>OY728128.1:1375925855-1376335930 GCA_963277665.1 Viscum album
CCTAGATAATCCACTCTGAATTTTTTTAGAGTGAATGTGAAAGAGGATTATGAGACTTAGTGGTTTTTTATAGCTTTATTGAGGGGAATTCTATTTATGATTTTATTTCAGAATGGTTTCAATGTGCATGTTATCATGATCTGGAAATTCAGGTGTGTTCCCTCATGTTAGTGTCAGTTTATTGTTCCCTCTAGGATGCCTGACACGCAGCGAGGGAGGGTGCTCATTGATCCTCCAATTTTATCCTGATCCGCATGAAGTCACTATTTTTGGAGTTGGGGATTCTTATTTGAGGAGGTCAGAAATCTAATATGCTTTCCATATTCCTTCCTAGGTTATCAGTGGCCATGGGAGTTCCTCAGGAAGTGCAGGGTCGATGGGTCCACTAGATTCCACCATATATGGTTTTGAAACTAAATGCTGATGGAGCCTTCATGTCTGGGATGATGAGGGTAGGGGGACTGGTGAGAAATAATAATGGTTCTGTTCTTCTTGGTTTCAGTACCTTTTATGGTTCCGATAATTACATGAATTTAAAGGTAATAGCTATTCTCACTGGAATTTATATTTGGTAAAGGTTTAATATTGTGGTTGATGAAATTGAATCTGAATACAAAGATCTGGTTTAGATCCTCTATGGGACAGAGGGCTCACATTGGGATTTGGAGTTCTAGGTTAGTAAGTGTAGATTACTTATCAGTCATGAAAACACTATTGGTCATGTGTGTAGAGAGTATAACTTTGTGGTAGATGGGTTAACTCGAGTAGGTAGAGTAGATGAGGATCTAATTATTTATAATAGCTTTGGCTCTTTTCCGTTTGAATGAAAGCTGACTATCAAAGGATATGCTCTGGGGCTACATCGTTACAAGCCTCCATGACTTTCTTCACTCGTATTTATTTTTTTTGTATGACTTTATGTTTCAATAAAAATTTAAATCTCAGTCAAAAGGTTATTTCTCTCTAGAGTTCTTTATCATTTTTATTAGAGTATTTAAATCTATTTCAACAACCTCGATTTAATCTTATTATTTATTGAAATTGATCTCTTATTTTATCATATACCATATTTTATTTAATGTTTTATGATTATTTATGGGGATGTACTATCATGATACCATTCACCATATTATTATGGAAGGTTTAGGATTTTGTTTATTGTTTGGGTAAAGTTATTAACATTTAATATTCTAATTTAAATATGAGAGTATATATTGAATATGTTTCAATAATTTCATATGAGGAATACATTAGACTTTATAAGTGATGTGTGGGGCCTACTATAGCCCCTATATACATCAGTAGGTCTTATGAGACAAACTAGATTGGGTTTTTAGCCATTTATGTATAGTGTCTTGGTCGAAGCCTTGAAAATATGTTTATGATTTCCGATATTACGTATTCCCTCATTATGATAATAGTAATTGATATTCCATGTGATTATTAAACTAGTTGAATATCCATGGTTAAGTTTCTTTCTCATGTGATTATTTATGGAATTATTTAATCAACTTTTATTCTAGCCATATTATGATCAAGATTATGTTTAAATGGAATTTGTTTTTAGTTATTAACCATGTCTTATTGTTTATGTCTATTTATGATATCTTCTGTTGTATTTATTACCCTTACTAAGCATCTGATCTCACCCATTTCTTATGTTTTATTTTTCCCCATGATGTGAATATGTATACTATGAATGACTTGGATGGCTAATATATGAGTTATGGATGTTTCAAATGGAGTTTCTTTCTATTTTCCTTCCAAGTTGTAATGTAGAAATTATTTTTTGTATATGGGTTTTCAAATATACCAAACTATTAGGTCATTCGGGATGTGACTTCCTTGATTATTATACCAAAGTAATAAAGTAAGGCATCGGATCTGGGCTACTGGGATTGGGGTCTTTATAGTTCATATTAGAGGAATTTTAGTAGAAACCATGGAAACTAGATTTAGAAAACATAGATTATGGAATATAAATCTATGATATAATTTTAGGATAAGCATTGAATAACATCCTATAATTTGGTTAAGGTAGATATTATGTGGGTATTCCTAGATATAAATCCCTATCTAGATACTACAAGTGTTCATGTTTCTGGAATAGATGTACCTAGGGGAAACAACTCTGATAAGGTGTGTCAGGCCTGACTCAGTGTAACTTGGTACACAACACCGAGACATACTAGACACATGGTTTGACACTCTTGAGGGATATTCTTAAGATAATTAAAATTTTCTTTACAAACCATTATAAAATATTTAAAAGTAAAAATTTTCCTAAAGAAACCATGTTTATGATTATGAGATTAGCTATGCCTAAATATCCAATTTATGTTAATTGTTTTGCAAGTTCGAAATTATGCATTATGATTCATAAAATAATATAGATTATTCCATTATTTATAAATGTCTACTAGTAGAAGGAATGCAAATATTATAAATACACATACTCCATGTATGAATTTCCCTATTGTTCAAGATAATGATGTTGGAGTAGAAAATGAAACTAGAGCTGAGAAACTTATAACTATACTGGGAAAACTGACTCAGGTTATGTGTAATAACTATACTTGCATGGAGAATCTCGATCCACAATATTTAGGAACAATGTTAGACTTCTACATGAGAAAACAACCTCAATCATTCAATGGGACTACAAATCCATTTGTAGCTGAGTAGTGGATAAGTTACTTAGAGAAGATATTTCTTTCTTTGGGAAGAATGAAAGAGAGAAGGTTATCATGGAAATTTATTGTATATTGGGAGACATAGATCAATGGTGGTCATTAATTTAAAAAACAAAAGAGGGGGAAGAAATTGAAAATATGGAATGAAGGTATTTTAAGGAGACGTTCTTAAAGAAATATTTCTCTCATGAACAACGAGAGGATATGGAGAGACAATTCTTGAGTCTGAGACTAAAATAGGATGAAAACATTGAAAATTATGAAGCCAACTTTACAATATTAGAAAGTAATTATATAGATTATTTATGTGATACAAAGATAAATATTGATCAATTATTTGATGGGTTAAATCCATTCCTCTAAAGGGCACTAGTTTCCCAAACATTCTCATCATACGAGGATATAGTCTCATGTGATATCAAAATAGAGAAATAATTCTCTAATTCTTATGAATTTAATGTAAAGAAAGAGAAAAAGAGAGTAGTAGAGAATGATATGGAAAAAGGGAAAAAGATAAAGAAGAATTTTCCCACACGTGATAATTTTTGGAAAAAATACCTCAATACTTTTTTGAAGGGAATGTGAGTTTGTTACAAGTGTGGATAGAAAGTTCATCAGGATCATGAATTCAAGGTAAATAAATAAATTATAAATGTTCAATGTTTCAACTATTAGGAGATGGGGAACTATGAAAATGAATATCCCAATAATCAAGTAAATATAGCTCTGAAATAATCAAAGGGATCAAGGTCCAGCTTATGATGTTACTATAGTCAAAGTGGAATAATCAATGTATTTGTGTTTTTGGATTCAAGAATTATATTTGATAATATTTTGATAAGAATCATGATATATATAAGGATTGTACTATAATACTTATTCTTTATGAATTTGTATGCATGCATGTTTTCATTAAGGTTTTTAGGTGATCAAGGTATTCATATATTTTGTATGTGATATTAAGAGATAAATTATTTTTGGAATCTTATGATTAGTTGATTTTGAAAATTCAGTGACCTCCATTATAAATTTTTGGACATTGAATGTGAAAATACACATTTTAGATTAGTCTTAATATTAACTACTTGTGGGATGGATCAAGTTATACATTGAAAATTATTATTTTCCGTTAACATATGCTAATATTATTGGTTTCAGTAAACATTTAAAGGCCAAAGGAATGAATTAAGGACAATATGATTTGTTAAAAGTGATTTAGGCATAAAAATAATCTTGAACATTCATTCCCAGGTTCAAGGTGTGAAGTGAGAATATATTGAATCACAACCAAAAGAATAGATTATGAAATGAAAAGGAATCAGAAATGTTTATTTTCTTATGTGCTTCTTTGGATAGTAAAATAAACCCTCAACTATAAGAAAATAATTTTAGAAAATAATTTTATTCATTATTTTTTTGAGAAATCAATGGTCTTTTAATCTATCAAAAATTTATAGTTTTGTGATGTTTTACTTTCTAATGACCATTTTCTCTATCACTCTCAATTATAACATGATAGTTAGATTTTCTTCCAGGTCTTTATTTTCATTTTAAAATAATTTTATCCTATTCAAATGCATAATTTTTTGGTGAAATTCACATTTACATTTCACTATTATTAATAGGATTCATTATTAACACTATTTATGATGTGGGTTTCCCACAATGGAATTTTCTAGTATCAACCTTTTATTTTTAAAGTGAAATGTCAAAATTATGAGGATGAAATGTATTGAAGGAGGGGATAATGTAACAAACCAAAAATTCCATTTTTATAATTATGTTATATAGTATAAATAACATAAAATCACATATATACCACAATAAAATCTTTATAAATGAATAATTAATGAAATAATAGGTATTACTATAAATTAAAGAACCAATACCAATGGAATAGTGACTTGCTGTTGGAATAGTAATATGAAAATTAGGAATAGTAATCCAGAAAATATAATGGTAACATAACCTATGAAAGTGTAAAAAACATCAGGAAACTTATAAATGAAAAAATGATATAATTATATCATAGTTTAAGTAAATGATTGTTTTAAAAATGATAAATTAAGTGAACGTATTTTTTAAAGCATTAATATTTATTTACTATTTTATAATTAATATATAAATTTAAAATAAAATTTATTTTCATAAATTGGATTCTTTAATTAATATTGTTTTTTCTTATGATTATAATATAATTTTATGCAACCTTAATTAATTTTTCAAAGTGTTACAAAATTAGTTATAATTTTAAAATTAGTATTTTTTGAATAAATGATAATTTTAATTAAAAATTAAATTTATCATATTTAGAAAATAATTTTCAAAAAATGGTGTTTATTTTTATATTATACACATCTTAAAATTTTTAGGGTTATTTTTTGATATTTTTTAAAAATAGTTGAATTTTTTGTGAATTGTGAAATACGGTAATTTACAATATTTAACATTATAAGTAAATAAATGAATTATGGAGTCATAGATGATGTATGGATGAGGTAAGCACCCATTTTTTTAAACTTATATGCACTAGTTACTGTATTTAGTCACAATAATCAATACTATTTCATGACTTGAGCCAAAATAATAAACAAATGAATAAAAATAAAAAAACACTCATATCCTCCACTATAAATACCACACCTCACCACCTCTTCTACTCACACATCCAAAGACTTGATACTTTTAAAATTTCTTCCCAATACTTCTCCCCCCATGTTCTATTCTTTTTGGTCTTACCCATAATACAATTTCGATGTTTCTTAAGGTGGTTCTCAGGGAGAGGAATTCAAAAGGTAAAACCCCCTTTCATTCTTTTAATTTTATTACAACTTTTTTTATCTTCTTATACTTCACTTACCTCATCTGTACAAACATTCATGATAACTAAATAATATTATATATATATATATTAATTTTATTATAATAATGGTATATCCACCATCAATTCTTTACCTTCCCTTTTTTATTCTATAAATGAAAATAACATCCTTATGGTGCTAATTTACCACTTTCATGGACGATGAGTTTTTGTTTTTCAATCCCATATTCAAGGATGGTCATTAAATAATTTTTATGGTTAAAAAAGTCTACAATATATTTATTACATATTATTTAATGTTCTGAAACTAGTATATGCACATATTATTAGTTAATAAAATAAAACTAGTATGTGATGATCACAAAAATGCCAAAATAATCTAAATGATTATCATCAAAATTTTATCTAATGAATCATACCCATATCTAAAAAATGATATATAATACCATTAAATATTATTTAAGTTCATTAATAAAATATATTTTTTTCTGGATAACTATTCCCATTTTACATGATCTTTCAAACATGTATACAAGTGATCCAATCAGGAAAATCAAGGAAACGAACACTTCTAAATGACAAAATTGAATTTTATAACTTATAAATAACACCATAAATAAACTTAATTAAATTAAAAAAAATAAATTAAAAGTTTAATAGGGTCTGAATTAAATTATTAATGAATATAATTTCATTATCCATGATGTTAAGTATAAGTGAAAAATGCTTTCGGACATAAGGTAAGGGTTTCTTCCCAAACCTCTATTTTTCATTCGGGTTAAGTTTTATCTCTCTTTAACCCAATTTAATTATTATTTATTTTTATATACTTATTCTAAATTCTATTTACATTTTCCTAACTCATGTATCTAGATTATTTTATCTTTCATTGATGGGAGAATGCATGTTTTATAAGGTTCCTTTTTCAATTCTTCTTGATAAGAAAGCCTGATTAAATGGAATTTCCCAATTTCTCACCAAATTTCAAGTACACACCATAATATATTTTAAGACATCAATATTTTTCTAAAATCACTATTTTTATCTTGAAGAACATTCATAGATCTTTTTTGGTTTTATGCAATAATGTATTATTTAAATTTTCCCTTAAAACGCACTGAAGTGGCTCATTTATGAAGTTTCTAAACACTCTTTTTACACGTTTTTACTCTAGTTTCCAAATTTAAGCATGAATATTCTTTTAAATATAGTTCTATTCCATTTTATTTTCTTGGACATACATGTTTACAATATGATTTTATGAAAAATACAAATGGTTTTCCAAAATAACTCTACTTTATAAAGTAAAAGGGTATTTCTCTCAAGAGTTCCTCATCAATTTTATTAGAGTATTTACATCTATATCAACAACCTCTATTGAATGTTATGATTTATGGAAATTGATCTCTTATGTTACCATATACCATATTTTATTTAATAGTTTATGATTATTTATTTGGATGTACTATCTTGATACCATTCCCCATATTACTCTTGATGGTTTATGATTATGTTTATTGTTTTGGGAAAGTTATTAACATTTCATATGAAATTTTACATATGAATGTATATGTTGATTATATTCAACCACTTTCATATGAGGAATTCATTGGACTTAGTAAGTGATCAGTGGGGCCTGCTATAGCCTCTTGATGCAGCAGCAAGTATCATAAGAAAAATGGATCGTGATTTTACCCATGTATGTATGGTGTTTGGAGATTTTTCATAGAGATAAACGTATCTATAAAGACAATTGATCTTGTTTGGATTACTGTTGGGAAGGAATATCATTGGAAGAAACCTATCATCTTTGAGTCTTGGATTGACTTCTGTCCTTCGTGTAAGAAATTGGGTCACAATCACTCAGCCTATTGGTGCAGGAGGTAGGTGGACACAGGTCATGGAGGTAGTGGAAAAAACCAGGATGCTGGTTCTGGTGAAGGCTGGATAGAGTATCCACCCCTAGTTACTTTTGGGGAGCATTCCAAAGAATAGAGGGTTTAGGGAAAGAGTATAGAGGGTAACCCAGAAGTGTTATATGTCTTTAAGTGCCCAAGGCAGGATTTGGGAGGTCCCCAGTATAATGAAAATGCTCTAGTTGGAGCTGGAGTTTCCAATGCTATGTATGTTGTTTTCACCTATGAAATGGAAGTGTGAGGAGAGAGTTGTAACAAACCTTAAAGTGTGCTTCAGATTGTTGGGGAGGGAAGTTATAAGGATTTTCAGAAGTGGGAGGATCCAAGGCATGGTGGTAGAAGTCATATAGAGCAGAGGGTTTTGTCATGTCTCAACCTCAACAACCATTTTGATATCCTAAGTGCTAATATAGGGGTAGACAATTTTAATGGCCACTAAAAATCAGAATCTGATAGACATCTAGGAGAGTACATTAAAGGCTTGAAAATCCCAAGGAGGAAGAATGGGAACAAAGAAAATAGGGACCCAAGGAAAAGAATTATATCCAAGAAGCAGATTTTTAAGGGATGAAAGGACTACTCATATCTTCCTAGGCCAATGGAGACACAATCATCCAAAAAAGGTGGAAAATCCAAAGAATATGAGTTTCAGATAGTGGAAGATGACAAGGAGGAGCATCTTTTAGGAGCTACTGGGTCCCCAGTGACCGTCAATGCAGCTACTGAGGATACCTCGGGAGCTTTAGAAATGCCTCAAGGGGATGTAGAAGAGATGTATGAGGATCAACATAGGGAGAGGTTCCTCCAATTAAATAATGTGCAGTCAGAGGAGGTTGAAAATCCTCTTGAACTTCAATGTGAGGTAGGCTCTCCCTTATGCCCTTATGAATATTTGGTTATAGGGAAAATGGAACTACTCATACACATGGGTGAAGAAATGGTAGAGGACATCCTAACGATTAAGGCGATGTAGGAAGAGGTTGGCCAAATGATGGTAATATTTCTTTGGGTGGACACCCCTAAGGATCAAGTTGAGTGGATTGAAAAGAAGGATCGTATTTTGGTTAGATGCTTTAACAAGGGAACAATTAGAAAGGAGGAATACGTGCAATCATGGGACTACTTGGCATATCACTATGAAGACATCTTAAAGGAAGATCCTAACACTCAGGTAAATCCTCTCCCCAAGAAATTGTTTATAGAGATTGAATCCAATCAGCTCAAACTCTTCTTTAACAAGTCAGTAGTCTCTTTTGGTGTTTGAACTAGTTATCTGTTTGGGTTTTCACTTTTCCCTTAAAAGTGTTATAAAATAAAAGAGTTAATTTAGGAGTAAGGTGTCTTGGATGAACCCTTAACGATATTTTTATGATGTATGGAATTGTGAATTCCCTCATTGTGATGCTATTAATTGATATTCTATGTTATTATTCGACTATTATAATAACTATGGTTAAGTTTCTTTCTCATGTGATTATTTATGGAATTATTTAATCAGATTTTATTCTTTCCATATTATGATCATGATTAGGATTAAATGGAATGTGTTTTTAGTGATTCACTATGACTTATTGTTTATTTTTATTTATGAGATATTCTTTTATATTTCTTACCCTTAATGAACATCTAATATCACCCCTTTATTATGTTTTATTTTTCCCTATGATGTGATGATGTATACTATGAATGAATTTTAGGGATAATCTAGGAGTTTATGGATGTTTCAAATGGATTTTATTTATTATTTTTTCCTTTAATTTGGAATATAAAAATTATTTTTGTATCTGGTTTTAAAAATCTCTTAAACTATTCAGTACTTTGGGATGTGACTACCTTATTTATTATACCAATGTAATAATGTAAGGTATTAGATCTGGGCTATTGGGGATGAGGTCTTTAAAAAACTCCCCAAGGATCTATAGCACTACTTAGTCTAGTAAATAGATGAAATTAACAAATTAGGGTGGTCAAAGGGGATTCAATCCTAGAAAATTATTCCATGAACCTCTTGTAGTACCCTTCCAAGACAATAAAACATTGCACCTATAACATTATCTTGGGATTATCCAAAGAAATCACTATATCAATATTCATTGGGTCCACAACTAATCCATGATCAAAAATGGCATGCCATAGAAAGTGAACATCATAGATCTATAACTAGAACTTTTAGTGCTCATTAAAAATATGTTTCTCTTGAAGCATGTCTAGGATGATCCTCAGGTTCTCTAAGTGATCCTCCTATGATGTAGAGTATATGAGTATGTCATCAATAAAGAAAACTAAAATTGGTCAAAGTATGGATATAAGATCTGGTTCATCAAATCCATAAAAATAGTGGGGGGATTTATCACACTAAAAGGCATCACCAGGATCTCATAATGTCCACAGTGACATCAAAATTCCATCTTTGGAATATAAACCTGATAAAATCATAGCTGGTGGTAGCTAGACCATAGATATATTTTCAAATACCATCTCACACATCACAACTAATCAAATAGGCTATCCATCCTCAGTAAAGGGTACTTGTACTTTATCATGGCCTCGTTCAGTAAATGATAATCAATGAAAATTTGTAAGATACCTTCCATATTTTTTCAGATACAAAACTGGAGATACCCAGGGGGACACACTAGGTTAGATAAAACACTTATCTTGATGGCCCTCCAACTACACCCTTATCCCATGGATCTCAATAGGTCCCATCTGATAGGCCGTAGAAGATATCAGAGCGATCTCATAGTGCATATAGATGGAAAACTCCATCTTTTTCCTTAGATGTAGTCCCAGAAGGTATTTGGAAAATACATACATATAAAAATCTACAACTAAAGAGACCCACATTCTTGAATATATCTTTCTTCCAAGGAATAAATTCACCAACTTATTGGTGATGGGTTGTAGATTCCTGCTCATAATCCCCACTTGATCTACCATGAGATGTATCTCTCCCATAAAGAAGAATCTTGTTTCATCAGTATGAAGGCATCTAAGTCATCTATAATGAAAACTAATCTGATATTAGAATTTAGAAAACAATTCCATACCCCATATGAATTCATATAGTTTCATCATGAGGAGTAAGAGGTCCGAATATAAACTCTCTCCACTATCTGATAGCTCACACTATCAGAATATTGAAAATACTGAAGAAACATTCATTGTAGGAACCTCAAAAAAGGTGTTGGGATAAAGTCACAATTGCGAGGCTCATATATCGCACCAGAAGTAAGGATATGAAGTAATGAATCACACTTGTGTCTAGTAGTACTGATGAAAAAGTATAATAAACACACATCATACCACTAGTCATCTCGTAATCTACTGGGTTATAAGCCTTCATGTCCTCAATTTTCCCATATCCCCAAACACATGATCCTTAATCCTGGCATGTGCCTCTTGGTGGTGGCTGTGGAAGGATCTCATAACATTATCCACCACCTAAAACTAATCCTCTAGGAGCCCCACATACTCCTCTACCAACTTTTCTCCCTTGGGGAAACCCTATCCATTCCTAGGTGATCCATGATCATGGATATTTCTTTACTGTGGTGGTCCATCCACTGTATTCCTTCCCTCATCAACACGTTGGGTCAGGAAATCTTGTGCAATGTGACATCTACCATCACATGGATAACATCACCCCTCTCTGAGTTTCTTTAGTCCTCCAAGCAGTACTTGGTCTACATGACCACATGACTGAGTATGTGCATGAGAGGATCTCATATAACAAGACCCTACCGATTGGAACCTACTAGCTTCTACAAATGACTCAGACTTATGACATCCAATGCTATCTCTAGCTTCATGGAATCCCTTAGATAGGGATCTCTCTATCACTAGTTCCCTCTCTAAAACTTCAGAATATGTAGTAAATGAATAAGGTCACAAAACTGTAATGTATGTCTCTATAAATACCCATATCAAAATTCTGTGCCTAGAAGTGATCATCCCAAACCATGTCTAGGGAGTACCATGTAATGTTAGTGAAGTTAGTGGCAGACTCAGAAACTATCATCCCTCCATATTTCTTCTCCAAGATCTCATAAATATAAACCAATTATAAGCATAAGGGGTAGTCATTCTCATTAAACAACTAATAAAATTTGGACCATGAGAGTGCTGAATTCTCATGTGTATTCTTAAAGAGGATCCACTAGTTCCATGTTACTCCATGTAAAAGGCTGGCTTCCAACACAACCAACTGATCAGTTGGGGTCCAAAAAATCCTTGAAACATGGATCAACAACTCAATCCAATCCTCCACTACCCGGGGATCTGGCTCAACAAAAAACCTCATTGGCCTCCAGTGCTATAACTTATGGAGTGAGATAATCCTACCGTCATCCTCATCCTACTCTACTAGTATAATTTTCTACTAGATAGACGGAGGTGCTCTGAACTATCCTCATGGAGGAAGGATCTCATGAGATGAACCTTGAACGAAGGCCCTATCACTCATTTAATCGTTATCATGATCTGAAAGTGATAACCTAGTCGTTTCTCTTCATTGAGTCACCTTGAAAATTTAATCAAGATAAACCATATTCAGATGAACATATATCTATGCGTATCTGACTCAAGAAGGGTAGTTAAAGGAATTAATCCTATATGATTAAAGTACCAATGTTCCATCTAAACAATGTATCAGTATTCCAAGTTGATAAGCAGGTAGTCAGAGTCTTCTTGAATTGATATGTCAGCTTCCTTACTAACACTAGGTTCCCTATACTGAAATCCACACTAAAGAAACTTTGACACCACTACTCTAAGTTCCCATCCAAACCTCATAAAGGGGAAAAACTTCAAAAATCATCCCAAGGTCGAACTACATTTGATAAAAATATTTCACAACCCAACCCTATGAGGATCAAGTATCAACTACCCTAATCCCACCATCATAGGCCAAGGGTTGGAAACAAGATCCAAAAGGTATAACTAAAATGGATGTCCTTTTCCTAAAGTACCCATATGAACACACTCAACTATCTCCATGAAAAATTCTTATGAATAATAATAAAACACTATAATATCTAAAGTAAAATCCATGCATGTAAAACCTCTATAGAATACAAAATAGTGTGATAGTGTAATCTAAAAATTAAATTGAAAAATAAACTCCCAACCCAAAAAAATGTCTCGAGCTAACAAGGACTTGAAAATAAATGCTAAGAGATCCTAGCTCTAGATCCCTAATCCCTAACCACCATACACATTCAAAGGAACCTAGGTATCCCTATGCTCCTCTAAAATCACAACTGACCTATCTATCATCTGCATAAGACATGACATATGTGAAAAAATACCATGATAGGGTGAGTATATAGAAACCCAATAGGATGTCCTAAAAACTAAAGGGGAATAAATATGAGATATGACAAAATTACTCATCATAACCCGAAAAATGATATATGCTCATATAAGATACCCAAAAAAGAGAGAAAGGGTATATCTATCTCATATTATAGCTTATTAAAGAGTCTTCCAATAGTTCAAGGGTCCTTCAATGATGCCCAACATCCAACATGTTTTTCTGAAGAAGTTTTGAGGAGGGTCTTCACCTCACCACTTTTCCACAACCTAATGGGGAATAGTCACCAAGTAGAGGACCCATGACCATATACAATAAAAGGGTTTCATTCAATAGGTAAAGTACCCATGCCCAGGTATGATAGGAGGGCTCCACTTAATAGGTTGAGAACCCATAACCTCTTATGATAGGATGGTTCCAATCCATAGGTAGATAACCCATGCCCTGATATAATAGGAGGGTTATACTCAATAGTTAGAGGACCCATGGCCTAATATAATGGGATGGATCCAATCAACAGTTATAGGACTCATGACCTAATACAAGAGGAGGGTTCCACTCAATACGTAGAGGAACCATTACCTGGTACGATAAGAGGATCCCAATAAAAAGGTATAAGACTCATTCCCTGTACAAAAATATTGTTCCACTCAATGGGTATATGAACCATTCCCTAATATAACTAAAGGGTAAAACTCAATAGGTAGATTCCTTATTCCTAGATAAAATAGGTGGGTTCCACTCAATAAGTCTATGAACCTTCCCATTACACAACATAAGGGTTTCACTCAACAGGTAGATGTCCCATGCCTAGATATTATAGGATGGTTCTACTCAAACTAGTATGAGGAGTATGAGGGGATTTCCAACCCAAGACTTTCTATGATGATCATGAATAATAATTATCATTGTCAAGTTCCTCATAAAGAAATGTAACACTTAGAACATCTCACATCATATCTCAAAAGATACTATGAAGGATACCATCACATTCTAAGTGAAAAAATGCATAGGATAGTGTACTCATGGGCCAAAATATGAGTCAATACTAATGAGATACAAGAGGTAGAAGATTCTTAATAAGTACATGATGTGTAAGGGGTTCACATAGCATGTGGCCCCACTCTAATAACTGACCATATCCTCTCTAGCACATGTATTATTGGACATGTAGTAATATATTCCATGTAAGGGTACCACACAACATGTCTCATCCACCTGGGGCCAGCTCGTGTGCTCTTGGACATGTTCATGTGTCTATCCATCTATATGTCTATGTACTTCATGAGTACAATCTAGGGAACCAACACTAGGTCAAGTGATATGTGGGGTCCCACATGGTGTGTGATACTTATATATACTCAAAAACTCTAGCTACCAAAACCATGGGACTATATGATATTTTTTCTCCAGACTACATGGTGTGTTGTCAAGTTTTTCATAGAATCCATAGAATATTTATGTGATTTCTAGATACAACTTTATCATTGAGATTCCCTCCATTTAACCACCTAAAATCTATAGAAAACACCTATGCACATCAATTTCATCCATCCAATGCATAAGAATCAGATCCTGATCATTTTCTCGAATCCCCTTCCACCTCATGCGCCTCTTTCTTTTACTATTAATCAGTCCCATATCCCAAATCTAGGGGAAAAAGTACACATAACTGAAAATGGAACTTGATTTTTTGGAAAATATCCATCCCCATCATTGTTTGTATAATCTCCATGCTTTCAAGGGTTCAATCATTATCAAACTCAACCTGATGAAGTCAAACCATGACCCTATAGTTTGACGATGAACAAATGTGAAGAACTATGGGGGAAATTCATAATAATACATGTGCATTAATCGTTGGCCAAGAATTCTTGAAAAAAAACTATATTGGGGATATTTTTGGTGAGAAACATGGCATAACTTGAATAATAAATTAAATGAATAATTTAATTCAATACATATGATCACGTAGAGGATAAAAGTAATTTTAGATCAAAGAATAGAAGATAAATTCATGCTTAATCTTTTAATCAAGGTTGAGAACTACAATTGAAGAGGCCTAACACAAATTGGATTTAATATTGGGGAAGAATGTAGTTTTTAACAATGGAGAGGACCTGTTGCATTTGTTTTTCTATGATTCACCTTGATCTAGTTGGCGTTCATTGTCTGATTTCTATTTTCCAATGAAGGTTTCTAGAATCCTTCTCTTAATAATCCCAGGGTTATATGGATAACCCTATATATTCTAAATAACCACATATTTATAAGTTGAAATAGGTTATGGTTATTAAATTAAATTAATTAATTTATTGATTCACTTAACATACCTACCAATGGCTACCTCATCCAAATATCCAGGAAGAAAAAATTTAGGTTGCGTCTAGCGCAAACACTATATTTCAAATTCATCCTTAGTCTTAGATTTTTTATTTTGGGCTCCATTTATGACATATTACTTTATTTATGAAGTTATATTTGTGTGTTATATAAAATAAAATTAATAATTTTATAAAATAAATTATGGGATCGGTGGGCCTCAGAATCTGATGTCATCTCAGCACCTAGCTCTAAAAATATTTCTTAAAATATTTCAAAGTTTTACACGTAAAAAATATAGTCTATACAGCTACCATGTTAACTGTGACTTCACCTCCATGATAAAAATCAACCAAGAGATATTTTTTTTGAAGTATATTCTATTTTATGGGGTAACCTATGCTCCCTATCAATAACCACATCCTCAATATTACCATAGTATAATGTAACAAGATATAAACTTCTAGGTACAATGACCTACTCAAAAACAAAGTTTCATATCCAAACTTGTTCCTTATTTTCATTAGAAGCAACTATATACTTGGATTCTACTATATAATCGATAATGATGGAATACTTAGAGATCCTCCATCTCACTGCACCAACATTTAGGTAAGATACATAACTTGAATGTGATTTTAGATCATCTTGATTAGTTTGGAAGTTATTATCAATTTATACCCTCATAAATAGTTTCTCATATCTTCTATACACTAGGAATATATCCTTTGTACATCACAAGTACATTAGGATTGTTTCTAAAATTATCCAATGAATCTATCCTAGAGTGTATTGATATCTTACAATCATGATTAATGAAAAGGAAATATCAAACCTAGAACATAACATGGAATACATGATAGATCCCAATGCTTAAGCACAAGGGATTATACTCATTCATTCAATATCCTCCTTTGTTTGTGGACACATCTTTTTGGAGAGATAAATGCCACGTGACACTGGAAATAATCCCCCCATGGATTATTCCATATTGTACCTTTGAGTACCATATCAATATATGTACTTTGACTTATCCCATAAAACCTCTGAAATCTATCTCAATTGATCTTGATCCCTAGAATATAGTTTACTTCACCTAATTCTTTCATTTTGAAGCATTCATTTAACCAGGTATTCACATACTATAATACATGCACTTCATTTCCCATTAATAATATGTCGTCAACATATAATACTAGGAAAATAATGTCACATACATTAACCTTATTCTAGATGTAGATATCAGTTTCATTATTAATGAAACCAAATTCTATTATGGACTCATAAAATTTAATATTTCAAGATCACAATGTTTTATTTAATCCATTAATTCATCAATGTATCATGCACACTTTATTGGAACTATTTGACATAATGAACCCTTCAGGTTGTGACATATAGACATCTCTAACTAACTTCCCATTTAGAAAATAAATTTTTACTTCCACTTTCCAAATTTCATAATCATGGAAGGTTTCTATACAAGTGATATTCTGATGGATTTTAGCATAGTGAATGGTGAGAAGGTTTCATCAAATTAGATTCCTTGGCATTTCCTGAAACCCTTTTCCACTTGTCATGCCTTATAGGTGTTCACTTGACCATCCATATCCATATTTTTCATGAATACCCATTTACACCCAATAGGCTTTACATCTTCTGGTCATTACACCAAAATACAAATTTTATTTTGGTATATGGAATCCATTTCAGAATTCATGGGTTCTTTTTCATTTAGTAGTATCCTTGACATATATTGTGTCCTTGTTGGTTATAGGTTCATATTTCTCTAGGAGTAATGTGTAACCTAACTCAGTGAAAAGAAAAACATATATCTCTAATTTTTTAACCTATCTAGTAGATCTATTTATTACTTGTGTCTTAGAAACATATTTCTCTCCACCAATCTATTGTGGGTATTGTTCACATCCCAAATTTTGTGCATCTAGAGCTTCAAATTCATAAAAGTCAATCTCAGTCCCACTATTTCCATTAGAAATGTGTTTTATTTCTAGAAATGTAGAATGTCATGCTACAACCACTTTTCTATATAAAGGGGTATATAGTTAATATTCTTTAGTCTCCTTAGGATAACCTATAAATACAAACTTAATACTATGAGATGCTAATTTTTCACTAGGTATAGGCTTGATAAAATACTCTCATCCCCATACACATATGAGTGATAGAATAGATTTCCTTCCATACCACAACCCATAAATAATCTCATCTAATAATTTAATTGGTACTCGGTTTAGTGTATATTCCACATTCTGTAGTGGATATCCCTAAAATAATAATGGTAGAGTTTCATGACTCTCATTGATCTTACCATGTAAAGAAGGGTTTGATTCCTCAATTAACTAACACCATTCCACTATGGTGTATAAGGAGGAGTGAGTTCATAAATTTTCCCACACTCCTTTAAATGTTCAATGAAATATTATTTATGATATTCTCCACCAAATTCTGAGATGTGTTTCTTAATCTTCTTAAGAAGTTGATGCTCTAATTTATTATTATATTCCTTAAAAATTATAAAGGAATCAGACTTATACCTAATTAATTATTTATATCCATATCTACTATATTAATATTTAAAAGTAATCAATTAAGACAATCCACCCCACTTCTATACTAGAAATGGACCACATACATTAGTATGAACCGATTACAATGGTTCTTTAGATCTTTCCCCATTCTCACTGAATGTTGATTTGGTCATTTTACCTTGTAAACAAGTATGACATACATCCAGGGGTTTGAACTCCAGGTATTATAAATACCCTTCTTGATATAGTTTCTATAAATGATTCTCATTAACATGACCTAGCATGAAGTGCCATAGGCGGGTAGGGTATGAGATTTCTTGATAGATTTTTTATTGATTAACAATAATGGATTTTCTAGATCAAGTACATACAACCCATCTTTAATTTGTTCCATGTTTGAGAATATATTATCCTTATACATAAGACAACATTGATTTCAAAAAATGAAATAAAATAATATAATGTCTAAACTTGACATTAAGGTTAGGTTTTTGGTAACAGATGATACATAATAACAATTATTTAGAACAAGAACCATCCCATTGGAAAAATTAATATGATTATCATCTACTATCAAGTCTACTAGTCTTGCACCATCTGTCGCTCGTAGATCTACTTCACCTTTTTCAATTTTCTTAAATATACTTGGTTCTAATATTTGAATACAAATATGCAAGACAAGTATAATATCCAATAAACAAATTGTATAAACACAAATACATAATAGGAATTTAACAGTGTTGGTATTTATTAGTGTTGGAAAAAAGTGCTAATAAATGGAATCTTTATCAGCACTAAATAAAGCGCTGATAAATTTATCCATTTATCACTAATTTTTTAGCACTGATAAATGGTCCCTTTATAAGTGATTTATTTTTAGGGATGTTAAAGGGTACCCTTTATTAGTGCTATATTTTTAGTTCTCATAAAGAAATCCTTTATAAATGATTTTTATCATTTACAATGGTATTAATAAATTAAATGAAATAATCAAACAACAAAAAAAAATAAAAAAATGAGTTTATTAAAAAAATATTATAAATTTTATTAATTAAATAATTATTGATAAAAATGAATAAATTGATTATAATATATATAAATTATAAATACTAATAAATAGTTTATATTAAATATATAGATAAATGCAAAATGAAAATTAAACAAATTAAAATTAAAACTAAGTAAATTGAGAAAAATATTAAACATTTTATTAATTTTATGATTATTAATAATGTTAATAAATAGTATAGATTAAATATATAGATATATATTAATGTACATAAATATCATTTATATAATACAAAATATTATTTATTCTTTACATTAAATAGTAATATATTTAGTGAATAATGGTTTATAATTAAAAATTAATATGAATTAAAAATACTGACTAATTGCATCGAGTAATAGACTTAATTGAATGTTGTTTGATTTTTCAATTTATAACATAGATCACAAATATTATATTTATTTCACATATACGTATTTAATTCATTTTATATACATACAAACTAACAATTTTTATTTAAAATTTAATCGATTTATATTATTTATTTTATATATATATTTACTATGTTTTAATATTTTCAATATGTATTCATATTTATTTAAATATATATACATTTTTTAATTATTTATATTAATCAAACCTATCCAAATTTTCAATATTGTACTCATTTTTAATTAATCAATTTTACTCATTTTTAATATACATGAAATTAATATTAAATATTCATTAATAATTATTAAAATACATTTATAAAATAATATTTATAAATAAAGAAATTTATAAATGTTTATTTACTATTTTTATACATTAATAATTATAAATAAATGAATAATATCTATTTAAAAATTATTTATATAATTATAAATAATTAATTATAAAATTATAATAATTTTATTTAAATAATGAATATAGTTTCTATATTTGTATATATATAATTATACAAATATATATAATGATATAAATATAATTTTTTTTAAAAAGTATTTATATACTTATAAATAATTAATTATATATTCAAAGAATTATAAAATTGTTATTTAAGAATTATTATAAGTTTTATAATTATATATAATAATTATACTTTTTAAAAAAAATATTATAAGTATTTATCAGCATTTTTTTGTGTTAAAAAATATAGAGATTTATCAGTGCTAAAAAGAGCTAATAAAAATTGATTTTATCAGTGATTTTTAGCACTGATAAATCTCTATCTTTATCAGCGCTATAAAGGCACTGATAAAGATTCATTTTATCATCACTTTTTTAACTTAGCAATGATAAAAGATATCTTTATCAGTTTTTTTGAAGCGCTGATAAAAGTGTCACGATCTATTTTAAGAACCCTAACCATCGTGAACTAGTTCGTGATATCTGAAGCTCTATATGGAAGCAACCTGCTTCCTGCACTCCATGTTGTCTAATCCAAGCTCAAATCTAGGCTGGAATCAGGGCTACAACTATTCCAAGGCTTGAATCCAAGTCTTGAACAATTTAGGAGTTGAATGCAAACACGACTCGAATGAAATCCAAGTTTTTCAATATCTCTAATTTCCCTCGGTTATCCACTAAATATTCTCATCCCACATCTATGTATCCCAACAAGTCTATTTTCACTATCCTATAACAAAACGACCCAAAAGTCATTGTTTTTTAGATAAATTGAAGCATCTTCTTCCTCGATATCAAGTGGGTCTCCGTGGGAAAACATTGGTACTACGAAACTTGAAATATATCAAACCCAATGTTGGTTCATATTGTTGTAAGGTATAATAGGCTCCCAATACCTATATTCCATGACATCTACCTCATTGTAATCATCAACTTTTGAAAAATTCATCCATATAGAAGTCGGTGTTGTCATTAGTTTAGAATATTACATTACAAATCACATGGATGATGAAATATCTGACATCATTGGGGTCTTATATTATGTCATGTAGAAATTGGCACTAAGAGGGTTGAGTGAGGAGGAACTGAAATATAGGGCCACCCCTTCTATTTGAAAGGTAATTCTATAAGTTTTTTCCAAAAAATGGATGATGAAATGTAATGACCCGGACTCGAACAGCCACCCGAACAATGCTAAACGAGTCGGGTGTTACTACCTTAGGCGCACCTCCGTGAACGCCAAAAGCCGCCGACTAGAAATGAGGGTATTATAGGTATAGTGGGGAGGATATACCCGCTTATAGGATAATAATGGTACTAGTCAGAGTATAATAATAAAAATGTAGCAGAATAAATGACTCAGCAGACTTGAACCAAACCCGCAGAGCGGAAGCACATTCAGTATCAATAAACAGTGGTAGCAATAGATATAAACAATAGAAATGGAAATTAAACACAAAAACATGCTGATCACTTATAAATACTACAAAACAACCAACATGCTTCCAAAGTAGGTTATACATATCCATATGTAAAAGGGCTCCAATGGATAACCAACTGTAGCTACAAAACAAGTAAGCATACTGATACAAGACATAAATAAAAACAAAGTAAACTCCAAGGATTGATCAGGCCACTTCTTGGATTGTGGGTTGGAAAGTCCACAATAGACATTCTATGCAGGGTGGTTCTCCCTCCCATCCTGCTCATTCGAATCCCCCAACGGAAGGGATCCTCAAGATTAATGTGGACACGTCTCTTCTAAAGGATGGGCTTGTTGCCCTCGGCCTCCTTGCCTGAAATCATCTGGGGCATATCCTTGCTACTAAATATGAACCACATCAGGAATTCTGGGAATCAACGGTTGCTAAAGCCATGAACATCCTTGCTGGTTTGATGCTTAATTTAGAATGTGGATGGGGTGATATCATCATTGAGTCTGACTGTCTTACCATGATCGATGCTATCAATCACAATGATGGCGGACTCCAGTCTTTTGGCATCATCATCAGGAGAATTCTCTCACTTCGCCAATGCTTCTCCATTTGTACCTTCTCCTTCACCAAAAGGGACGGAAACAACATGGCCCATCAGCTTGCGGACTAAGTCCCTTTCGATACTAACCAATTCTGGTTGGAAAATTTCCCTTCATGGCTTTGCACATGTACTTCTGATGATCTTTGTCATTAATGTTATTTGCCTTTTTCAAAAAAAAGTAAACTCCAGCTAGGAAAGACCTCAAGGTCATTAACATCCCCATGCGATATCTAAAGCAGTCTAGATCTTGAAGCTGGCCTCATTCCTGCACATAAATTCATAAATTCTGCACGCGTCCCGAAGGGCCCGTGCAGGGTGTGAGATGAATCTCAGTAGGATACCACCCAACGGTGCATACCTAATATAACCGTTTAAACAAGCATACAGTTATAAGGAAAACAGTAAAAATTACGATGCACAAATGAACACAAACTCCATTGGTGCTCGATAGCCACCATGTAGTGTCACCTGCTTCGGCCAATGCCGGAATCTCTGTCATGTAACCCAGAACCATATTCCCCATGGCACCGCGTGTCTCAAGTACCGATGTCCCAAAGACATGCCCATGAAATAGTAACTCAGAGGAACAATGATACCTGTGCTCAAATAAGTAACTAGAGGGACAACAATGTCTACCCTCAAATAAAGTAACCGGAGGGACAATGATGTCTGCCCTAAAATAAAGTAACCAGAGAGATAGCGATGTTTGCCCTCAAATAAAGTAACCAGAGGGACAACGATGTCTGCCCTCAAAATAAAGTAACCGGAGGGACAATGATGTCTTCCCTCAAAATAATGGTGAGCCTCTACCCCCAGCCTGATAGCCTCAACGCTATCCCATGAAGGATCCTCACCTCCCACATGGATTCCTATGGCAAGCACCCCCAAACCAATAGTACCTCAACCACAACTAATGGGGGACTCTACCCACACGAGTGGTCAAAACCATCTCATCACAGAGTCTCTCTGTGTGCACACTACTTAGTTCCAAGTGAGTGGTAATCACTAATATAGTACCCAAGCCACAACACCTTTGATACCTCGTGTCCCTGCGGCCATGCCACTCAAGTCTGATGTCCTTGCCATCCTAGTAACCTAGGACATGCCCTACCAGACAATCATCCTGCCTCAAGTCGATGCCCATGACACCCAATCCCGAGGTCAAAACCACCCAAAGTGACCCAGCTAATCCCAACCCGTGATCAGCATCACTCAAAAATATTTGGGCCATGCCCAACACAACCCAAAGGTTCTAGGATATGCAATTCAACAATTACATATATAAAACATTTAAACAAAACACATAAATAGAAAAAACAATCTAAATAGTTGTATGTGCTAACCAAGTGTTGTCCCATATCAGCACTGGGGTCTTTAAGGTCTCCAACAATTCATATCAAGGTTCAATACACTAAACTCAATAGTTTAAACAATACAAAACAATTATAACCATTTTGGCATCCCCCATCCAAAATGTCCCGATGAGCAATGACCCCTCGCCTGGACTCGCTCAATAAAAATGATAAAATGGCATACCCAAGGGCATCCCATCGGTCAAATAAACAATTAAACAGGTAATAACAGGTAAATTAGGGTCTCACTAAAAATACATGAAAATGAGACATAGGTCGCGCCACCCAAAAGTCTACGAAAATACAAAAAGAGGTATGCATCACCTACCTGAGACTCGTATGATGATACTCCTCCGATAACCACCTCCAATTAGGTCTAAAACGTGGTAGATCTACAAATGAATCAAAACTGCTCAAACCCCTATAACTCTATCTTGAACAGAAATCAAGAAGAATGACTCAAGAGGAATCAAGGCCTTACCCAGGGGGTTCCAATGCATCCGAAGATGATAAAAACGGAGTTCGGACGGACGATCAAGAGAAAAAACAAGCTCCGAACGACTCTCCCTTCTCAACCCATCGAAGGGTTGAGTTTCTGCCTCAAAACGAGGCTACTGCTCTTATTAGTAAAAAAAAAGAAAGTACACAGCGTGTACTTATAACTACATGCCGTGTATCATTTTACTATTTATAAGACGGCTAATATCTCATCGAGGGCTTACTGACTGACTACATGGTGTGTACATATGGTACACGACGTGTACTTCTTTACCCTGCCGACATCCCCAACACACCATGTATATCCCCATACACAACCCCTATACACAGCGTGTACAAATAGTACACGATGTGTACATGCTAAAAACATTGTACCCATCCAATAGGCCTACACGCCATGTATGGACTCCACACGGTCAAGGGTACACGGAGTGTCTATAATTACACGCCGTGTAGTAAGAAATTCCTACACAGTCATCACACGACATGTACTCAGTGAGCACATGGTCGGTACTCGCCCAACCCATACACGGAGTGTACTTTAGAGTACACAGCGTGTAGTCTGGAAATTTCCAGAACTTCCCAAGTTTTCATAGTTCTCTCAAGAACAAGTCAAAAATTAAAACAGGGTCGGGATTTTGACCCGTTCTAAAAACCGGGGTTCTTACAATCTCCCCACCTTAACATAGCTCGTCCCCAAGCTATCAAATGAAACCCGAAGATGGAAACTGATATACCACTATGATCAAGTGACCCAAACTTCTCCAGTTTCAAAGGTTCTGAATAAATTCCACAAGGGGTTCCCCACCTTAGGAATTTTCTAGCTCGGTCTCAACTTGAAAAAACTCAAAACAATCAAAGGTTCACTAACCTGTTTTCCAGATGCATGGTCCTCTCATGACGCATCGTCACCCCTACGCCTCATTGGTGCTCCCATGTCATTCTTGACACCCAATGTATCCCGCATCACATCGTCACTCCATGCACCTCAAGTAACCTCCATCCTCGATGCCCCGATGCACAAGGTACCTCAAGTAACCCACATCCTTGATGCCCCTGATGCTATGCATCTCATACATATATATAAATATATCACACTCCCAATATGATGCCAATCCCACTGACCAACATCTAGTTAGTCCACATAGATCCTATACATCACATACACTCAAAACAGAAATGCCTATACAGGTCATGCCAAAAAGGAAAAACATGGAAATCATAGCCACACCCGTGGTGTACCTCTAACCGTCGTAGGCTCACTAGCCTGATCAACCTCTAGAAACTCCATGGCGTGCACCTGGCCTGAAGTGAGGATGTTTGAAGCCTGACCTCCCTGCGGTGATGCTCCAGCCACCGGCCACTTACCCCTCAGTTGGGTCCCGCTATCTCCGTCACGTCCTCCGCGTGCAGATGAACCTCAGCTACCCTCTCTTGGTACTGAACTTAAACTAACTCCAGATGCCACCGTCTATCCTGGTCCCCGCCTGGTGGCTGTCTGAGAAGGTAGCCTGCATAAACTGTCTAGATGCCCGACCTGTCCACATGCCCGACACTCCTTCGGAGGCCTATCACACTGAGTCTGAACATATCCTGGTTGTCCACACTGAAATCAAACCACTAAAGAACTGCTATGAGGTGGTCTAGCTGAGTCCTTGTCCTGACTGTCCTACTAGAACTCATCTCGTCCTTGCTTCCTACTGCCCGAACCATCACGTGAAACTATTCCCCGACCAACTTGGGGCCTATCCCTCTGGTTTCCCACCGCTACGAGCACCTGATTCACCACCTCTGAGAATGAACCCAACATGAAGATATTCACCCAGATCCGAATGGCATGTCGTAAGTCATCCTCAAAGCGCCTCACCCTTGTCGCATAATCGCTTACCATTCCAGGTGAAAAGTGCAACAACTCGGTGAAAATAGCTACATAGTCCATGATGAACATGTCTCCCTGCTGAAGACTCAAAAAACTCCCGATCTCTCTCAACCCTCAATGTCTCTGGGTAAAAGTGCTCAAAGAACCTATCCTCAAAGTCCTTCCATGCTAGTACCTCGTGCCTGCGAGCATGAAACTATACATCCCACCAATGATTTTCCGGTTCTCTTAGCATGTACATCACTAGCTTGACCCTTCGCCCTGGAGGCGTCTTGAGCTTCTTGAAGATCATCTACATGCTCTCTATCCAGTTCTCACCCGCCTGCAGACCACCCTCACCCTGAAAAAGTGGTGGGTGCTGCGACTAGAACTCCCACATCAGATATTCCATAGTTGGCTCTATACCTTGCAAACCTCTGTTGATCCCCTACAAGACATGTACCAGGCTAGCTCAGAGCTGCTCGTCGAGACATGGTCCAACACTACCAAACCCGGCTGCTGTCCTGCCTGCACAGGATCCTGAACCTGATCCTATCCTTGAGCCTGTACCTATGGCTCATGCTCTGCCTGTACTGGATCCTGAACCTGATCCTGCTCCTACGACACTATACCATCTCCCGCCTGACGCTCCATCTGAGTCACCCAAAAAGGAACCTGCTGAATACCATAAATGGCCAGACAACCCACATACATAACAATATATATATATATATATATATATAATGCAGATAAAAAAAGTAGTAAAATGGAGTACATAACTACTACTATTACTCTCCCCCACCGCAACCATGCCGCATGACATCCCAACCTCATGGCCTCGTTACCCGCCCTTAACAGAGCCAAGTATCAAAAGTACCTCGAGCCATGCCCGTCTTAACAACTAACGTTTCCACAAACCGACAACCTAGTCACCCAATCTTGGTGATCAAAATCACCTCAACCATAGTACATGCCTGCTCACATAATATCCATACCCAAATACCCTGCAATTGTACAAATATACAAAGCGTGGCATAACACATTGCAATAAACAAGCAATTTTTATCAGGAATTTCACCTATTCACATTTCAAAGCATATAATGCATGGAAATTGACATTATTCACATGGTATTATCACGTCATAAAGCATACATGCGGTTATGAAATTGAAATACCCTAAAATGTTCCTATCAAAAGCCAAGAAAACAAGCCTTTCCATACCGGGCCAAGGTCCAACTCCCCCTTACCACACCGGGTCAAGGGTCACACATCAAAATCAATAACATCATACACCAAGTGAGCCACCAAGGTGGAAATCATATAAACTGTAATCTGAGAAAAAGCAATTAATAATTCCCACCCATGTAAACTTTGTTCATCCCTCATACCTGGGGCTACAGGCACCCAATAACAAGCAAGAAACCCAGTTTCCAGTAACAACCTATCTCTGGTCTACTATATCCCAAATAGTAAAACCAATAGAAATAAAAAGAGAATTCTCAATCTCATTAGTATCCAGTGAAAAACTGTTACTAAATCCATATCAAGAACTCCTTTGATACCACTTTGTAACGACCCGAACCCGAATAGCCACCTGAACAATGCTAAACAGGTCGAGTGTTACTACCTTAGGCGCACCTACCTGAACACCAAAGGCTTCCAACTAGCAGTGATGGTCTTATAGGTATAGTGGGGAGGCTATTACCTCTTGGAGGATAATAATGGTACAGGTTTGAGTATAATAATAAAAATGCAGCAGAATAAACGACTCTACAGACTTGAACCAAACCCGCAGAGTAGAAGTACATTCAGTATCGATAAACAGCGAAAGCAATAAATATAAACAACAAAAGTGGAAAGTAAAAAAACAAAAACATGCTGATCACTTATAAATACTACTGAACAACAAACATGCATCCAAAACAGGTCATACATATACATATATAAAAGGGAACCAATGGCTAACCAACTTTAGCTACAAAACAAGTAAGCATGCTGATATAGGATAGAAAGAAAAACAAAGTAAACTCCAGATAGGCAAGACCTCAAGGTCCCTACCATCCCCATGTGATAGCTAATGCATTCCAGTTCCTAAAGCTAGCCTCTTTCCTACACACAAATTCACAAATTCTGCATGCGTCTCGAAGGGCCTGCGCAGGGTGTGAGACGAATATCAGTAGGATACCACCCAACGGTGCATACCAAATATAAGTGTTTAAACAGGCATGCAGTTATAAGGAAAACAGTAAAAAGTACGATGCACAAATGAACACAAACTCCACTGGTTCTCAAAAGCCACTATGGAGTGTCACCTGATTTGGACAATGCCAGAATCTCTATCATGTTACCCAGCACCATGTGCCCCTTGACACTGCGTGTCTCAAGTACCGATGTACCAAAGAAACACACAAGAAATAGTAACCCAGAGGAATAACGATACCTATCCTCAAATAAGTAATTGGAGGGACAATGATGTCTTCCCTCAAATAAATTAACTGGAGGGACAACGATGTCTACCCTCAAATAAAGTAACTAGAGGGATAACGATGTCTTCCCTCAAATAAAGTAACCAGAGGGACAAAAATGTCTACCCTCAAAATAAAGTAACCAAAGGGACAACGATGTCTGCCCTCAAAATAATGGTGAGCATCTGCCCCCAACCCGATAGCCTCAACGTTATCCCCTGAAGGCTCCTCACCTCTCACGTGGCTTCCTATGGCAAGCACCCCCAAACCAATGGTACCTAAACCACAACTAACAGGGGCCTTTACCCACATGAGTGGTCAAAACCACCTCGTCGTGGAGTCTCTATGTGTGCACACTAATCATAGTTCTGAGTGAGTGGTAATCACCAAAATAGTACCCAAGCCACAACACCTCTGACACCTTGTGTCCCTGCAACCATGCCACTCAAGTCTGATAGCCTTGCCATCCTAGTAACCCAGGCCATACCCAACCTGACAGCCATCCTGCCTCAAGCTGACGCCCATGACGCCCAATCTCGTGGTCAAAACCACTCAAAGTAACCCATCCAAGCCCAACCTATGATCATCATCACTCAAGAATATCAGGGCCATGCCCAACACAACCCAAAGGTTCCAGCATATACAATTCAATAATTACATATATAAAACATTTAAACAAAACACATAAACATAAAAAACTATCTAAATAGTTGTATACGCTAACCAAGTGTTGTCCCATACCAATACTGGGGTCTTTAAGGTCTCCAACAATTCATATCAAGGTTCAATACACTAAAATCAACAATTTAAACAATACCTAACAATTATAACCATTTTGGTATCCCCCGGCCAAAATGGCACGATGAGAAATGGCCCATCGCCCGGCCTCACTCAAGAAAAATGGTAAAATGGCATACCTAAGGGCATCCCATAGGTCAAATAAACAATTAAATAGGCAATAGAAGGTAAATTAGGGTCTCACTCAAAATAAATGAAAACGCGCCATAGGCCGCACCACCCAAAAGTCCGCAAAAACACAAAAAGAGGTATGTACCACCTACCTGAGACTCCTTCCATAACAGCCTCCAATTAGGTCTAAAACGTGGTAGATCTACAAAATAATCAAAACCACTCAAACCCCTATAACTCGCTCTAGAATAGAAATCAAGAAGAACGACTCAAGAGTAATCAAGGCCTTACCGAGGGGGTTCCAACACATCCAATGACAATTGAAACAGAGTTTGGATGGACGATCGGGAGCAAAAACAAGCTCCGACCGACTCTCCTTGCTCAACCCGTCGAAGGGTTGAGTTTCTACCTCAAAACGAGGCTACTGCCTGTTTTAGTGAAAAACGAAAGTACACGGTGTGTACTTATAACTCCATGTTGTGTATCATTATGTTGTTCATAAGGCAGATAATATCTCACTGAGGACTTTCTAACTAACTACACGGTGTGTACATATGGTAAATGACATGTACCTCTTTACCCTGCCAATATCCCCAACACGCCATGTATATCCCTATACACAACCCCTCTACACGGTGTGTACAAATAGTACACGACATGTACATGCTAAAAACATTCTACCCAGCCAACATGCCTACATGCCATGTATGGTCTCCACACGATCAAGGGTACACAGTGTGTCTATAACTACACACCGTATAGTAAGAAATTCCTACATGGTCATCACACAACATGTACTCAGCGATCACACGACCGATACTCGCCCAACCCATACACAATGTGTATTTTAGAGTACACGGCGTGTAGTCTAGAAATTTATAGAACTTCTCAGATTTTCGCAGTTCTCTCAGGAATAACTCAAACATTTAAACAGGGTCAGGATTTTGACCCGTTCTAAAAACCTGGGTTCTTACATAAAATATCTGACACATGGGAACAACTATATAATGATTTTTTATGAAATTTTTTCTTAGGATAATGAGCACTAAAATAAGGTATAAAATTAATGAATTTATTTATTATGACTATGAACTATTTCATGAGGCTTGGGATATATTTAGGGGTTCACTTATGAAATGTAACAATCAAATAATTCTTATGAATATGTATAATCAAATGAGAAAAAAATTATATATGTTTGATTTTTTGTCTTTTTTATTTAACCACTTCTTGAAAAAATATATTTTTTTTAGTTTTTATTTTTGAAATATTTCAATTTGAATTTAAATAATATGAATTAAATTATATAAAAATAAAAATCAAAGAGGTTTAGGGTTCTATAATAATTGGACTATATTATACAGAAAAAACTGATTTTGAGATAAAATGTAATTGGTATTATGATTTTGGTTATTGAGATATAGTAAAAAAATAGATAATTAGAATGAATTATTTTCTAGGAAAAACCTCAGCATCATGGTGTTTTAAGAAAAAAAATACCATTTCATTACGTGGTACAAAATAAGAGTATATTGTTAATAGAATTTATTTTTCTAAATCCTTTAGGATTGATCAAATTTTTTCTAAATTTTATATTTTCCTTGAAAAGTAACTTATTTAATGAGAATAATTTTCTATTATTTAAATTTTAATGAATATTTTTAATCATTCAAGTGAACTTTATGTGTTGAATATTATAATTTAATGGAATTATATTTTCACTATGGATTCTTAATTCTATTGAATTTTATAATTTACTAACATAAACTTAAATTCATTGTTTATGTCCTTCTAGTGGTAATATTATGCCCCACAAATGTGGCCATCTCAATTACATGACATAACAAAATTTTTCATTACAATACATTACCAGGACCTTTTATGTTAAGAGTTTCCTATAATTAGGGAAAAAATTAACTGAAAAAATCATGTATTTTTAAACTAATAGACATTTTTTGGAACAATATATGCAACAAATTGATCCCAAATAACCTTTCATTGTTCTTATTCAGATCAAGATCCTCATTTCACATTGTTCTTATTCAGATCAATATCTTTATGAATATATTTGATCCAATTATCATCCTTATAATCCTCTTCAAATTATTTAGCCTCTACGTGGAACAAAAATGAGGTTTTTTGTAGAGTCTTACTCCTTCAAGTTTTCACTAAAACATTCTAATCACCAATGAAATTTTATTAATTGATTTCAGCCTTGCTTGTATTTCTTATAGTGGATAAAAATGTATCCATCTTTTAAATGATAACCCACTCATTAATACTTCTTAAAAATAACTTCATTTCTTTCATTAGAAATATAATAAACACTATGTATGTTTTACTTTAATCCATCTTAAAACATATCATTCTTTAATATTTCTTTTTTGGTTCTACCCTTAAGAATCTCTGATTACCATCCATGTAATTCTCAGAAATGGGAGGTATTTACCTTTGATAATGAATATCTTATGTGTATTTATTTATTTATTGTAAAAAACAATATTTTATGAACCTAATAGTATATATTTACTCTCTCGGATGATTCAAATATTCAATTCAATGTATCTTATTTTATCCTCATCCTCCTCACTCATTGATTGATTGTTTGAAGAGATCTATTAGCATTTTTTATCATCATTATTTATTTACCATCAGGATATCCCCGTGATAAACAATGTTTTCATAGCAAAATAATTATCCATATAATTAATTTATTAATTCATATTTATGTTTAATTTATTTCTTTTTAATATTACTCATATATTAATTGTTTTCTTGTATAGGTGGATTATTTTGTTTAATTTGGGGTGGTTTGTTTTAATTTGTTCATGCTCATGAGGGATTGGACCTCAATCCTACCACTAAGATGATAAAAATATAGAAATACATTAATAAGTTATATAACCATTGTGAAAAGTTTAATTCCTAATACTTATTTATTTATTTATTTTTATCATTTTATCTACTATTTTCAATCTATTTTCCTTATCATTTTTATCTAATACTTATTTTGTTTTTTTTCACATATCTTTTGGGAAGTCATATTTTTCTTTCAATTATCTACAACAAGGAAAAAAAGAGATAAAATTATTCTTTCTGCCAATGTAACAACATTTTCCATATTCATTTCCATTCTTTGTCTAACTTCGAACACTGCATATTGATTCAATATTATTAGCTAAAAACCTTTTTCATTATTGAAAGTCACTTCTCTTCCAACTTTCAACAATGAGAAAGGTTTTTTAGCTAAGAACATAAATTCAATATGAATTGTTGGCATCTTAATATAGAAAGAAAATGGAAACTTGGAAACATTGGAAGTTATGATTGTTTTGTGACTTTGAGATGTGAATCAGCCACATCTTAGTCCAACACACGCTGTGATCAGTATGACTTCAAGTGCTTATTTTTATTTAAAATTGACATTAATTTAAGTAAAAAGGAAAACTAACATACTCAAAATCTAGAAAACATATTTTTATTGTGTTTATACTTTATGTAAATGATCCATATGTCATTTGAGATGTGTAGGAATCATACTCACTTAATTCGATGCACGGTGTGGCCATTATGCCTCAATGTTTCCATTATTAGTTTCAAATCAATTTTTTCGTTCAAAAACTTTCACTCACCTAAAAAAACACATTAGTATTTTATTTATAATTTAGAACATCAATTCATAATCCATTTATGATGTGTAGGAATATGTCTCACATCAAACTGATACACGATGATATCAGTTTAGGTCAAAGTGCATGTTTCCAGTTTAAAATGACATTTTAGTAAAAAAATGTGATGTACTCAAAACTGAGAAAACACATTCATATTGTTTTGATACTTTAGTAAAATGATCCATAAGTATATTTAGATGTGTAATAATTATCCATACCTCAATCCGATGCATAGTGTGACCCATATGACTCCAAGTGTATCTTTTTATTTAAAAACGACATCAATTTTAATAAAAAGGAAAAGTGACCTACTAAAAACAAATAAAACACATTCATAATGTTTTTATAAATTAGGAAAAAGATCTATAAGTAATTTTAGGTGTATAGAAATTAGTTGTACCTCAATCTGATACGCGGTGTAACCGGTATTACTCAAAGTGCATATTTTTTATTTAAAAATGACATCAATTTTAATAAAAACAAAAACTAGCCTATTAAAAACCAAGAAAACACATTCATATTATTGTTATAATTTATTGAAATGATCTATATATCATTTCTGAAATATAGGAATTATCCTCATCTCAATCCTATACTATATGTTCCCGATATGACTCAATGTGTCCATTATCAGTTTAAAATCGACATTTTAGTTCAATAAATGTCACTCATTGAAAACCAAGAAAACACACTTGTATTTTATTTTAAATTTATTACATTGATTCATAAGTAATTTTTGATGTGTAGGAATCAGTCTCACATCAAAACGATACACGATGTGGGTGGTATGAATCAAAGTGTGTGTTTCCAGTTTAACATGACATTTTAGTAAAAAAGACAAGTGACGTACTCAAAATTGAGTAAACACATTTAGTTAGTTTTTATAATTTATGAAATAAATACATATTTCATTTGAGATTTGTATGAATTATCCAAAACATCAATCTAAAACACGATGTGAGCAATATGACTCTATGTGTGTCTTTTTATTTAAAACTAACATCAATTTTAGTAAAAAGGAAAACTCACTTACACAAAACTGAGCAATTGCATTTGGATTATTTCGATAATTTTGGAAATTTATCCACAAAACATTTTTGACATGTAGGAATCATTTTGAAATCAATATGATACAATATGTGTCCAGTATGAATTAATGTGTCCGTTATCAGTTTAAAATAAACATTTTAGTTCCAAAAGTGTCACTCACTAAAAACCAAAAAAACACACTTAGATTGTCTCTATAATTTAGGATAACGATCCATAATTCATTTTTTTATGTGTAGGAATTGATATAACATTAAACTCATACATGATATAACCGACATGATTCAAAATGCATGTTTATAGTTTATAATGATATGTTAGTAAAAAAGACAAGTGACACACTGAAAACTAAGAAAACACACTTAGATTGTTCTGACAGTTTCTGAAAACAATCCATAAGTCATTTAAGATGTGTAAGAATAAAAAACACCTCAATTTGATTCATTGTGTGATCGGTATGACTCAAAGTATTTTTTATCAGTATATAAGTATCATTTTAGTTTAAAACACACATCACATTTCTAAAACCAAGAAAATGAGCCTAGATTGTTTTCTCTTAATTTAAATTATATATTTGAAATTGATTTTATTGCTTTCATGGTGTTTTTGGTGTTGCGGTGTGTTTTTATAGAACACTACAGTATTCCCCTTTATGATCGATTTTACAAGCGCTGATAAAGAACACCTTTATCAGTGCTTGTTTAACCGCTGATAAAGAGCACCATTATCAGTGCTTTTATAAAAACAGATAAATGAATCAGGATTTTAATCTTGATAAAGTACTTAGTGCTTCTATAGCACCAATAAATTTCATTTTTAGCACAAAGGCAAAATTTTTAGTAGTGAAATAGAAAATTTTCATTCAGTTTAAAATATACCTGAAGCTGAAGCATTAACATTCTTATTCTTCACACCTTTGAAATTATTCTTTCAATGGCCTTTCTTTCTACCTGAAAAGAATAATTCCTACATCTCATTTCTCACCCTCTGTATATTTTTAATCTTTAAATGGTTGTGCGTTGGTGTCTTTGACTTAGAATTATCCCTTTAAAATTTAGCATTTCCTTTGCTCCTCTTGCTCACTATAAGGACCGAAGAGTTGGAATTATTCATATCCTTATCTAATTGGAGAAATAAAGCCAATAAATTTGGGAGTGACTTATTAATATTATTCATGTTATAATTAATAATTAAATTTAATAAGCTATATATTAAATAGGAAATAATGAAATTAGTTTCTAGATCATGGTTCAGTTTGAACCCAAGGGACTCAAGTCTCTCAATGTACTTAATCATATTGAGTACATGAGGTCATGATTTAATTATTTCTACTTTACTACATATATAAAAAACACTATATATATCATATATTTCTTTCCAAGCTCTCTCTCGGTATAACACATGGATATAAGAGAGAATTTTGATATCATCTTTGTCCTCAATCATTTTCTGCATCTCACTAGACATAGATGAAAACATGAAACTTTGAACTTTCAATGCATCATCCATATTCTTATTGTATTTATATTTATCTTACTTGCATGATCCCTGAGGGGGATCATTGGTAAGTGGGGATTCCATTTCATAAAGATTCCTCTCTTATCACAAAACTATGAAAATTATCATATACTACTCCTAGAAGTTAACTTTAGTCAAGATATTCTCTTTACCCAATATTTATCATAGTGAAATTGAATTGGTGTTGGTTTCCATTTCATCTATAAAAAATAAACTTAGCATATTAGTACTTTATTATGATTACCAGTGGAGGTTTTCAAATTATAAATTTTAAATCTCTCCCATTATTTTATAAAATCCTAATATCCCTCAACTACAAGATTTAAAATACCTAGTTGCTTGAGTATTTTGGTGGAAAAGATCCTTGAAACCTCTCCTCAAAGTCTAAAAGATATGGATATGCCACTAATCATATAATTTCATGGTAAGCATCTGATTGGACAACCACACTAACTTATGTCTCCTTGATCTTTTGAGTGGAGTCATATCTCGTGTAATTAATTACTTTACATTACTCAATGATTTTCCTCTAATGTTGAAACAATCTATCTATGGAGTCTCCTTTGTTTCCAACATTATTTAAGTCGACCACCACTCTAATATGAACTCTTTGTTAGTAATAGGAACCCTCAACTATAGCCGATGAGGACCTCGAACAATCGGTTGTGTTAAAGTTCAAGCACTCTAATGCATTTAATAACATAATATTTTCTTTGAGGGATTTTATAAATTTAATCTTAATGAATTAAATCCTTTTTTATTTAGCATTATTATTATATATGACATCACTAGCAACCTAATGATTCTTTAAAATAGAAAAAAATCCCCACACTTGTTCATTTTAACCTTTTTTGCTTGTTTATTATTATACTATGTGATTACAAGTAGTAAATATACATTCTCAAAATAATAAACCATGAAAAAGATAAAATAAATACATAATGACATGATCATGTGAAATTAACTATTATAAAATCCATTGAGAAAATAATAGATTAATTGAGAGCACAGGGGAATTACTTAATTCAATACTAGAATTTAATTATAATTCCCAAAACTCCCATTCATTTCTATAAGGATCCAACCTTAAACATTACATAATATAGTTAATTCAACTAGAGTACACTTTCTTACATTACAGAAGATCAATTCAGTTTATTGTTTTAGATAATTTGTAAATAAGTCATAAATATCAACCCACAAGAATAAAAATTGAAAAATACTAAAATAATATCCATTTATTTTATAATGTAAATGTTTTTAATAAAATAAGAAAAATATTCATAGCATTCAACTTGGATTCTTATTTTCTCTTACTTATCCTTAAACCTATGAAAAACAATTTAAAAATTAGGATGAGAACAAAAAATAATTTATTTACATAAAAGGAAATGAACCCTTATTCCATCAATAATTATACACATATGAAATAATTTTCACAAAGACTTACTTCTCACCCATAAGGTATCATATAGTTACTTTGTGAAAATAAGATATTTCCATAAAACATAGAAAATAAAAATAAAACCATAAAGGTAACTTGGGGAATTAATTATTTAAGATTTTAACCCTCATGGATACCATATGATTTGTAATCCTCATGAATACCTTACAATTTAACCCTCACGAAAACCTTATGATGTTACCCTCGTGGCTACCTTATGGTGTAACCATTACAACTACACTTAGAATTACCATTACAGTCAACTTCCAACATAAACATACCCAATTCATTGAAAGGAGACATTGGTCCCACCCCTAATTATAGAAAATTCCCAAGAACCATTAAATAATCATAAAATATGAATAATTTTATCATAAAAATATTCCTTTTGAATTTGTTAAAAATAGAAATTTAACAGGATTTTTAAAGAAAAGTCCCTTACCTCGGGATCATTTTACTTAAAAAATGTTTAAAATTATTGTATAATGGTTTAAAGAGTTTTATTAATATATTTCATAACTATATTCATACCTATAATACCTTATATTTTATTTTAATAACAAATTTCTACCCATTTATTAATAATATTTTATTATTTCTATTATTTCAGGTGCATTCTTTTCATGGTTTCTATGGTTGGTTCATTTTGAATTTTCTTGTCAAATGGAAGTGAGACTCAAAAAGTAGAATGAAATGTTATTAAAATATTTAAATAATATTAAATTATATAATATATCATTTTTTTGATATGTGGATGATTCATTAGGTAAAACATTAATGAAAATTAGTAAATTTATTTTGGCGGTTTTACTACCATCCTGAACTTATATCATTTTATTTAATATCATGTTTATATATGTGTTCTAGAACATTATATAACCTTTAATATATATAATAAAATCTTATTTAACCATAATAATGGTTTTATTACTATTCTTGAAGGTGGTAAAGTAAAATTAAATCACATCATCCATAATGATTGTAAATCGAAACACCAAAAATGATGTTTTCATTTTTTAAATAAGAGGAAAAGAGGAGAGTTTTAATGGAGGATATTCAACTAAAACAATAAAATTATAGTATATATAAGATAATAGATTTATAATTTCACTTGGATGAGGGTATGTGATGATATAATAAGAAAATAAAATAAATAGAAAATAAATTTAAAGAAAACAAAGTGGATTTTACCTCTTGAATTTTTCTCCTTGAGAACCTCCTTATGGAACTTGGGTTTATCCTTTTGATGAGACCAAAATGTCTTGTATATGGGTAATTGTCTTGGTAAGGTAATTGGGGAGAAATTAAACAATATAAAAGGCTTTGACGTGTTCAGAGAAGAGGTGGTGAGGGGTGTATTAATAGTAGAGGATAAGAGTGGTTTCTCATTATTTTATTCATTAGTTTATTATTTTGGATTAGGATTATGAATAGTTTAAAAATCATTAAAAAATATAGTAAAATAATGAAGTTTAGTTTGATATTATTTGGATTAAATCCTCAATGACTCAAGAAATATTATATTTAGCTTATAATGTATATATATCATAATTTAACATATTTCACTATTCACCAAAAATTCAACTATTTTTGAAAAATCTTAAAAATTTAATCTAACCATTTATCGATGTATAGAATTAAAAAATTAACTCAATTTTATGATAATAATTTTCTAAATTTGGGAAGTTAAAATTTTAATAAATATCATTATTTAATCGAAAATACTGATTTTATAATGATAACTCTCTTTATAAACATTGAAAAATTAATTAAGGTATCATAAAATAATCTTATAATAACAATAAAATAAAATATTAATTTATTAATCTATTTTATGAAGATAAATGTTATTTTAAATCATTATATTAATTTTAAAATTTTGAATAAATATTTATATTTAACAAAAATACCAAAAATTAATTTAACATTTTCAAAACATTTATTTAATTATTCCATGATATAAATATATCATGTTTTCACATATAAGATACATAAATTTTATTTAAAATTTCATAGGTAAGGTTACTATTTTATTAATATAGATTTTTTAATTTCTGTATAATCATTTATCTCCTTATAAATTTATAATGAATTTAAGTATTTAATTTCAAAATGACAATAAAATATTTTATAAGTAGCTGGGTCATTACATTCTTCCCACCTTCTAGAAATTGTATCCTCATAATTTTATTTACTTATCAAACAAATGAGGACACCTTTACCTCATAGAATTTTCATATTACCATATTGCTTCTTCAACCATGTGGTTTCTCTATAAAACCTTAACCTGGTGAATTAACTTATTTTGAAATAATTTCTCTCTACGATCAAGACTCTGAACAAGATTTTATACATAAGAAAGTTTCTCTTCTATCTGAACTACTTTTGAGCTCAAAACATGAGATGAATCTGGAACATACTTTATTAACATCAAAACATGGAAAACATTATGTAACTAAGATAAACTCGAAGGAAAATCTACTTGGCAGGAAACTATTCCAAATTTCTCCCAGATTTCATAAGGTCCAATTAATCGTAGAATTATATTTCTTTTCTTACCAAAATCTATAGCACTTTATTTGAGTTTTATTATAATAAAAATTTGGGATCAATATTAATTTTCGACACCGCTTTCCATATAATGAATCAGAAGGTTCCATCTGTATACTAGAATGAAAATTTTTATTATAATAAAACTCAAATAAATAAAAATATTGATCCCAAATTTCCTATTAATACATTGAACAATCATATAGCATGTGTTCCTAGGTATAAATTGTTTGCTCGGTCTGTCAATTGGATTGGGGATCTAAGTTTGTTCTAAAATTTAATTCTTTTTTAATGACTTCTGAAGTCATTTATAAAAGTTATAAGTGAACCTCGGATCACAGTCAGATAAAATGGAAATAGGAACTCCATATAACCTGAAAATATCTTTGAGGTACACTCGATAAAGATGATCCAAATACATAATAGCTCAAATAGAAAGAAAATGTGTATATTTAGTCAGTTGATCAATAATAACCCAAATTGAATTGTTACCTCGATAAGTATTTGGTAGTCTCACCATGAAGTCCATGGATATATTTTTCCACTTTCACTTTGGAACTAACAAAGGATGAAGCATCCCCCTTTCACTCTGCTTTAATGTGTTGAAAAGTCAAACATTTCATGGTAAAATCATCAATATCTCTTTTTATTCCATCCTAACAGTAATACTCCAAAAGGTATCTATACATTATAGTGCTACCAAGATGAACTAAAAATGGAGAACTATGAGCTTCACTTAACATTTCTTTCTTCAGTTGGGAATCATAAGGAAAAAATGATATCTTTATAAATCTCAAGACACAATATTTATCAACATTTAATTCAGGAAAATTAACTTTCGTAACCAATTATACCTTTTTTTGTAACTCATGTTCTTCCTTATGAGCTTTATTAATTCTTTCTGAGAGAGATGACTACACTGAAACCTAAAACAAAACAAAATAATTTCTTACACCAACAACTTCTAAGACAAAATTTATCAAATTATTAACCAATGGGTTATGTTCCAAATGTAACATGGTTAATGTATCATGATGTTTCAACTCATGGATTCTACCACTTTTTTTACTTTTACTGGATGGTAATTGATTGTGAAATTATAATCCTTTATCAGTTCCATCCATCTTCTATGCCTCATGTTCAATTACTTTTATGTGAGTATATACTTAAAAATTTTATGGTTAGTATATATTTTACATTTGGATCCATATAAATGATATATCTAAATTTTTAAATAAAAAAACCACAGCTGCTAATTCCAGATCATGTGTGGGATAATATAGATAATGAGGTTCTAGTTGTATTGAAGAATAAGAAATTACCCAATCATTATGCATCAGAACGCAATCCAATCCCTTCAAGGAAGCATCACTATAGAAGAAAAACTCCCCATTTCTGGATGGCATGGCCAAAACTAGATCATTCAACAATATCTTCTTCATTTCCTAAAAAACATCACATTATTCTACTCAAATAAATTTAAATCCTTTTCATGTTATCTTAGTTATCAGTCTAGATAACCATTAAATTTGTTTAACAAACCATTGGTAATATCCTTATAGTCCAAAAAAATTACAAATCTCATTAACATTTTTAGGTCTTTGACATTCATCAACAACGTTTTTTAATATTGACTATTATACCATCCTTATTTTCAGTTTTCTCAAGAAAAAAAATCTATTAAAACCAAAAATCACATTTTCTAAATTTCCAATCTACTTATTTTCTTTAAGAGTTTAGAGGAAAATCATTATATGTTTTCATTATCCTCATAACTTATTTAATAAACCAAAATATCATCAATAAAAACAATAAAAAACTTATCCAAATATTCCTGGAATATTCTATTCATAATGTCCATAAATACAACTGGGGAATTTATCAAAATAGATGGAATAACAACAGTATCATAATTCCCATATCTATCATGAAAATATTTTTTTAGAATGTTGTCCTCCTTAACCTTTGGAAGATGGTACCCAAATCTAATGTCAATTTTTAAAATACTGAGCTCCTTGGAGCTGATCAAACATGTCATCGATGTGTGGAAATGGTAATTTTTCATAATATCAATGTTATTAAAATCTCTATAACCAATGAAAACTCTCATGGAGATATATTTATTTTTAATAAACAAAAAAATAGCACCCCATGGTGAAGTGATAGGATGAATGAAACCTTTATCAAGAGACTCCTGCAACTAATTATTCAATTCTAAAAGTTCCAATTGAGCTATTCAATAAGGGTGTTTTGAGATTGGATTAGCATTAAGAAATAAATGAATAGTAAATTAAACTTCCCAATCATGTATACCACTGGGAAACTCATAAATAAAAACATTTAGGTATTCATTTACTACCGGTGCGTTATTAATCTGAATAGTTACCTTATTTTCAACAATATGTGCAAGATAAGATTCATTTCCATCTTTTAACAATTTATTATCTTTCTGATATGTTATCAATGGTATGGGTTTATTATTATATAAAAACTGAAACTCTTTCTGAATAAAAAATTCTTTGGCTCTAAAATAAATCTTATCTTGATAAATAAAAATCTAATCGATACCCATAATAACATTAAACTCTACTAAGGGTGAAACAATAAGGTTTTCAGGTAATGTATTTCCATATACAACAATAGGAAGATTATTATAATTACTCTTTCCTTAAAATTTCCCCATGTGTTTTTACCATAAGTTCTTGTTTAATTTATTGAGGATAAATTTCTAATTTACCAAAAAAATATTCAAATTTAAAGGAATATGTAGAACCTGTATAAAACAAGAACTTAGAAAATTCTAAGTAAACAAACTATGTACCTAATACCACTTAATTGGATGGTTCATCATCTATTGAAGTATTCATAGAGTATTTAACTACATATTTATTCTTATAATCTGGATACTTTATATCATTTAAATCTTTCTTTGGGTAGGTATTTTTATAATGTCTCATCTCACCACATTTAAAACACTTAGAGTTTACTTTTCAAAATTAAAGTTAAGATCATTTTTATTACAATATCGATCCATATGTCCAAACATACCACATCTAAAACACTCCTCATATTTGTTAAGTCATTCCCCATTGTGTGTTTTCCTACACTTCCCACAAATTAGAAATTGTAATTTCTTACCTTCATATTTATTTGATTGATTATTACCCATTTCTTTCTATCTTGACCTTTTATTCTGCTTGTTTTGAAAGTACATGTGATCATCATAAAAATATATTTCTACCCTATCAAAACATTAAAAAAGATTCTCATAACTTTTTAATTCACAAGAATCCAATTCCCTTTGATATCTTGGATTCAATCCTGAGTAAAAAATGATTGATTTTGTTATCAAGATCCTGAATAAGATTTGAATCATACCTTTCCAATCGAGTGAAGTTTTATTTATACACATGCATTGAATATTCCTTATTTTTTTTTAATTCAAAGAATTTACTTTCTATCTTAAGTCAAACCACCTTAGAAAAATGTTTTCAAGGAATAGATTCTTAAATTTATCCCATTCCATGACATCCTTCTACTCATTGTCCATGATATTCCTGACCATTGACCACCACTGGTCATATTCAACTTGAAAACAATAAATAAAAAGACTAAACTTTTGATTATATGAACACCCCATGACATCGAATATATTTTTAAGTTATTTAATCCACCCTTCATCCACCACTAGTTTAGAAGATCCAATGAAAGCGAGAGGGCGTTTCCTCACAAAATGTTCTATTATCGTCATGTTCCTTTGTGGAATATCTTGATGTTCTCTTGTATGGATTCCACCACCATTTATAGAATGATTAAACTGATCCATTACTATCATAAACTTCTTGGTTACAATTCCCACCATTCCAAACAATGGATTTGGAAGGATATCATTCTCTTAGTGCCTTCCTACTTCAGCTTCCCTAAATATTCTATGGAAAACCATTCTGAATAGAAATATCTTAGTTGAGGCAACATAGAAATCATTAAATTATATATCATTTCAAATTAAATTTAAGGTAAAAATAATTTATGGGTGTTCTATTAATATTATACGGACCACTAAATTTATTTAAATAATTCTCTAATACCAACTATAAGGACCTGGGCTTATACATTTCATAATCTATTTAATTCAACTACAATACAATTTCTTACATTCCCAAAGATATTTTAGTTTTAGAGTTTTAGACAATTAGGAAACAATTTATACATATCAACCCATAAGTATACAAAGTGGGAACTATTAAAATAATATCCATCTCTTACATAATAATTTTTTTTAATAAAACATGAAAAATATTCACAACATTCAACTTGGATTCTTATTTTCTCTTTCCCATTCCTAAAACTATGAAAAACATTTGAAAACTTGGGATGAGAAAATAAAATAAGTAAGGGACATAAATGGAAAGGAAAATTTTTTCCATGAATACTTATAAACATATGAAATCATTTCCACAAAGACTTACTTCTCACCAATAAATCATCATATAGTTACATTGTGAAAACAAGAGATTTCAATAAAACATATAAAAATAAATAAAACCATAAAATTAACTTAGTGAATTATTTACTTAAGATTTTAACCCTCATAGATACCAATTAATTTGTAACCCTCATTACTACCTTACAATTTAACCCTCATGACTGCCTTATTGTAACCCTCACAGCTACCTCATGGTATAACCATCACATATACACTTGAAATAACCATTACATTCAAATTTCAACATTAAAATACCCAATGCATTGGAGGGAGATATAGGTCCAACCCTTTATCATAAAAAATTCTCAAGAACTATAAAATAATTATAAAACATCAACACTTGCATCATAAAAACATTCCTTTTTGAATTTTGTAAAAATAGATATTTAAAAGGGTATTTTTAAAGAAAAGTCCCATGCCTCAGGTTCATATTACTTAAAACATGTTCAAAACACAGGTATAATAGTTCAAAGATGATTATTAATATATTTCATAACTATATTAATATATATAATACCTTATATGATCTTTTAATAAATAATTTCCACCCATTTATTAATAATATTTTATTATTTCCATTGTTTCAGGTGCATTCTTTTCATGGTTTGCATGGTTGGTTCATTTGGGATTGTGTTGTAAAATGGAAGAGAGACTCTAGAAGTGGAATAAAATGGTGTTAAAATATTTATATAATCTTAAATGATAATAAATATTTTTTTATATTGGGATGATTCATTAGATAAAACATTAATGAAAATGAGTAAATTTATTTTAGCGGTTTTACGACCATCACGAACTTATATCATTCTATTTAATATCATATTTATATATTGGTTCCAGAACATTATATAACTTATAATATATAATAAAATCTTATTTAACAATATTAATGGTTTTATTACTATCCTTGAATGTTGTAAAGGAAAATGAAATCACATCGTCCATGATGACGGTAAATCGACACACTCCGAACGATGTTTTTATATATTTTTTGAATAAGAAGTGAAGAGGAGTGGTTCTATGATTTATATTACATTAACATAATAAAATTCCAGTATATATAATATAATAGAGTTATTATGTCACTTAGATGAAGGGAGGTGAGGATAGAATAAGAAAATAAAAGAAATTTAAAATAAATTTACATGAAAAAAATAAGATTTTACCTCTAGAATTATTCTCCTTGAGAACCTCCTTAAAGAACTTGGTTTTTGAATTTTGGTGAGACCAGAATATCTTGGGCATGGGGAAAAGGTTTGATAAGGGAATTGGGTTAAAATTATACAAGCTATAAGGCTTTTAGGTGTGAGGAGAAGAGGTGGTATTTATTATGGAGGAGAGGGCTGTTTTTTCATTATTTCATTCATTAGTTTATTTTTTTGGATCAAGACTATGAATAATTTTAGAATTATCACTAAATATATTAAAATAATTAAGGTAATTTTTATATTATGTTTATTATATCATAAATTAATCAATAAATATTGCATTTAACTTAAAATGTATATATACTATAAATTACCATATTTCATTTTTCATAAAAATTCAACTTTTTCAGAAAACCCCCCCAAAAATTCACCCTAACCATTTTTCATTGTGTATAATTAAAAAATGAACTTTATTTTATGAAAATAATTTTTTAAATATGGAAAATTTAATTTTAAATTAAAATCATTATTTAATCGAAAAATACTAATTTTAAAATTATTATTATTTTTATAAAACTTTATAAAATTAATTAAGCTCTAATAAAATTATTATAAAATAATAATAAAACAAAATATTAATTTATGAATATATTTTATGAAGATAAATTTTCTTTTAAATCATTATATTAATTATAAAATTTAGAATTCATATTTACGTTTCACAAAATGACCAACACTTAATTTATCATTTTCAAAAAATTATTTACTAATTCCATGATATAAATATATCATATTTTAAATTATAAGATATATAAATTTTATTTATACTTTAATAGTTTAGATTACTATTCTATTTGTATAGATTACTTAATAGGTGAGGTTACTATTCTATTAGGTTCAAATAGACCTAAAAAATTATGAAAAAAATAAAAAATTTAATTTAAATGGGTCATGCTGATCGCCCCTGGGCTGAATTGGTCTTGCCCAAGATGGTGCATCATTTAAAGGGAATATAAATATACACACACAATATATATATATATATATAATGATATGATATCTATATTATTCAATATATATTATATTGTATTATATTATATTATATTATATTATATTATATTATATTATATTATATTATATTATATTATATTATATTATATATATACATATAACTCAAAAGATATCATGTATTTTAATTTTATTTTTTATAATATTCCCATGGAATCATTGTCTAAGATTCCCATGAAAGCTTTATGTAAGCTTTGCATGGATGCTTTGGGTAAGCTTCCTAGGGAAGGTTTGGGTTAGCTTCCCATAGAGGCTTTGGGATCTATCTCTTTTTTGCTACTAAATCAGGATGGAACAACAATCTTGTATTGCTAATGGACTACCCCAAATGGATACTAGTATATCCATCTAACATGAAATGTAATCACATTGTGGTCTGACTAAAAAATCATCACAATGATATCCATTAAAGTGAAGAAAAATATAAAACATTAATTTTTTTCATGATTTTTATGTGAAACCCGCCGATCTTCAATTGGGCATATCATGACTGTATGAACTCAGATCAATGAAAAACTAGTTGTGTTGGGACCATATAAAAACTCTCTTTCAAAATTATATAAAATTAAAATTAAAATTCTATTTTTTTGACTTAAATAATTATATGTCCCCTATGATACTAATTGCAGGAACCCGAAGCACAACGGTAGTGTGAAACATGTATAATTTTAAATTTTGGGTTTAGATTCATGTTAAAAAAATTTAATGAACAAAAAATCTTTCCTATATTTCTTAAATGATCCTATTTAATTCAATTTAATCACTAAAAAATAAAATTAAAGCATAACTGATACATTGTTTTTTTGAAGTCACTGTTTGATCTGTTCACCGTTAGTGTGTTATGGATTAAATTCACCTATCAAGGTGCCCTATAGGTCATCCACACATGAACCATAGCTCCTGAATCATTTATATATATTTCCTAGGTTCTATCATGGAAAATCAAAGTGTTTTACAATGTCCCTTCGATCTTGTAAAGAACGCACACTCGATTGAGAAGATGGGATTGATTCAACCCTATCCTTTTTTTGAAATATCTCCCTAAGAATTTGAGATGAGTATTGAAAAGATATTTTATCACTAAATTATTCTGAATGGTGTATATTAAAATTAAATATTCTAAAATTATCATTTATACCTAGGTTATACTTTAAAAAATTTCACCTTTTTTTCCGAGAAAGTAAAATCCTTTATTTTAGACATTTGTGCACACGTATGCCTTAATAAAATTGTCGAAAATTTTATAAATATTTTATCACTCACTTGTAAAGCTGAAAATTTTTATTTTATAAAATATTAACCATTAAATTATATCATAAATTTCCTAATTAATTTAACATACCTTAAATATCTGATGATTATACGAAAACTATTTTTTACTCATATTCATTTTTATGATAAAACAACTTGTTAATACCTTGAGAAATAAATTCAATCATCATTATTCTAAACATGAATACTATAATTAAATTAGTTTTACTTGTGATCTATCATACTTAGACATTCAATGTCTCTCATACATGGGTCCCACTTTATCCAAAACTCCTATTTATTTTAATAGGTGGAACTTATGGATACACTTAGTGTGTGACACTCTAGGTCCTTATCTCGATATCAGTGAGTCCAACCAATATACCAATAGAAAAGTATAGAAAACCATTATAGACCCTAATGAGATAATTAATGTCAAATATATGGCTACCTACTGTGAACATGTTCTATTTAACATAATATCTTCATATCATGTTATCTCTTAAAGAAGGATGCACACTTGTTTCGTTATCCTTTTTTCTTTATATATTTCATGACCTTACTAGACGAACTTACCTCCTTGTAAAATTTCCATGGATTTAATAAATTTACTTCTATACTATTAAATCTAGTCCCATAATATATCTCTTCCTCAACTTAGAAGAGAAAAATTATGTCTGGATAATTCAACTACTTCCATACCACCAATGATGCACCTGACACATGATATCTATCCATGAATTCAATTTCATGATTTTTCCATGAATCAAAGTAATTGATCAAATGGTACACATTGATAATTCTCTCAGATCCGAGAGACCAATGCATATGTTCATAGATAGGAACAACCAATGACACCTGAAACATGTGGTGTTATTATTGGAGGGTCATTCCTTATGTTTTCATCTACTCGAGATCATCAAGTGAGAACTTCATGAGAAAAATTCTCAATGTTTATGAACTCCCAACACCTGATAGTAAAACATAATATATGTCCCATTAGTATTATATATCTAGAACATAGGAAATATATATTTAAGATTACTAATATAGTATATTTAGGTTCTCATTATACCTGGGAACTTATATATCCTTCTGATACGATGTGTAATCTAGAGACATCACCATATAAACAGTGGATGATTAAGTATCAACAATATTATGGTAATAATAAACACACATATATACTAAATTGTATACATGTAATGGTAATAAAATTACATAAAGGGTTTGAGCCTAAGGTACCCACTTACAACATCTTTCATGTAATTCCTCAATAAATAGATATGGAACCCATCATGAACTTTAGAGGTTCTAGGTGGAATTTCTAAATAGTAAGACACATATCTAATTATTTAATGAATTTAAAAAGGTCTATTATACATTGGCCTATGTTTTACTTTCTTACATAACCTAATAACACCCTTCCATTTAGATATTTTCAAGAAAACATGATCTCTCACTTTAAATTCCAAATCATTACTTCAGTCATCAAAATATCTCTTTTTCTTAATTTGAGAAGCTTTAATGTGGCTTTGAATAATATTTACCTTCATTATTGTGCCCTATTCAAGTTATGTTCCCACAATTTTTCTTTCGCCAACTTCATCACAGTAAGTTTGAGTATGACATATATTTCCATATAATGATTCATATAGTGCCATTTGAATAATTTAATTTAAGCTATGGTTTTAGGAAAACTCCAAAAATGGTAAATACTAATCTAAAATACCATGAAATTCAAATGAGAACAACTTAAATATTTATTTTAATGTTTTAATACTCCTTTCAATTTTTACATCAGTTTGAGGGTGATAGGAAGCTCTCAAATGAATCTCAGTTTCTAGATCCTTTTAAAGACTTTTCCAGAACATTGATATAAATTGTGGATCATGATAACATACAATAGGAATTGGTGAATCATGAATTATTTAAACCTCATTTACATGAAGTATTTCAAGTTTATTAGGATGCAGATCTTATCTTATATCGAATAAATGTGTATATTTGGTAAGGTGATCGACAATAATCCATATTGCATCATTATTTCTAGGATTTTTTGGTAATATAATCACAAATTCCATAGTAATTTTATCCCATTTCACATAGGAATGTGTAGAGGTTTCATGACTCCTCTAGGATGTTTTATATTAGCCTTAACTTTTTGACAAACCACACATCTTGAAATATAATCATAAATTTATTGCTTCATATTATTATACAAAAAATGGTCACTCAAATCTCTATGCATCTTGGTTCCACCAGGGTGTATAGATAAATTTTATACATGATTGTCATATAATAATTACATTTTTTTCAAACTTATTTATGGAACACATAACCTCTTACCAAATTACCTAATATCATCATCATATATGATGTCCTTCAATTTTCCATCATTCACATTTTAATATTCCAGTGAAAATTCTCATAATAATTCTAAGAAAATTTTATCTTTTACAATAAATATGGTTTTATAATCATTTTAAAAATGAGTGATGTTTCCCCTTAATAATTTTCATATTCGTATTCACTAAATCCATAAACATGGGATCCCTATTAATCCTCATTCTAGTCTATAATCCATTATCTTTCACACTCGATGCATCTGTTACCTTATTTTCCTTCCCTAGGTGATAGTGTAATGAGTAATCATAATCCATGAGTAGTTTGATCCATCTATATTTCATTACATTGAACACTTTATATGAAAAGATGTATTTTAGGATCTTATGGTTGGTTTATATATCACATATTTCAGCGTAGAGATAATCTCTCTATATATTCAATGAAAATATTTTGTATGTCAATTTAGGATCATGATTTGGGTAGTTATATTCATGATCCTTTAACTTCATTGATTCATAAGAAATAACTTTATCCATTTTCATAATGACAAAAACAAGTTCCTTCTTTGATGAATCAATATATATCACAAATCAATCATTTTCTGATGCCAGATTCAAAATTAGAGTGTTCAATAACCTCCTCTTCAATTATTCAAAACATTATACACATTTTTTTCCCATGTGAAATGAACCCCTTTGTGTGTAATATTAGTTAACTGGTTAGACAATCAGGGAAAATTTTGTAGAAAACACCGACAACAACCTGCTAATACAATAAAACTGCATAACTCAAATATACATGTTGGTTTGGGTAATTCTTTGAATTATTTTTTATTTATAGGATCAACTAAGATACTATCATTGATGAAAGTATGGAAAGAAAATAAAATTATTGAAGATAGAATTCATACTTTCTAAATTTCCTATATAATTCCTTCTTTATAAGTTTCTCAAGAATGATCTATAAGTGATTCTCATAGAGCTCATAAATTTTAGAGTACACCGATATATAATAAAAAAATACCATATAAAATTATCAAGATATTACTTGAATACTCTATTAATAATATCAATAAAAACATAGGGTGAATTAGTCAATCCAAATAACATTACTGTAAACTCATAAATTCTATACCTGTTATGATCTATTACCTTTGAAATATATTCCTTCATTACTCACAATAGATGATACCAATAATAATGGTCAATATTTGAAAAGTATTAACCTCTATAAATTTGATTGAACAAGTTATCAATGTGAGGTAGAGTATACATGCTCTTAATATAAATTGCATTTATTTCCTTATAATAAATGCATAGTCTCATAGATCAATCTTAATTATTAATGAAACAAATATGGTCTCTCCAAAATGAAACACTAGGGAATATAAATCCATTATCACACAACTTATTTAGTTCTTTATTAAACTCTACTAATTCTATAGTGATTATTTTACAGGGAGTATTGGATATAGGTCTCTTATCTAGTATTAAATTAATGGAAAACTTACCTACACATTCAAGTGTATGTTTAAGTAATTTCTGATGAAATGTATCCAAGTATTCATGTATAATATGTATATCCAAAATTTTAGGATTAACCATTCCATAAATATATTTTTCATTATATTTTTCCTTAAGAATCTAATTCTTTAGAGCTACCAGGGTGGATCTATATAGGACTCAAATGATGAATTATCCCCTCTGAAGACAATAAATTCTAAAACTTCATTGTGAATTGTAATTTAATTCTCTTTAGAATGTTTTTTTATTATATTTTAAATCCATTTCATAACAAGGATTATATAAAAACTAACCATAAGTATAAAAATCATGTTTGTATATAAGGAAACATTATGTGTCATAATGGGAACTTATTAATACATCCTTATAGCGGTGAGATTTCTACTAGAAGTTTTCACTAACTCCCTTATTGTGGTTATAGGGAAATATCTAATTTTCCTAAAAAATATGGAAGATATAGAAGAGTTACAGGATATATAATCCAATAAATAATTGGCTAAATTTATGTCTATGATTAAAGTACCATTGACCACATCTTTAGGAACATTAACCTTAGAAGTTGTGGCCTTCTCCACTCATACACTTTTTTGGTAGGTTCCCCTGATTCTTGGGACATTAGTGTGTATAATTAACCATTTATTCACATTTAAATCATTCTAAAAAATTACTTTTCATTATTACCCTTTCATTCATTAGCTATATGACCCTTATAGTTTTACTTATAACAAACCCATGCCCCTTAAAACATTTTCTAAGATTTTTTCATTCCATAATTTTCACCTGATAAAAATTTATTTTCCCTCTTATTCTTCATTAGAACTTCAAAATTTTCTCGGTACCCATCTAACCTATTCTTATCATGATTTCCCTTGAAGATATAGGATAAATAAAATTATTTCTCTATTTTTATGGAACATAATACTATTTCATCATATGATAATTTTTTTTAAAAACTAGTTCAATTTGAAGGATTTTCTTAAGGCCTTTAAAAAATGGTCAATATTTCTCTATGGATTACATATCTAATCTATAAAATTTATAGTTAGTATTTTAAAGGTATACACATACTCTGAAACACTTTCTTCTACCTTTTCTTTAAACTGGGGAACTTTCTCTCCATTTCAACTTGTTTCTCATGGAGAAAATATATGTTGAAGAATATTACATTAAAATGTCTCCATTCAATATGTTCTATTTTTTATTCCACCCTAGTATTCTGGATCAATGACCCACATTAATACGAATCTATTTTAAGAAAATTCACTACTAGTATAATTGTTTCCATTTCAATGCATACCAAGGCTAGGAATATCTTTTCCAGATACCTAATCCATTTCTCAGCTACCATTAGATTAGTATTCCCACAAAAAGATAGTGGATTTTATCACATGAAACGATCTAATATAGGTGTATCATGTCATGTAACATCATGTTTCTCTATATGTGAAAGTTTATTTTTCATAACATGGGTAAAATTCCCTAATATGAAAATTATTTTTTAATATCCAACACTAGTTTTATTAGATTTCTCAGCATGGAAATCCCTACATTGACCACATGTGTTGATTCCCTTTCATCTATTAGGCACCATCACTAAATAATGAGACACACTAATTTATCTCGTAATCATCATGAATATTGAGCTATAAAATAAAAAACCCTATAATGGTAAGTGTTCTAAAATAATATAAGATATTATCATAATTATCATGTTAGTTATGTTCAATTAAAATATAGTTCCCAAGGTTTATACTAAAACTCCTTTGATACCAAATATAGCATCCCCAAATATAGTAACCTAGAGCCAATTTCTACTTTATTAAATTATCATAATATACAAGGGATATCATCCCAAAGGACTAATCAATTTATTAGTATTGAAGAAAAAGACACATACATTATTCTCATTTTACATTAGAAATAATATAAAACATAATAAAAGAAAATGTTTAGCATCCTTAAAACTCAATAAAATATTTATTCTTTATGTCCTAAGGAAAATAAACCAAATAAGGGTGAGATCAAATGATTAATAAGTATTAATTATGATATAATATATTGTTATTAAATAAATAATAATCAATATGAAAAGGTAAATAACTGAAAATACATTTTATTTAAACAATAACTTGAGTACAAAATTCATCCATGGATAATATCGCACAAAATATTCTCAAGAATAATGATAAATTAATTATAAATGAAGTAAATTATTAATTTTTAAAATCATGATATCTTTACCATCAAGAAATTTTACTAATACAGTTTAATCGATGGGTATTTATAAACTAAGATAAAATTTTACAAGGCTATCTAACTGGTTTGTCTCATGAGACCTACAAATGAATTGAGGAGATATGTAATTCCAGGACTCATGAGTCACTTCATATCCAAATCATTCCTCATATATTGAAGGATAAATTTAATTCATAAAAAATATTCCTTATTAAAAAAAATATTTGTATTGAGTATAGAATATAGAATATCAATATTTCCCCTGTAGAATAAATTAATTTCATGGTAAATCACTGTATGTGGAATTTTATAAAATAAGAATATCCATGATACAAAAAATATGTATATTTAAGATAAATTTATAGTCTAATATAAATATAATCAGAATAAATTTAATATTTTTTAATGAAAGATAATGACCACAAAATTAATCAAGATATTAGAGATGATCATGAATTCATAAAGAAATTATATTTTATAGAAAATATAATTCTTTTAAAGAATATATGAAAATTAAACAGAAATATTCAAAATAATTTTTAATAAAATATTTTTATAGAAAAAATTATATATTGTAGAATAATTTAAACAACATAAAATGATTATTGTGGTAGGAAAGTTTGTTAAATATATATAAAAAACATTCCTTTTGACTTTTTATAATGAAATTCAAAAAATTACCATCTAGAAGACAATAGAAATATTAATTTAATTTTTTTTAAAAATCCATGGATAAAATAAAATTTTCATTAAAAACCATTTTAAGAAAAAAAGGTCTTCTATAATATAATTTTTAGAAATATGAACATGGAAGAAAAATATACCCAATCAAAAGAGAAAAAAGATCAGTTTTTATTTTAAAAAAATATTTTCATGATTAAAGTGAAAAAATAAAGAAATATTTGGAATAAAATATATAAATTTATTAAAAATTCACAGGATAAGAAAATTGATGGATTTTATAAAGGATAGATTATATGATTCCTTCAATGGAAATAAGAGCCATCCTAAAAAAAGAGATTGTAAAATAAATTATTACTTCTTTGGTAACTATTAAATTATAACCCATTGAAATATTAAACATGAATTAAAGCTATAATCATATTGAATAAGAATATTTTCAAGTTCAATACATAAATTAGGGATTATATACACCATATGAAAGTAAATAGGTGTATAATACTAAATATGTCTTAGTGGAGTGGACATTGAGATGAATCCATTACCTCACACTTTATTTTAGTTGAACATTATTTAATCTCCTATATAATTGTTTGAAACATGTTATTAATTTATGAAAAAAATATTCATAATTATGATGTCATATTTTATCCTATTATAACACTTTTTCATCTATTCATTAACAATTTTCATTATTTTAATTATTTCGGGTGTTAATTGCTTTATTTTCCTTATGCATGTTTTGTCAGATATGTCATAGTCCTTATAAATTGATTTTTTTCTAATATATATATAATTTCATTAATGAAATAAATACCATATATATTCATTATATATATGTTTATATTCATTGATAAATTATAGAGATAGAGAAATGAGTTACACCATTCATGTAAATGATAGGTCGTACGTAAACCTAAACTTTGTTTTAACATGTCGATGGACGGAATAAAAGAAAATTAAATTTTAATTAAACTTTAAAAAATCATTATTATACCATATATATCAAATATATTCACTAATTATATCCTAATTACCATCCATGTAAATAAAATTGAAAAAAATATGACATCGTTTCTTGGAGGTGTTAGTCCACACATGCACAAGAGCAACATTATCTTTTCCAATTGGATTGGAATGTAAGAAGATATATATGATATTAAAATTCCAGAAATAGGAATATGTTGTAAATATCATATATATATATATATATATTCATTAGTACCTTATTTATAACCATCCATGTGTGATGGTAAATAAAAATTAATTACACTACTATGTGGAGATAACAATACGTACGTACGCAAGAGTAATGTTTTTATTTTCCTTATGATGGAAAAGAGATGGAAATAGTTGTCCCATAATAATAATAACATCTTAGTTTATTTATGATACTGTATTTACTATTTTATAATATTTACAACATATTTATATGAAGTATAATAAGAAATAAATTTGAGAGAGTTGGTAAATATGATTACCTCTTCCTCAGTATAATTCCTTTAGATCACCTCTTAATAGACCTATGGTTTGTCTTTTAGAAAGATAAGAACCTATAAAACTTGGATAAGAAAATTGAAAAGAGAAATGAGCAGGTTTTTTTTGAGATAGGTAACTCAATGCGATGTAAAGAAAAGAAATAAGTTATGTCCTTTAATAAGAGAGGGGAGGGTCACTCTTGGAATTAGTTAAATTATTAAATTAATATAAATTAATTTTCCCAAAAAAATTATTCTAGATTAATAAAATTAAAAGATAATATTAGTATGCCTTTAAATAATCTAATATAATAAAATTTGAATATTTTTTGATATTTTCACTCTTACCTCTTAGTTTTAAACCCCCGTTAACCCTTTTGACAATTACTACAATATAAACAATTTCTATCCATTAAAAATCAAAATTATTACTATAAAAGGATAAGATACTCATAAATTGACCATGACTAATATTTTTAACCATACCCTAATAAAATATATGTAGATAATATTTTTTTGAATTTTAAATTATTTAATAAAAAATTATATATTTCAAAATACCATTAATGAAATTTTTAGAACTATTTATTTAATTTGACTATGAAAACAATAATAAAATAAATGAATTCGAATATAAACCTTTAAAACATCCCTAATATGTTTTACTCATCTATAAAATTTTGTGGGCCACAATAATTCATACAAATTTTTTTACTTTTAATATTTTAAAAATCATTTATTATATTTTTCTAATAACTGAATAAATTTTATGTCATCATTACATAAGAATTTAATATAATTATTCAATCACTAAAAATTAAAAATAAATTAACATGAAAAAAAATTATTAAAATTTTTAATAATAATTTATAACCCAATATAAGTTATTTTTATACCTATAAAAAATATTATAGATATTAAAAGAAAGAAATTGACACTTTTTACTTTGCCTTTTACCCAAATATCATAAAGTCCAAATCATAGCCAAATAGAAAAAGAATTATTATTTTCAAATTTTGGATGATTATGGACAAAATATCTCATCCAATAAAATTAAGATAAGTTTTGGGTTGACTTGTAATTCTATATCGCATTATTTTTTACCTTAATTACCAAATTTACCTTTTACAAAGGTGATAAATTTATGAGGGTTACTATTCACAATTCCTAAAAATGAATGTGAACTATTTACCAAATCTAAACCTTATGATTGAAAATATGGTATCTATTTTTCAATATTAATTTTCTATAAGTGAAAGAAATTAATTGTAATATAAATTCCTATAATGTAATGAATCCCAGTTTTTTAGAAAAAATGTTTTTAAGCCTAAAAATTAACTTATATCAAAATAAGAAATTTTTTGATAGGATTATTATAAATAAAATGGATAATATATAACAATAATAAAAAATAAAAATTATAATGGGAATTTTAAAATAATTTATTGAATGAAAATAAATGACAATATTTAAAAAATCAGTATTTTTCGCTATCTACAAAAAAATCAACCATTTTAGAGAAATATGAAAAATTAAACCAAGTTTAATTTTTATATAATGATTTAAAAATTTGAATTAATTTAAGAAAAATAAAATTTTAAAATATGAGAATTTTCTAAATAGCAATCTTGAATAAAACTACACATATTGTGTTATTGTTTCTTAAAAAAAGAAAAAATTACTATAATTGAATCTCAGATGTTGCAAGATATGTGCATCATCCTGAAGCACCTTTTTTAATAAATATATTTTTTAAGGGACATATATTTGTTTTATGAATCTTATAACTCTAACATTATAAATAAAACTCCAGAATACTTCCCTCCTTATTCAATATATCCATATCGTTTTTTTGGCATCATTGATCGATAATTAGATGGATGTTTCATCAATAATTTAAGAATTTTTAGGTTTCATATCATACTTTATGAATTAAATATCCATCCCTTGAATATCCGTAAGTATTGAATCCCTTTAAATACTCTTCAAGGATAGATTATAAGGATCTATTCTACATATATCATCTTCCATATTGTTTTCCATTATAGTAAGGTAATATATTAAGAAATCATGTCCTTTTATTAACTCCAACCATCTCTTTTAGTGCTTGTTCAACCCCTTCTATAAGAATATATTTTTTAATATCTTGTGATAATTTTATATATCCTAATATTCATTATATAAATACTACCATAAAATCTTTAATGCAAAGATAACTACCACATTCTCTGGACCATGCATGAGATAATTTTTTTCATTGGTTAGTAATTGATGTGATTCATAATAAATTACATTTTAATTTTGTATAATAACACATCCCATGGCCTTAATCAATGATTATATGTTTGTAACAAACCCTGATCCACTATTGGGTAATGTGAGAATAATAAATTAAATTTTAATTTTGTATAATAATGCATCCCATGATTTAGGCATTCAAACCATTGGAAAATAGAATGGTTTTAAAGATTATACAGAGATGTTGAGAAACCATTATTCCTAGGTTTCATTAAATTTATAGTGTTATAAGGAGTACTGAGATTTATTAACTTGAAAGAAAAAAAATGTTTATAGAAAATAAATTTTACAAAACTATATAAACAATTGAACGAGTTACATCTATATGAACATGGGATTCTGGCTTCCAATTATTATAAAAAATATATTATGTCTAATGGGGTTAGGTTATAATAATATTCATGATGTATCAAATGGTTGTGTGTTGTATAAGAATGAATATTAAAGTTTGTTAGATCATTATAAATGTGGTACATCATGATATAAAATGGATAAGAAATCTAGTTTTTATTCAATATTAATAATAGGAACCAAACTACCCAATAAAGTAATCTTTTATATTCTAACAATTCTTCATTTAAAGTGTCTATTAGAAAATTCAAATAATTATAAGAAGATATGATAAAATAAAAATGTTAAAATCTTTAAGGGAAACCTGCATCACCCTTTTTGTTCACCACGACATAATATATTTTATAAAAAATTTCATGATTTTGAAAATGAAGCTAGAAATATTATAATGGAACTATACATAGATAGAATGAATCCATATCAGAACCTTAGTAACCAACATAATTCATGGCATGTTATATTGGTAGTATATAACATTTCCCTACACATATGTATGAATAAAAAATATTTTATGATGATAATGAGGATTTATAATGAAAAAAACCTATAAATTATATTGAAGTTTATCTATCACTATTGATAGATGATTTGAAATTTCTATGGGAAATAGGTGTTACCATTTTTTATGCATACAAGAAAGAGTATTTTATTTTATGTTTTATGGAAATTTTCACCATAAATCTTGTAAAATTTTCATAAAAGTGACTTTATATCACCAATTAGAGTATGGTAGAAAGATAGTGTAAATGAGACATTAAATATTTTTACAAATGGATCATCCATATAAAATATTAAAAAATTCACTTAGAGGTTCATAAGAGTATGATTTTTCCCTCATACCATTTTAAGCTAAATAATATTATAACAAGGTGAAAAATATTGAAGTCACATTTAGAAATAAAATAATTTTTCTTAATAAAAAAACTCATGGAATAAGCGGTCTATCTCATTCGAGCAACCTTTTTAATTATTTTTAGAGGTATAACATAACATTGGAATTATTCATGTTGAGAAAATCATATATGAATATTATATTGAAATATTTTTTGGATATAAATGTAAATACAAAGGATGGATTGAATTCAATATTGGACTTAATACCCTAGATAATGTTTTTTGGATTTATCTACCACTATGAAAGAAATTTTCACATGTTAATTAAGAGTAAGATGATAAATTTTTTTCAATGTCTGAAAAGTGTTAAAGTACCCAATGTGTTTCCTTAAAATGTTAAAAATTTGGTGTTATTGAAGGATTCAAAGTTAATATGTATCAAATATCATTCCTTTCATGTATTTATGTAATAGTTTCTGCCAGTTACATTTTGTCATATATTGCTAATACCTGTCAAAATTTCAATCATCGGGTTGTGTTACATTTTTAATTCCATTTTCAAAAAATTCATAGATAAAAATATACTATATGTGTTGTAAAATGAATCTATTATCAAAACTTTTCAACTATAATTTTATTTTCCACCACCATTTTATTTACATTGGATGTTTAATTTTGAATGCTATATGGACATTTCAAAGGGGTATGTTAAAAAATATACATCAACTAGAGCCATCTATTATTAAAAAATATATTTTTGAAGAGGTTATTGAGTTTTGTACTAATTATTTGTATGGAGTGGAGTATTTTGGTCTCCCAGTATCTCAGTATGTGATAATTGATAATAAACATATAGGTTTCCATAGCGTAAAGATAAATCTAATTCCATGTGATGAAGGGATGTAGGCACTGTAACACCCCGAGATTTTATGAAAAATATTCTTTTTAATTTCATTAATGTCTTGTGTTGTACGCTACACCAAAAGAAGCTTTCAAAACACGCATCCTTGACTTGCCTTGCATTACACGCAAGCGCGACCTTCTGTGATAGCGTGTGTTGTACGCAATACCGAGTTTCGCTAAACAATGATATGCTATTAAAATATTATTAAAACTAGCCGTTATGAATAGTAATAATCACTTTTTGAAATTTTTTAAATTCTATTTTTCAAAATGGACTTCATTTTTGGATTCAGAATATCGAAATTAGCTTAGGGAGAAATTTTGGTACTTTTTGGATAACTTTCATTTTCTGATTAATAGTGAAAATTACTAAATTTTAATTAAAAACAACATTTTTAATCAAAATAATTAATAGTGATAAATTATTAATTTGAGTGGTTTTAAAGTATATTTAGAATATATTTTTACAATTTAATACAATGTTGGTCATTGGATGTAATTTCACATTTAAACCAGACATAAACAAATGCCAATCTTTTGATAGTTATTATCTATTAAGAACACGCTATTTGTTTTGATGACGAGAATTAATTTTTAAATTAATTAATGAAACTGATATGTTTTGAATTTGATAAAATAGACATCATTTTTGAATTCATAATATCAAATATATCTTAGGCCTAATTTTTGGTATTTTTCTGGAAACTTTCATTTTTTGATGAATAGTGAAACCACTAAGTGGTAGTTAAAAAAAACTGAATTTTTCATAAAACATAATTTTACTGCTTCTGTGAGTGGGATTTCAAAAATCCGAGAGACACGGTTGATTTCAGTAAGTAAAATGTGGTTCAATGAGATGAAAATAATTTTTGGTGAATAGTAACTTTTTACTTTTTTTTACCACGGTTAAAAGTAAATAGGGTAATTAAGGGTAAAAATGATTACCCTAACACATTTACTAATTCTATTGGATAAGTGTAATTCGACCAAAAACAACCTTAGGAATAAAATATGACCATTTAGGCCCACTTGGATTAGATTAGGACATTTATTATTATTTAATTCAAAGAAGAGTTAAAAGAGTTAAAATCAAAGTTTATTTACTACAACATTTTTAATATAGGGTTATACATAAGATAAATTCGATTGTAAATATTCATTAGAAATATAATACGATTTCCTACATAATTATATTTTATTTATAATTTTTAGATAATAAATAAATTAATTTATTTATGACACAATGATGATGCAGTAATTACCATAATAGTGAAAAATTAGAATAATTGATATTATAAATACCCAAATAAATATAATTTGAGGCTTTTTATGAATTCCACTAATTTTCTAGGTTAATATGATATGTTAGTATTGATTTAATTAACTTTTTTGGAACTAATCATTCTGTTATGATTTTCACAAAAATCAATTACTAAATAGTTTCAAAATTGACATAAAATAGTTTTTAAAAAAAATATTATATTAGTAATTGTTATTTTATTCCTAAAAATCTAAGGTTCGGACAAATGACTTAGATAAGGTTATATATATAAATAATAAACAACTTGGGGTTCGTTTGGCTACTTATAGTAAGTTTATTAACCTTATAGTATAAGAACACATGAAGACACGGTAAAAGTAAAATTATTTTACTTAATATTAAATCTAAATGATAAGGTTAAAATAGGAACCTAAACTTGTATAAATTCTATTGGATGAGAGGATTTCAACCCATACCCACCTTAGCTTCAAAATAAATTAATTTGGAGCTATTTAAAACCGAATCTGTCTTTATAATAAAATAATATTTTTAGTTTTTCCAAAGGAGCCCCTCTCCTCCCTTATAAAAGGGAACCTCCTCCTTCTCTTCCTCACACCACTTTTGAGCCTTCAAGCTCGGCAAAACCCTGCCAAATTCCATTATCCACTTCCATAGTAACATCCTAGAGGTTCTGGTCTTCCTCAAAGACCAATTTTAGTGCCCTAAAAGGAGATCTCAAAGAGGCGCTTCAAAGAAGAGGTAATGTCCGTTACCGATTCTTTCAACTTTATTTCTTCTTTCACTTCTTCTTCTTAGGTTGTTTCATTATGAAATAATAACATTAGTATCAATAATATACTGATATATTATTATAAGTATGAAACAACCCTATTTCACCATCTATCCATCCTACGGAAAATTAAATCACCGCACGTGCGTACATACGGAATACCGTCTCCACGCCGGGGTGTAATCTATTTTCCACCACCACCTTACTTGGATGGGTATAATGGTGTAAATAATAAATATATATGATTATTTTAAAGTGATATTAATTCTGATATAGTATACATACACTCCAATACAATTCCATGATCATGAGAATGATATCATCACTTGTGCGTACGTACGGACTACCGTCTCCACAACGCGATGAGATACATTCTCCAGGTTAACCATTCATGAATGATTATAAAGTATATATAATACGTAATCATGAAATATATGACATAATAATGATACTGGATTTATGTGTATATATATGTATGTCATCTACTTAATTCCATTCAACTCAATAAGGAAACGAAAACAGCGTTCATGCGTACGTACGACCTACCCTCTCCATGAACAGTGTATTTCTTTCCATTTACTAATCTATTATATATATGTATATTCTGAATATATATTATATATAAATCATGTTTTATATTCTGTAATTAAGTAATCATGATCTATGTAATCATATGAATAATTACAAGTCAAAACACGGATGAAAAATGAAACGATTTTAACCAAAACGCTCTTTAACATGGAATTTACAAAAGAACTGGTAATATAAAGTCATAAGTGAACCATATATGATATCATAACAATGAGTATGATTCTGGAATAAGTCAATGACATTATTTAAATCATTATATAGGAGGTTCAGACACTTACGAAGCAAATCGGACCTAAGGTAAGGGAAAATATCACAATCTCATTTTTATCCGAGATTGTTTATACTTTGGCATTTACTGGGGTGTATTTTATCATCGACATCCATGTTTCCTCAATATGTATTATTATTTCCATCCACCTACAATTGTTTAAATCCAATTTTACCCTTCGGTGAGTTTTTAGTAAAGGATATGAAAGGAATCTTTTGTCATTTTTCGTATGAGGTACTTTTTGACTTTTCCAACAAAAGTACGAAGAATGTTTTTTTTAACTTATACGGAATGAATGGATTTTTAAAACATTATTTCCAAGAATCTTCCTTTACAAGTTTTCATGTTTATTTTTAATCAACTTCTTTTAGTTTATAATTGTACGACATGTTAAGAAAGGAAAAGTGTTTTTGAAGTAGAAATGATATTTTCCTCAAGAATGGAGTTCAAGTGTTTTATCAAAATTATTTTCCATATAAGATAATAAAGGGTTCTGTTTTTATCCCTATTATTAAATTGTTTTTATTATTTTGTGATGGAATTATATTTTTATGAATTTGTTTATCTTATATGAATTGTTTTATGATGTCACGATGTTTAAGATTCCCATTTTTATTACATGGGTTATGCTATGATGTATGGTTTTATGATTTTGTGGCACACATAAGAATGGTATCATTATGAGATGGGTGTGACCTATATCTCCCTCCAATGAATTCGGTAAAGATTTTATATCTCATGAGATAGACATGGCTGGAACGGCAGGTTAAACCGGTTCAGTGAAACAGGACTGAAACGAGGAGTGAACTCGGTTCAGAAATGGACTTTATCCACTAAGATAGTCTTGGCAATGAGTCTTAAATAATAAGAAATGATTCTCTATGATTATGTGTGTATGCCACAAATTTTCATGTTTTAAGTTATGATTATTGGGATTACATTTCACTACTATGATTTATCCCATGTTATGATATTATGATCTCTTTTGCAGGTTAAGATTTCCAAAAGTTATGTTCTTATGTATATGATGTGATTTATATTTCTTTTGTTCACGCTTACTGAGCATTTGAGCTCACCCTTTTATGTTTTCTTTTCCCCAGGATATAAAGAAAGGTTTTAGGTTAAAAAAAGGGAAGATATTTATGGGAGATGTTGAAGATCTTTCACCACGATTAGAAGATTATATTCCGAGTTTCCAAAGACACTAAACTATTACGGTCCTTGTGTGTGTGTTTTTGTTATGTACTAAGTATTCCGCAAAAGTAATGTATTGTCTATGTACGTTAAGATTAGGGTCTCTACAGTTGGTATCAGAGGAAAGTTTTAGTCAACCTTTGGAAACTAGGATGCGAGAACTTTAGTGAGATCCCTAGAGATATTTCTAAGGTATGTCTAGGGATGTCCCTAAGGATAAGTATACGTATAGGATATAGTCCTAGAACTATGGTAACGATATTAGATTAAACTAAAGATGTTAGATATTGAAGTTACTCCCCCTTTATTATGATTTTTACCTCTCACACTATTCTTTTTGGGTTTTAGACAATGGCTGGAACCCGAAGGAACCGTGTTGATCAATGTAATGGACAATGCAATGATTGTCCTCCTGAACAAACAAATGTTATGGGAGATGGAGTGAAAAATCTTATTTCTATACTTACACAAGCTATGAATCATTCTGGACTTCCAAATGAGCAGAGAAGGGAACAATATTTTATTGAGTCCTTCATGAGGCAACGTCTACCTTCTTTCAGTGGGTCTTCTGATCCAATTGTTGCTGAACAATGGATCAGTACTACTGAAAAGATATTTTTAGTTCTTCAATGTTCTGAACATGTTAAAGTCATATTAGCAGTGTATCATTTGGAAGGTGATGCTGATCAATGGTGTAATCTTATCAAGAATACGAGGCCAAGATATGAAATTGAGTCTATGGAATGGGATGAGTTCAAGAACTTATTTTTCAATAAGTACTTCCCTCGCATTCTTCGAACAAAGATAGAGAAGGATTTTATTGAACTAAAGCAAAAGGATGATGAATCTGTTGGTATATACAAAGAAAATTTTACAAGGCTTGCAAGGTATGCATCTGGATTTATCATCCAACCTGAAAGTAAAGTTGATCGATTCTTCAGTGGCTTAAAACCAAATCTTCAAAGGGTATTAGCTATAAGAGACTTCAGTAGCTATGAAGAAATTGTGTGTTGTGCTATCAAGGTAGAAATGGAAGTTGGTGTTACTTATCCATCTCATAGTTTTGACAAGAAACAAAAGATGGAGTTCAAGGAGAAATCTCAGAATAATGGTGAAAAGAAGATGAATGTCTCCTTATGATCAATGTGTGGAAAGAAGCATGGTGGAGATTGTCTTAAAGGGACTAAAAAATGTTTTAAGTGTGGAAAATAAGGTCATCGAGCAGCTGAGTGTTGAAGTAATGGAAAAAGAGTTTCTAATGATGTGAATAAAGAAAAGACTGCAGAGAACGCACCACCAACACTTCAATGCTTCAAGTGCAAGGAAATGGGGCATTATGCTAATAAATTCCCTAATCCAATGGTTAGTGATGATCGAAATGAGCAACCACTTAAGGTAAAGGACAAAGAGAAGTCACATGCGATCACTATTGGTGATGTTGAATATGACAACGATGTGGTGGAATGCTTAAGTGTTTATGTAATGGGATTCCAAAATAATGTTGTATATAGTATCGTGGAATATTGGAATATTTATGTATTGGTTTATTGTGGTTTTCAATGGTACCAGTAACCATAGAATGTGATTGAGATATTTTTGGAAAAAAAGATGATATGCGCATAATGAAAGGAAAACGAGAAAATGAAATGTTTGACCGTATTCATGAGCTCATGACTGATATAAGGAGAAGGTTATATCATGGTTTGAGTATATAGAATTTTTCGATTTTGGTATGTGGAAAGAGCTAACTTTTGACTGCTTTCATATTTTCACTATGGTTCAATTAATGGGTATTCATTCTTCAAGAGAATACATGATTAAGGTATTCACATGTTTGTAATTTGACCAACAAGATATATCTTATGATATATGGGGGATAAATGATGGAATTCACGTGATTGTTATGTGACATTTCAAGTAATAATTTTCTTTATACTATGAGCTTGGACCGAAGTATTTTAGATAAACCAAAATATTGGAATGGATTATTTTGGACATAAGTTATGATATAACTTTTTTCGATATTATTGATGGGATGTTATAGTAATATAGCTTTAGAAAAAGGACAACCTGCAGGACAGGCGACAACCCATCGCGTCGGACAAGGCTGTGGGAATCAAACCCACAACCGAAGTGCGACTGACCTTTATCGCCTACCACTGGCCTATAGGAAGTCCCTGGTTAGTAGAAACTAGTTTTATTTTATTAAGCGGTATGATATATGAAGTATAAGTTCATTTTTGGAATCGTATATGATTAACCTCACCATAGATGGACTTATGCATATTTGATAACTTTTTCTAACCTTTTGTTTGAAACAGATGGAATGACCCATAATTCTATCACATGATCTATTAACACTTCATGAATAACAAATTCAAATTCATTTCTTTAAGAGATGAAGTGGAAATTGTTCAAAGCGTGAACAACGGTGAAATTGTACCAAAATCATGTAAGTATTTCTTTTAATTCACCAAATTTAGGGAAATGATCTTGAAAACCAAAAATGTTGTCCTAGTGCCCTTATATCTGATGAATCATATGGTACATTAGATCATCGTAAATCTATGGCTTTTTGATTGTTGGCTATTTCATAGCCATGTTCTCTACCACTCTCCATCAGAACTTGATGGTTATATTTTTCTTCCATATCCATATTTTCACCTATGTTTTCCTACGTAGAAACCCAGTGATGAGTTAATTTGGGTAACTGTTACATTTCATACTTTAGTTTTTAAAGCCAAGTTTGGGTATTCATTTTTATGATGTGGGTTTCTATTAAACAAACTTTCGAGTAGTAAACCATTTATAACCCCGACGAATTTCGAGGGCGAAATTCATTTTAAGGGGGGTAGAATGTAACACCCTGAGATTTTATGAAAAATATTCTTTTTAATTTCATTAATGTATTGTGTTGTACACTACACCAAAAGAAGCTTGCACAACACACATCCTTGACTTGACTTGCATTACACGCAAGCACGACCTTCCGCGATAGCGTGTGTTGTACGCAATACCGAGTTTCGCTAAACAATGATATGCTATTAAAATATTATTAAAACTAGACGTTATGAATAGTAATAACCGCTTTTTAAAATTTTTTAAATTTTATTTTTCAAAATGGACTTTATTTTTTGATTCGGAATATCGAAATTAGCTTAGGGAGAAATTTTGGTACTTTTCGGATAACTTTCATTTTCTGATGAATAGTGAAAATTACTAAATTTTAATTAAAAACAACCTTTTTAATCAAAATAATTAATGGTGATAAATTATTAATTTGAGTGGTTTTAAAATATATTTAGAATATATTTTTACAATTTAATACAATGTTGGTCATTGGATGTAATTTCACATTTAAACCAGAAATAAACAAATGTCAATCTTTTGATAGTTATTATCTCTTAAGAACAAGCTATTTGTTTTGACGATGGGAATTAATTTTTAAATTAATTAATGCAACTGATATGTTTTGAATTTGATAAAATAGACATCATTTTTGAATTCATAAAATCAAATATACCTTAGGCCTAATTTTTGGTATTTTTCTGGAAACTTTCATTTTTTGATGAATAGTGAAACCACTAAGTGGTAGTTGAAAAAAGCTGAATTTTTCATAAAACTTAATTTTACCACTTTTGTGAGTGGAATTTCAAAAATCTGAGAGACACGGTTTATGTCAGTAAGTAAAATGTGGTTCAATGAGATGAAAATAATTTTTGGTGAATAGTAACTTTTTACTTTTTTTTACCACGGTTAAAAGTAAATAGGGTAATTAAGGGTAAAAATGATTACCCTAAAACATGTTTTAATTCTATTGGATAAGTGTAATTAGACCAAAAACAACCTTAGGAATAAAATATGACCATTTAGGCCCACTTGGATTAGATTAGGACATTTATTATTATTTAATTCAAAGAAGAGTTAAAAGAGTTAAAATCAAAGTTTATTTACTAAAACATTTTTAATATACGGTTATACATAAGATAAATTCAATTGTAAATATTCATTAGAAAGATAATAAGATTTGATACATAATGATATTTTATTTATAATTTTTAGACATTAAATAAATTAATTTATTTATGACACAATGATGATGCAGTAATTACCATAATAGTGAAAAATTAGAATAATTGATATTATAAATACCCAAATAAATATAATTTGAGACTTTTTATGAATTCCACTAATTTTATAGGTTAATATGACATGTTAGTATTGATTTAATTAACTTTTTTCGAACTAATCATTCTATTATTATTTTTACAAAAATCAATTACTAAATAGTTTCAAAATTGACATAAAATAGTTTTTAAAACAAATATTATATTAGTAATTGTTATTTTATTCCTAAAAATCTAATGTTCGGCCAAATGACTTAGATAAGATTATATATATTAATAATAAACAACTTGGGGTTCGTTTGGCTGCTTAAAGTAAGTTTATTAACCTTATAGTATAAGAACACAAGAAGACAGGGTAAAAGTAAAATTATTTTACTTAATGTTAAATCTAAATGATAAGGTTAAAATAGGAACCTAAACTTGTCTAAATTATATTGGATGAGAGGATTTCGACCCATCCCCACCTTAGCTTCAAAATAAATCAATTTGGAGCTATTTAAAACCGAATTTGTCTTTATAATAAAATAATATTTTTAGTTTTTCCAAAGGAGCCCCTCTCCTCCCTTATAAAAGGGCACCTCCTCCCTCTCTTCCTCACACCACTTTTGAGCCTTCAAGCTCGGAAAAACCCTGACAAATTCCATTATCCACTTCCATATCAACATCCTATAGGTTCTGGTCTTCTTCAAAGACCAATTTTAGTGCCCTAAAAGGAGATCTCAAAGAGGCGCTTCAAAGAAGAGGTAATGTCCGTTACCGATTCTTTCAACTTTATTTATTCTTCCACTTCTTCTTCTTAGGTTGTTTCATTATGAAATAATAACATCAGTATCACTCATATACTGATATGTTATTATATGTATGAAACAACCCTATTTCACCATCTATCCATCCTATGGAAAACGAAATCACCCTGCGTGCGTACGTAAGGAATACCTTCTCCACGCCGTGGTGTAATCTATTTTCCACCACCATCTTACTTGGATGGGTATAATGGTGTACATAATAACTATATATGATTATTTTAAAGTGATATTGATTCTGATATAGTATACATACACTCCAATACAATTCCACGATCATGAGAACGATATCATCGCTCGTGTGTACGTACGGACTACCGTCTCCACGACGCGATGAGATACATTCTCCACGTTAACCATTCATGAATGATTATAAAGTATATATAATAAGTAATCATGAAATATATTACATAATAATTATACTTTATTTATGTGTATATATATGTATGTCATCTACTTAATTCCATTCAACTCAATAAGGAAATGAAAACAGCGTTCATGCATACGTATGGCCTACCGTCTCCATGAACAGTGTATTTATTTCCATTTACTAATCTATTATATATATGTATACTATGAATATATATTATATATAAATCATGTTTTATATTCTGTAATTAATTAATCATGATCTAAGTAATCATATGAATAATTACAAGTCAAAACATGGATGAAAAATGAAACGATTTTACCCAAAACGCTCTTTAACATAGAATTTACAAAAGAACAGGTAATATAAAGTAATAAGTGAACCATATATGATATCATAACAATGAGTATGATTCTGGAATAAGTCAATGACATTATTTAAATCATTATACAGGAGGTTCGAACACTTACAAAGCAAATCGGACCTAAGGTAAGGGAAAATATCACAATCTCATTTTTAACCGAGATTGTTTATACTTTGGCATTTACTGGGGTGTATTTTATCATCCAAATACATGTTTCCTCAATATGTAATATTATTTCCATCCACCTACAATTGTTTAAATCCAATTTTACCCTTAGGTGAGTTTTTAGTAAAGGATATGAAAGGAATCTTTTGTCGTTTTTCGTACGAGGTACTTTTTGACTTTTCCGACAAAAGTACGAAGAATGTTTTTTTTAACTTATACGGCATGAATGGATTTTTAAAACATTATTTCCAAGAAGATTACTTTACAAGTTTTCAAGTTTATTTTTAATCAACTTCTTTTAGTTTATAATTGTATGACATGTTAAGAAATGAAAAGTGTTTTTGAAGCAGAAAGGATATTTTCCTCAAGAATGGAGTTCAAGTGTTTTATCAAAATTATTTTCCATCTAAGATAATAAAGGGTTATGTTTTTATCCCTATTATTACATTGATTTTATTATGTTCTGATGGAATTATATTTTTATGAATTCCTTTATCTTATATGAATTGTTTTATGATGTCACGATGTTTAAGATTCCCATTTTTATTACATGGGTTATGCTATGATGTATGGTTTTCTGATTTTGTGGAACACATAAGAATGGTATCATTATGAGATGGGTGGGACCTATATCTCCCTCCAATGCATTGGGTAAAGATTTTATATCTCATGAGATAGACATGGATGGAACGACAGGTTAAACCAGTTCAGTGAAACAGGACTGAAACGAGGAGTGAACTCGGTTCAGAAATGGACTTTATCCACTAAGATAGTCTTGGAAATGAGTCTTGACTAATAAGAAATGATTCTCTATGATTATGTGTGTATGACACAAAGTTTCATGTTTTAAGTTATAATTATTGGGATTACATTTCACTACTATGATTTATCCCATGTTATGATATTATGATCTCTTTTGCAGGTTAAGATTTCCAAAAGTTATGTTCTTATGTATATAATGTGATTTATATTTCTTTTTTTCACCCTTACTGAGCATTTGAGATCAACCTTTTATGTTTTCTTTTCCCAAGGATATAAAGAAAGGTTTTAGGTAAAAAAAAATGGAAGATATTTATGGGAGATGTTGAAGATCTTTCACCATGATTAGAAGATTATCTTCTGAGTTTCCAAAGACACTAAACTATTACAGTCCTTGTGTGTGTGTTTTTGTTATGTACTAAGTATTCCGCAAAAGTAATGTAATGTCCATGTACGTTAATATTAGGGTATCTACAGGCACATTTATACATTTTGAACAAAACAAGTGATTTTAAACTATATATATCATCATATATAGATGGTTTAAATATATTATATCCAAAATTAATAAAAAAATTTCTAAGTAATAAACATAAAAATACATTGATTTCATGGTTTAAAGAGAAATTTGAAATTGATTTATCAACATCAGAAACCTTGAAATGGTTATAAAGGAGACCATGTGTTAATGTGGTCACATAGTCTAATTTTTATATTAATGGTTACAAATTTTACAAAAAAGAATCAGGAAAATAAGAGCATTTCTCAAAATGGTAGAGTAATAGTCATTACTAAATCAATTAATTTTTCAATTGTAAAAGGTAAAAATATCATTTCTACATAAATTATATATTGTGGTGTTAATGAAGTTTTATGGGATATTTATTATACTAAATTTAAGGTACCAGTGTTTAAGTGTAACTGGGCTTCCAGTAAAAGTGGTGTGAAACAAGATGAGTATAAATTTACATATGTTCATTTGAAAAGATTTAGTTGTAAATAGAAATCATTTTTCATGGAGATGCATTAGAAATATATATTTAATATTGTTTACTCATCAAATTATTAAGGGTTCAACATTTTTCAAGGTAAAAACATTTGGGTGATAAAAATATTGATAATGTTTTGGAATTATATGATATTTATTTATCTATTACATCATTACCTAAGGATAACAATGACTATGATGTAAATATATTACATGAAATATGAAATGCTCATATAGAAGAGATATGGTAGAACACTCCGTTACTCTCCCAATTATTTTGATAAATATCTAATTTCAATTTTTTTTAAGCTTATACATGTAAAAAATCTATATTAGATATTTAAATTTATAGATATTAATAATTTTTTTCATTTTTCATTTTATATTTTATATTCATCTGTTTCAGTTAGAGAGATTTGATTGGAAAAAAACATGAATCATTTTTTAAGGAAACAAATTCATGTAAAATCATTTTTATCCTATTTTATATTTAATTCAATATAGTTTGATTATTTTTATCATTTTTAATTAATTTTTATATTCATAAATTTCATCAACACATTTTATTATCGAAGAATCCTGAAGAAATTATTTTTTCATGACTATTTATTTGTGTTTATCATTTTAAAATATTCATTTTTATTCAGTTTTACTAGTTTACACAACATATATAAGTACATTTCTATTAGTAAAAATTAGTTTTTTACAACTAAAAAACATTTAAATGTAAAAAAATATAGTTATGAAGAATTTTTTCGAATTAATTCATCTATCTAAATGGATAACATAGAGTAAGATAGAGATTTACTAATGTATGTGTACATTTTTTTAATATTAATATATCTAAAATAAATAATTTTTTTAATGAAATTAATTTTTTTTCTCCTACATTATTTACAGTATAACTGCTAAGACTCATATGGAAGAGTCTTCTAATTCTTTATAGAATATGATACCCATAGCTATTAGATTTGGGATTACACATTACCAAAACATTGACTTTCTCATAGTGATCAGAGGTTAAGAATTAAATTCAAAGATCATAATAAGCCAATAAGACTAAATGACAAGAATTTTAGAAGTTATACGACCACAAAAATCCATTATAGTATTTTTATTTTATATCATGATTGGAAGAGTGATGAAAAACCACATAAGGTAAATTTTGGGAGTATAAAATTGAATAATTTATAATATGCTTTAGTTTTTTCATTTTTTTGAATTATATTTATTTCATCACTAAGATTTAATTTATTCAATTTTATATTAAATAAAACTTTCATAATAAAAAAGATATTAAAAAGAGGTGGTTGTATTTTGTTTCAGTTAAATAGAGATATTTTTTTTGAAAAATGACTTTAATGTATATATTGGGAAGCAACAGAATGAGAACCCAGACCTCAAATATGGGTTTATAGATATAGAGACTTGGATGACGTTTTTATCCATATATCCAAGAGAATAATTTTGGGTCTAAAAATTATTGAATATAAAATCCATTTTTAAAATTATTTATAATCCCATAAAAACATATAACTTATTCTTATATAATAAGCCTCTATGAGATCTCACTAAGAAATATAGTTGTAGAATTTATATTCTCATATTTTTTCATGTGGAGGGTATCATCTATTAAAGGAGGAGATGATTGATAAAAATTTATTAATTAATATTTAAATACTATAGAAACTTAGAAGTGGTTTGTTTTTCCCTTTATCTCACCCTAGTCTCCATAAAAAATGAAAAAGGTAGAGGATGATAAAAGGGGAAGTTTCTTATGAATCCATCAAAAGTAGTAGATGATAAGATTATAAGAAGATAATTATTATTTTTATTAAATAATAATGTTTTGTAAATTCATTGCACTACTATAAAATTTTTATATATTATTTCAATATGCCCTTTAGGAATAATTGATGCAAGGGATATTTATCCCTATGGGAGGGATGATAATTCCAGCAACTTTTTTAGGAAATAAATAACACCCAAGATGTATAGTAGGATATGAGGTATGTATTATTATTAGATCAATTTTGATTTATCCAATTTCAATATTGAGGGAGGTAGAATATAGGGGAGAATTCACTTTCATGAAGGGTGAGCTACAAGATTGACTCAGATAATATATGATCGAATTAAATTGTCTATATAGGATATCTTATAAAAAATAATAAAATAAACATGGCCTCCCATTCCCCCATACTCTCCAGAATTTCCATCATTCCTGTCAAGATCCACCATCCTCTCATTCAAATATAATAGTGTATTTTGAGTTTCATGTTTAGGATCCCCATTCATATGTTATAGTGTACGGTATCATACATAATATAGGGTATTATGTACTTCACCATCTTATCTAGTAAGATCAAGTAAGAGTAGACGTGCATGATGTTATTGATCCAACAAATCCAATGTCATTTTCTACTAAGGAGGTGGCCATAGTTGGACAGAGTATGGGCCATTTTTCACTCTAGTAATCTAGTCTTTGTTATCATTAAACATATGAGGTACGCATTTTTTTCAATTTCTATTTACTTTTAAATTAAAATTACTTATATTTTTTTATTAAATTTATATTATATAAGAGTATCTAAAATCTAAAGTTTTATTACAAAATAAAAAAAAAGTTTTGATGGCCCACACCATTAAAAACTTCTCAAATTTCTAAAAAATTAACAAAATTAGCAAGAAAGAATTTTCTATTAGAGAGTTATTATGATTTTCTGATGAATTTTTAGATATATTGGGGAGACTATATATTAGGATATTTAAAAAATACATCATATATGTTTTTATTAGTGATGATATCTCTATACCCACAGTCTTTTTGTTTTCCATATAAGTAAATTTTAATTTCAAAATTTATTTCCTTAAATAATTATTAAATATATTGGATTAATTTAATAATTGTATAATTAGGTACCTTCACACTATTTTCATGTAATATGAGAGTACTTATGTTTATATATTTATAGATATGAAATTTATTTCAATGGATGTGAAATATAATAGGAAGAATGTTTGAGTAGAATACATGGTTGAAAGATTATAAAACACTGAGATGAAGTGTTTGTTATTTCCATTCCATACAATTTTAGAAAACTTATATAATTATAAACTAATTTTAATTATAATATCATCTATTCTGAATTTTTAATATTTTATTATACATTGGATTCTATGCATATTCTTCCCACATCAATACACAATATATAGGTTATCCTCTTTACTAGCTGAAGTTTATTACAGTTTTCTATAATTATAAAATTAATAAGTTTTATATTATTTTATTAGTCATTTAATATAAAAAAATTATTTTACATATGTTATAGTAACTAATATGTGAATATACTAAATTTCATGGAAGGAATTTAACCAAAATCATTTATCAATAAGTACCAAAATGAAATTAATTACATGTATGTGTAGGTAGATATCTCTTAAAGTATTATTAATACTTTCTTATATTATATAATTTTTTTTATTTATAATTTTTTATTTCATAATTTTAGCGACATATATAGAAAGAACATGTTGAATGTGAATATTATGTTTTATAATTCATTTTTGAGACTTTCATGCCTATAATGGTAACAATTTTTAATAAGGTTAGTTCAACTATATATCTCATATGATTTATAAATACATATGTTGTATTTTAGAATTTATAAAAATTATTGTTTGTAGGTATTTTTTATGATGTTAACTCTTATTTGAATGAAAAATAAAACCACATTCAATAATTATTTGAAACATATCTTGAGAAAATGATTAATTTATAGATATATATATATACAAGATTCATTTATTTATCTTATATATGTTGTATAAAATTTTTTATTTTGTTTTTATTTTTTTTATAATACTTGTTTTATGTTTACTTTTTTGTTGCTGAATATGTTAGAAAGGGATTAGGTATTACATTTATATAATTTATTAAAATCATAATTTAGTTTTGTCTACAGTTATTATGATAAATGGCATATAAAGTCTCTCTCCATGTTGGTTTTTTAAAAACCAATGTGGACTGGCACTTTATAAATAGGTTATTTTGTACAATAAACATAAAAAACATACTGATAGGAATATTTACATACTTTCTACATTAGTTTTAATTATAATCGACATGGGAAAAAACTTTTGACATTGGTTTTTACCATAACTGATGTTCAAAATAACATTCAACATTGGGTATACTAAAAACTAACATTGAAAATATATTTTAGGATTCTTTTTCATAAATTATGCATTGTTTGTTATTAAAACTGGTGTTGGAATTATTTATCAACATTGGCTTTTTATAACTGATGTGAAACCATTAATTTTAACATCAACTATAACAACACGGGCATTTAAATGACATTAAAATGTGGTTTCCCAATAGTGTGTGAGGAATTATATTAATGTATTTCTCAAGGAACTACTTGGATATCCACCAAAACATGAAGTTAAACTCTCTATTAACCTTATTTCTAAACGAAAACTCATGTATAAGCCTCTCAAAAGAATGTTTATGGTAGAATAGAGTCAATTAAAAAAAAAATACAAGATTTGTGTGATAAGGGCTTCATATATCCTATTATTTCACCTTAGGGAGAATATATATTATTTTTGAAAACGAAGGATAGGACTATGAGGTTGTGCATCTATTATAGAGAAGTTAATGTAATCACTAAAAAAAAGTATCCTTTAACTTGCATTAATGATCCATTTGATCAAATTTAATGGGATAAATACCTATCAAAGATTAATGTCAACTATAGTTATCATAAATTAAAAGTTAATAAGGATGATATACCATTAATGACTTTTTATATAATGTATATGCATAATAAGTTCATTGTAATTAATTTTTCGTTAAAAAATAAACCCTGAATATTCATGGATATAATTAATAGAGTATTAAATGATTATCTTGATAAATTTATGATGGTTTTTATTGATTATATCTTGATATAATATAAGTTTTAGGAAGATCATGTTGACTATTTACATATTATCCTTGAGAATATAAGGGAGAAGGGTCTATATTGGAAATTCAGGAAGAGTGAATTTTTGATTTGATAAGTTCCTTTTCAAGTCTACATTGTCTCTAAGGATGGTATATCAATCGAACTCAAAAACAAAAATATTGTTAAATAATGGAACACAACAATAAATAAAATTGATATATATAGTTTCCTTAGTTTAGAAAATTACTATTGGAAATTTATTGAAAATTTGGCCTAATTAGATAAATTTTTAACTAAGTTGACATGTAAAGGGTTCAAATTCACATGGTCTATGGAATATGATGAAATATTTGAGGAAATTTATAAAAAATTTATCAATGTATTGGTATTGAACTTACCATATTGAAAGGAATGATTTGTTATATATAGTGGTGCATCGAAGAATGGACTAGGATTTAACCTTATAAAAAATTATAGAGTTGTTTCTTATGCATTGAGGAAATTAAAAACAAATAAACAAAACTATACAAATCATGATCATGAGATAGATGTTATAATAATTATTTTTCAAATATACATGATTTGTCTTTGTAAGGAAATATGGGACATATATACCGATCATAAGTGTTTGAAATATATATTAAATCAAAAAGTTCCCAACATCAGACAAAGGATATGGTTTTAACTATTTAAGTATTGTGACTCTGCAATACACTACCACCCAATAAAGGTAAACAATGTTTCTTATGCATTGAGTATGAAGGATCACTGATTTTTATCCTTTATAAGGATATAAAAGGAACCTATATTTATGGATTTCATAAAGTTGGATATGGAAATTATTAAGGAATGTTAAAATCATTATTTTTCCAACTAATTTCCCAAAAATATTTACTAAAGAATATAAATAGGTCTCAATAGGATGATAAGGATTTAAAAAATAAAATAAAAGCTATAAAAACTGGATGATTGATAAACTTTATCTATGAAGATGGTGTGTTAATATTTGTAAAGATTCTATGTGTACCATTAGTATTAAAAAATAAGAGGAAATTACTAGATGAAACTTATCGATAAAACTTCTCTATAAACCGTAGTAGTACCAAGATGTATAAGAATCTAAAAGACAACTTTTGGTGGCAAAACATGAAATGGAAAATTTTAGACTATGTGTCAAGATTCTTGGAATGAAAACAATTAAAGGTTGAGAGACAACTTTAAAATGGTTTTATGAAACCTCTCCCTATACCAATATAGAATTTGGAAACATCAAAAGGCCTTTTTTACCAGACACCCTAAGATATTTAAGAATAATGATGTTATATGGTTCATTGTGGATCTACTTACCAAGTCTTCATATTTCTTAGTAATAAGGGAGGATTTACCCCTTGAACATCTTGAACATCTCTATATAAATAATTTAGTTATACTTTATGGTGAATCTTTATCAATTACATTTGATCATGAACCTTGATTTACAAAAAGATTTTGGAGAAGTATTCAAAAGTCTTTAGACACCAAGATATATTTGAGAACCATATATCATCCTCAAAGTAATGGGTAGTTTTAAAGGACCATACAAACCTTATAGGTCATGTTGAGTTCATTCTACCTTAACATCCTAGAAACATGGGACCAATACCAACCTCTAGGGAAAAATATATACAATAATAACTTCCATTAAAGAATACAAATGGAGCCGTATGAGGCATTTTAGGGAAAAAAATTTCACACTCTAACCTATTGGTATTAAGTTATGTAAAGAAGGCTAGTTGGTCTAGAAATCAATGAGGAAAAAATTGATAAGGTGTAAGCTATCCAAAATAATATCAAGATAGACCAGAGAAAACATAAAATATATATTTATAATCAGAGGAAAGAAATATAATTTTATTTTGGGGATTATTTCTTCTTGAAATTAACATTCTGGATGGGTTTATAAGGGTTTTTTAAAAAATGGAATCTAAGTATAAGATAGGTAGGCACTTTTAGAGATTTTATGTACAATTGGAGCTACAACTTATCATTTGGACTTTCCTCCAACCTATATAAACTCCATTGTTTCTTACATGTTTCAATTTTAAAGAACTACATGATAGAACCCATTTATGTACTCACTATTAATAAAATATAGTGGGAACCTAACAGGTCATATAATACAGAGAATATCTAGATACTCGACATTAGAGAGAAAGTGTTACAAAATTTGTAAATGCAGTTGGTGAAATTTCTTTGGATAAATCACAAGTTGGAGGAAGCAACATGGGAGCATGAAAAAGTAATTAAGAACAAATAAATACATCAGTTAATGTATTGATGTACACCCCAAATTTTTTGGATGAAATTATTTAAAGGGGGAATGTAACACCTCACATACTACCATAGTAAATAAACATTTCATCTCACTATTTTAACATAATGAAAATTAAATTATTTCACCATAATAATACACCAAATTTTAATACAAAAAATGAAATTAAATTTACCATAAAACCATTTTGTGATAATATAATTTAAAATCAATAATATATATAGATTATATAATAATAATATAATTACACACATGCGTCTTAGAATGAAAATAAGAAGAGTTTTTCAATTTTTGGTTCTAAATACATGATTTTGAAAGGCACAAGTGTTTTTATTTAAAAGTTTAATTTAATATAGATAGATAATTATTTTCTTAAAAATTAATTTAAATTGTTAGTCATCTAATCTTAATTATCTAATAAATATTTTTTCATAATTTTATGAATTTTTGGGTAAAAAAGTAAAATACAGTATGAATTTATGGTAACTATTATAAACTCCTGATGATTTAAAAACAATATAATAAGTTATATAAAGAAAATTTTAACCAAAATGGGATTATTCATAAAAATAATGCAATTTAAACTAATAAAATTAATTTTACATAACTACAAAAAATCTTCCAAAACCTAAAGTATATTTTTAAAAAATTAAAATCAAATATTTATGAATAATAATTTTTTCCATATAAAAAATAATATATTTTAAAGGATTTTGGGTCTTAGAAAATTTAAATCCAATAAACAAGACCTACATGTCAAATTCCATAGTCCAAAACCTGAGGAAATCTAATGGTTTTCTTGTTTTATTAAACTATAATCTGAGGCCCATGCTTCAAAGTTAATAAAAAAATCCCCTCATTTACTATAAATACCCACCCATCACCCCTTTCCTATTTACTCTAAAAAATTTAAGAATAGTTCTCATCTCATGTTAAATCTCTAGATTCTCTCCGAGTATTTTATAAGGTTCTAAGGTTCTCTAAGAAACTATCATTCAAGGTAAGGGTTCTCAATACTCCTTTTTCCATTTTAATTACAATCATTTTGTTATAATATCATTTGAAATCATTTTTTCATATATTATCATTCTAATTATTCAATTTTCTTATCATTCATATGATAAATTTTTATTTAGATATATATTATACCATCTCATTTTTTTATTTAATTAATTATTATATTGATATAAGGATCTCTAATCCCTTCTAGTCTTTCATTTGTGTAATCCACATCAATTCATTTTCATTTCAATGTGAAATGTTTTTATGCTTACTTTTTATAAATTAATTATCATATTATCAATTACAAATCATTATTATCTATCATTATACTACATCTATAAGCCATTATAATTCTCAAACATTACTCTAAAACCTAGTTATAAATCTAAATCATTACTAAAATTATTAAAGAGAACATGTTTTAGTCACAATGAAATCCTTTTTTGGATACTATTAGTGAGAAAAAGATCTAACTCAGATTAATATAGAGGTAATATCCCTAAAAAAGGATGGTTGGGTATTAACTCGATATTCACTTTGTGTACAACAAATGGGTATAAATTTATATCGGGGTTAATACTCTTGGGGGATATGCTTTGGATGATTCAAAATATTTTTACGAACCATAAAAATAGATTTTAATATATTTTACATAATAATTTCAATTAATATCCTTGAATTATGAAATTATCCTACATAATTGTTTCATTATCATTCCATTAATAAATTCAATTTCCTTTATGTTGTGAATATCTTATAGTTTCTAATTTTACAATTGGGTATTCACCGAGATAGTTGTATTATTCCATTGAATGGGAAAATATTTACATTCCATATATCCTTTATATTTTTATGGGTACCTATTGATAACATATCCATTGTTATGGATGAGGTTCTTTATGGAACATTATGATATGCATTATTTACCAATTCTCCTCATATGATGGATGTATTGGAATTGTTATGTGATGGGTTTAACCCATAATTATATAGCACCACAATGCGTCAGTAATTATTATGAGACAAACTAGTTGGGTATTTGGTATAATACTTACCCATTTATATAATATGTCTTTGAACATGTCCACTACGGTATATTTTTATGATGTCAAAAATTATGAATTCCATCACTATGAGAATAATTATTCTTATACATGCATTTACTTATTCTTATGAAGTCCATGGATATATTATGATCACAATTTGATTTATTTTATAATTTATTTAGTCCTATTATATTTTTTATTCTATTATTATGTATGATATATTTTTTGAATATTTCCCCTTAATGATCACATGATTTAACTCCATTATATTTTATCCCATTTCCCCAGGAAACCATGAAGATTAATGCATGTGCCTTATGGATTTTAAGTTGAAATAATAAATTTCCATGTACTCGGTTGATGTACCTTATGCTTTAAATATAATATAATTTTAATTTATGTATATATTCTCTTAATATTGATAAAATACTAGATCCTATGTACTTTGATCTATATATTATATACCATTTTAATAAAAACCACTAACTATGGGTTACTGGAGTTGGGGTGTTATATAATACATTAAAATGAAATCATTTACAAAGAGTTTAATAATTAGAACATTTGATACCAAAATTTTAATCTACTAAAAGAAAAACATCATGAGATAATTTTGTGGGTAAAACATGAATGAATCTAAAGGGGGTAGATATTTTATAGTTTGAGAGGAAAATAAAAGATAAATTGTAAAAATAATTTTCATAAAGCTTTTGTAACATAGTTGTAAACAAAATTATAAGCCACTTCAAGAATATATTTAATCTGACATTGAAAAAAACAATTTAAAAAAAATTATAAATATCAGAAAATTACACTTAAATTAATTTAAAGATAAAAAAATTTATATTATATGATAAAAATAAACATTAGTATAATGAAATGTGTTTATCTATTCTTCTAAAATATTACCCTTTATTTTAAAAATGACGAATTCACAGAATAATGGGAATAATATTTTCTCAAAAAAAAAATAAAAACCTGTAAAAGGAATATTAAATATGAATGATGACCATGATGGCAGGAAAATATATTCACCCAAAATATGTTAAAAAAAATTATTTAAAACTTTATAAAAGAAAGTCAAAAACGAATCATGTAGAAAATGTTAAGAAGATTCCTTTTAAAACTAATATAAATAAAATAAAATATAGAATAAAATGAGAATAATAAATATTTTACTTATATATAAAAATATTCTTGAAATAATGTAAAGAATATGGACATTAAGGGAAAATACTATTGTCTATGAAGAAAAGAAAAGGTCAATTTCAGTAACAGGAAACCATTTGGTTGAATTGTAAACCAAATGAGTATGTATTGTTAAGAGGACATGTAAAATATAAAAAAAACCAAAAAAGAAGGAAATAAAATAGTATTTAGAGTAACATAACATAATTTCTCCCAAATATGAACATTGATCTAAATAATCACGAAAAAAAAGTGAGATTCAAAAAGAAACAGTTATGGATTTTAAAAAATTTAGATCGAAGTGCCATGAAAGGGAGATAATGAAATAGAATTTTAAATGACATTATTAAAGATAAAATTATTATATAAAATGTTAAAAAGGATATATATATACCATATAAAGAAAGTAAATATTACAAAACATATCTCAATAAAGGAAATTTGATATTGAAAACCCCTTACAGACATCATAATTTTTGAAATAAGAATAATTTGGAAAGGATTTTATGTGAAATAAATATAAATTTAAGAAAAATAAATACAAAATACAATTCAATGAAATCATAGGGTTAAAATAACAAAACTTATAAGGATGAGGTTTATGAATAAATTTTATAACTCAATGAAAATAAATTAAGTTAAAAACAACCCTTATGACTTAAGTAACACATGAATTCAAGGGAAAGGAAAAGGGATATCTTAAATAAAAGTGAAAATACTAATAATAAAAAACATTTTAAAATATAAGAATTAAAAAATGAAGTATTTGAAGAATATAAATGTAAATTGGTTCATAATAAGAAGCATGTCTCTAGGAATTGAAATTGTGACCAAGAACCCTTACGATGGATTCCCACATGGTTGGACACACTCTAACCTCCACTGCTGGAAAGCAAGGCATTCCCAATGGTTTAAAACCATTGGGAACTGCTGCCAAACCAATGGTATATGTTATACCAACTATTTGGTAAACCTTCGAGTGATAAGGTGTGGGGATATCTTTATACCTATGGTTTTTTTAAAACTGTTGGGTTAGACCGGTAAAAAATTCAACTTACCTATGGTTTTGGACAACCTTTTCAATCCCGAAGCACCAACGGTTTGTAATTTTTGGTAAATGTAACTCTATAACCTAAACCAACGGTTTAAAAACTATTAGTATATAGGTTTACCAATTGTTTTTCTATAACCATTGGTATATATTATATGTAGAACCTATATACCAACGGTTTCTGAACTGTTGGTATAGTGTTTTACCAATAGTTTTATCTGAACTGTTGGTATAAAATGTTTATTAAACTTTATACCAATAGTTTATACACTGTTTGTATATAGTACTCCAGGATTACACAGCAGCCCTCTTGCCTACCCTATACAGAAGCCCTCCCTCTTGCCTACCCTGTTTAACCTCTATCGAATTACACAACAACCTATATACCCTATTTCCTCTCCTCTCTAATATATGGAATTCAACACCTAAAGATACAACAGACAATATATAATAATTATCTAACAAATAAAAATATAGAATTCATAAAAACACTCATGCACACGATACAATGTATAAAATTAAAAAAACACTCATGGGGGGTTGTCCAGGGGGTGGGAGGCTATCCAAGGGGGTGGGGGTGTCCAAGGGGGGTGGGGGCTATCCAGGGGGGTGGATGATGTACATGGGTGGGGCTGTCTAAGGGGGTGGGGTAGTTCTGGGTTTTGGGGGCTATCAAAGGGGGTGGGGTGGGGGTGTCCAGGGGGTGGGGTGGTTCAGGGGGGGTGGGGGTGGTGTCCAGGGGGTGGAGTGGTGTCTAGGGGGTGGGGGATATCCATGGGTTGGAGGGCTATCCAAGGGGGTAGGGGTGTGGGGGGGGGGTCTGTCTAGGTGGTGGGGGCCTATCCATGGGGGTGTCCAAGGGGTGGGGTGGTGTCCAGGGGGTCAGGTGGTTTAGGGGTGGGGGGTGGGGGGTGGGGGTGGTGTCCAGGGGGTTGGGGAAACTGTCCAAGGGGGTAGGGGGTTTCTGGGGTGTGTGTGTGGGGGGTGGGGGGGTGTCTACGAGGCTGGGGCCTATCCATGGGGGTGGGGGTGTCTAGGGGGGTGGGGGTGTCCAGAGGGTGGGGGTGTTTAGGGGTTGGGGTGGTGTCCAGGGAGGGGGGGTTGTCTAGGGGGTTGGGGGGGGGGGGGGCTGTCTAAGGGGGTAGGGGGTGTCTAGGGGGTGGGGGGGATGTCCATGGGGTGGGGGCTATCTAGAGGGTTGGGGGGCTCTCCCAGGGTGTGGGGGTGTCCGGGGGTGGGGGATGTCCAAGGGGGTGGGGGCTGTCCATGGGGGTGGGGGTGTCTTGGGGGTTGGGGGGTGTTCAAGGGGTGGGGTGGTGTACATGGGGGCTGTCTAAGGGGTTTAGGGCTGTCCAAGGGGGTAGAGGGTGTCCAGAGGGGGTGGGGGTGTCTAGGGGTGGGGGTGTCCAGGGGGTGGGGGTGTCCAGGGGGTGGGGGTGTCCAGGGGGTGGGGGTGTCTAGGGGGTGGGGTGGTGTCCAGGGGGGTGGAGGGGGGAGCTGTCCAGGGGGTTAGGGGGGGGGGGTCCAAGGGGGTAGGGGGTGTCCAGGGGGTGGGGGATGTCCTGTGGGTTGGGGGGCTATCCAAGGGTGTAGGGGGTGTCTAGGGAGTGGGTGGTGTCCTTGGGTTGTGGGGGGGGGGGTTGTTTGGGGGGTGGGGGTGTTCGGATGGATGAGTGGGGGTGTACAGGGGGTGGGGGATGTCCAGGGGGGCTTTCCATGGGGGTGGGGGTGTTCAGGGGGGGGGGGGGTGTCCAGTGTGTGGGGGTGGTGTCTAGTGAGTGGGGTGGTGTCTAGGGGGTGGAGGGGCTATCTAGGGGGTAGGGGGGTTGTCCATGGGGGAGGGGTATTTGTGGGGGATGTGGGGGTGTCCAGGGGTGGGGTGGTATCTAGGGGGTGGGGGATGCCCAAGGGGGTAGGAGGTGTCCGACTAGTGGGGGTTTCCCGGGGGGGGGGGGGGGTGTCCATGGGGGTGGGGGTGTCCAGGGAGTGGGGTGGTATCCAAGCGGTGGGTGGGGGGGGGGTGGGCTATCCAGGGGGTTGGGGGGCAGTCCAAGGGGTTGGGGTTGTCCAAGGGTGGAGTGTTTAGGGGGTGGGGGGCTGTTTAGGGGGTTGGGGGGATTTCTATAGGGGTCAGGGGTGTTTAGGGGGTGTGGGTGTCCAGGGGGATGAGGGTGTTTGGGGGGGGGGGGCTGTCGAGGGGGTGGGGGGTTTTCCATGGCGGTGGGGGTGTCTAGGGGGTGGGGGGTGTCCAGGGGGTGGTGCGATGTCCAGGGGGTGGGGGATGTCTAGGGGGTTGGGGGGCTGTCCAAGGGGGTGGGGGTGTCTAGGGGGTGGGTGTGTCTAGGGCGGGGGGGGGGGGGGGGGTGGCTATTCGAGGGGTTGAGGGTGATATCTAGGGGGGTTGGGGTGTCTAGGGGGTTCCCGGGGTGGGGGTTGTCTGGGGGGGGGGGTTTCTATGGGGGTGGGGGTGTCCAGGGGGCGGGGGTGTCCAGGTGGTGGTGTGGTGTCCAGGGGGGGGGGGGGGGGGGGTTGTCAAGGGAGTTGAGGGGCTGTCCAAGGGGGTAGGGGTGTCCAGGGGGTGAGGGTGTCTAGGGGGTGGTGTCTATGGGGGGTGGGAGCTGTCCATGGGAGTGGGAGTGTCTAGGGGGTGGGAGCTTTCTAGGGGTTGGGGGATATCCAATGGGCTTGGGAGTGTCTAGGGGGGATGTCCAAGGGGGTAGGGGTGTCCAAGAGGATGGGGTGTGTCCGGGGGGGGGGGGGGGGGGGATGGGGGGTGTCCAGGGGGTGGGGTGTCTGGGGAGATGGGGGGTGTCTGGGGGGGTGGGGGCTATCCAAGGGGGTGGGGGTGTCCTAGGGGGTGGGGTGTCCAGGGGTGGGGGGTGGGGGGGGGGGGGCTATCCAAGGGGGTATGGGTGTCTAGGGGGTGGGGTGGTGTCCAGGGGGTGGGGGTTGTCCAAGGGTTTTGGGGGATGTCCAAGGGGGTAGGGGGTGGGGTGTCCAAGGGGTGGGGGGATTTCTAGGGGTTTGGGGGCTGTCCAAGGGGGTGGGGGCTATCTAAGGGGGTAGGGGTGTCTAGGGGGTAGGGGTGTCCAGGGGAGGGGTGAATCAGCCACAGAAAATCATCAAGATAGATTTTATTATTTATAGATAAAAAATAAAGATAATTTCACCTACCTAATCACACATATATTCAGGATAAAAAATCATCAAACATCAGATGTTGTTAATATCAGTCAAAAATGGAAAAGATCAATCTATCCCTCATCACCATCACTATCATTCCCATCATCATCAACCTCACCCCCATCCTCATCGCCATCCCCATCATCGTCCCTTCCCTCCTCAACGCCCTCCTCCTCACCCTCATACTCCACCTCAACCTCCTCCCCCCCCTCCTCCTCCACCTCGGCCTCCTCCTCTCAATCTTCCTGACCCCCACTAGAACTTCTACCTGGTGCACCATATATAGAACACATCGACGAAATATATTCATCACAAGACACAATGTCCTCTGGTGGAAGTTTTGGATGTAAAACTTCCTTCAGTTTCATAAATGCAGCGTTTGCCCTAGCAGACTATTCTGCTATCTTTGTGGTCCTTTTCTCAACCTGTTCTGCCTATACCTTAACCTGTTGGAACTCGGTGTCTCTACAACTCATACCTGAGGAGGGCCAATACCTCATCAGGACTATACTATTCCTAGGTCACCAGCATATTCTTCCAGGGTGCTCATCTCCCAACACCAGATGTAAGTGATCATTTGACCTAAACTTGTCAGGTTCCTGGGCATCAAGGGCCTCTAAAGAAACCTGCTACAAATATAAATATATTGTTAAGTTACAAAATAGATATTAAAATTTTAAATAAAAAATGTAAAACTTACAATCGGCTGTTGAGTCAGTTCATTAACCACACTTCCATATTTCTTCCTTCGACTCGAGCAAAATAGTTTTTCTCGAGGCACACATCCTTCAATATTCAATTTTTTTCCTCTACAATAAAATTTAATGTAAGAAAACATAAATAAAAATATGTTACCAATAATTAATTTCATAGCCAAAATTATATAAAATCTTTATCTATTGAATAAATTATAGAGGATACAATAGAAAGTTCAAGTCGTAAATAAATATTATAAACAACTATCATACCTGCTTCCTCTCATGATCTGGCATCATAGTATGTCCCAATGTGTGGAAGAATTTTTTAGAATCATTGTTTTTTTATTTATTCCATATGATTCCTAAATAAATTTCAATAATAAAAAATATAGTATTAATGCAAAACAAGAAATTTTTCATTTAAAGACCTAAAATGTGATTAATACCTTAAACTGGATAATCTTCAATGAGTAATCATCTGTCAATACTATTCTATCAGACAATCATCCATAACAGGGACCACATCTAACTATTTTCCAACTCTAGCATGTCATCCAATATACAAATCGTGCTTATAGGCTCTCCAAATCTCACCTAAAGCCTTTAGACGTGCTGGCTGTGCACCCTCACCATCGGGGAAATTAAACTGAAGTTGACACCAAAATATTAATTCATATAAATACAAAATATAATATATTTCATTAAAAACAACAGATTTTTTTACCCATATCTCTACCCAAGCATTATCCTTGACTTCGTTTAGAAATTGTCTCCATGAGATCGGGCTCACATGAATGATGTCAGAGTATTTGGAAAGCATTTCCAAAAAAACTCCGACATTACTACCCTATTTTTTCAATCATTTGACTATCTTCATTATAATCCACCGTCAACTGTGTGTGGTGATTCCACACTGCAGGCATGTGTGTATGTCCCCACCCCTACCTCCTATGAGTAGATATATCTATTATTAAAGGGAAAAAAATATTTTATCAATGTATGTTATAATGACAATAAATAATGGTATAAAAATTTGTAAGGATTTTATAAATATACTTGCGGCAGTTTAATCAATGGGTTCCGCAGGATCCATAGAAACTGAATGAACACCCTGTATAGGTGGAGTGGGTCCCAATGTATGCTTCGCAGGGACAGACTCTGGTGGAGCAAGAGTCGAAGAATATGGAATATAAAATCTTAGAGATAAGAAATTATAAGTAAAAGAAGATGGAACAGATGGATAGCCAAATGTTGGATGGGGAGTGGGAATCATCATCGGATATGGTAAATACGGGTGATGAGACTTATATTTAAAGGGTGGTGAAAACACGGGAGGCCTAAATATACCGTGTGTCCCTAATGACACACTGGGATCAGAATGTGGGATAGATGGTATTTCAGTGGGAGGGGTAGGGTCTAATCAGGTATGCCGACCAGATCGCCTAGCTCTCATACCACCCCCCTTGTATGAACACCCTGAGTTCTGGGACCACTACTAGGGTTCTCTTCAAATTATTATCGCCTAAGAGGTGGATCCTGAAAAAAAATTTAAAACATTTTTTATCACATGACATTATATATTATTTAAATATATATATTTGAAATAAAATAATCACTACAAGAACTAGTGGTGGAACTCCCATCTCATCTATGCGACGATTGTTTTCCATCATCTTTTTTCATCACATCTCTTCAATTGGTTGCATTTCCTGCATTTGAAAACAAATATATAAGTAATTAGAAAAGGATAACTAATGTGTAACCCAAAAAACAAAATAAATGAGAGGGAATAGGGGGATTCATGGATAAAGAATGATTATTTCTATTTATCATTGCTCTATATTCCCTGTAGATAAAAATAGGAATAGTTTAACAGATATATATGTAAGATATATATATATATTAAATTTACTTAACTGATGTTGTCATTGAACAAATCACATTTGAACAAAACTGTGTGATGTGCCATCTCCCTCTCTTAAAGGATTAATGTCGTCAATGTATATGATCCATGAATTCCTTCTATTTGAGAAAGTGATGGAAAACTGGGTTCAATTTTCTCATATTTTTCTTCTTCATTTCTCATTGGTTTGTTCATTATTGTAGTAAGATCAGACAAATACATAGAGCATAAATCCATACATTCTTGAGACAAGTAATCTTTCATGATAGAACCTTTGAGATGATTTCTATTTTAGAAATTAGACTTTAATGTGTACATATTTCTTTTACTTGGATACATCCAACGAAAAGAAATAGGTCCTCTAAGAAGTATTTTTGTTGGAATATGGACAATCAGATGCAAAATTCATGTAAAAAATAATAGAGGAAATATTTTCTCTAACTCACACAAAATTAATGGGGAATCTGCCAACATTTTTTGCAAGAAATACTTGAACAACTTCTTATCACAAAGTTCTCTAAAAAAATGGAACAACTAAATAATATCCACCCTTACATTATTGGACAAAATATGACAGATATCTATTAGAATCAAATCATGTATAAGGATGTGATAATCATGAGTATTCAAAGATTTTATCTTCAACGATCTTCTATTGACCAATTTAGATATGTTGCTTGACTATCCATCAGGAACTTTAATAGTATCTAGTACTTCTAGAAATTGATTTTTTTTTCTATAGGTGTCATCACATAAGAATCACATGGAACTTTCCATTTATTTTCATTGATACACACATGATACAATTTTGGTATGATGCCCCAATCCACCAAGTCACGCTGAGACCGTAAATCATATTTTTCTTTCCCTTAACATTTATAATAATTGAAAGAAAAATTTCACATATATTTTTTTCAATGTGCATTATGTTTAAGCAAAGACGTAACAAATTAGTTGACCAATAAGGAAAATCAAAGAAGATACTTCTCTTCTTCCAATTGTAACAAGTTTCAGTGGAAACATTATTTCTCTTTACATATTTATTTGAACCTTCATGAATGAAAAAATTAAATCTTTCAATTCATTAAGCACATTAGTTCTAGACATACACTGAGGTGGATCATTAGTCTCCATGGTATTGTCAAATATTCGAAGATTATTTCTATATGGATGGTTCATTGGAAATAATCGTCTATGTACCATAAAACTGAAACTACAATGATGTTTCAGTATTTTGGATTGTGTATTCTTCATACAAATATGACATGATATTTTTCCCTTTGTGCTCCATCCAGACATCATTACATACGCAAGAAAATCATTGATCGTCTACATAAGTACCACACACATCTGAAATATGTCATTTGAACATGCATGATATGTGCACACACCCACATCCCAAAGAAGTTTCAACTCTTTTATTAAAGGTATAATGTATGAATCTATATCATTTCCATGATCAGAAGGGCCAGATATGAGTATACTCATGAAAGTGAAAGGTTTTTTCATACACAACCATGAGGTAAGGTTAAAAATGTTTATAAAAACCGAACTTTTGTTGTGCGAAGTCAAAATCTTTCCAAATGGATTAAATCCATCACATGAAAGACCCAACCTCACATTACGCATGTCAGCTACAAAATTAGGATATCGAGCATCAAATCTTTGTCATGAAAATCCATCTGTAGGGTGAACCAACTCATCATTAATCTTTTTTCTCTCGATATCATCCCATCACATTTTTATTGATATTTAATTATACATAAAATGATTTTGGAGTCTGGGGATCAATGGAAAGTGCCCCATTACTTTTTTTGGCATACGGGATGGTGTTCCATCAGATTTTGGCTTCTAGTGGAATGTTCCACATTTTATAAAATCAATTTGTTTAGAAGTTTCCTCCCAGAATAAATTAAAATCTTTCAGAAAAAAATGAATTTTGTTTCTTGAAAATCTAAGTTCCTCAACTAACTTCCATGCCATATAGTGGTTTGAGGGAATATCTGCATCATCTGGAAGTAAGTCCATCAAGAAGGTAAGAATGTAATTGATGTAAGTATTATAAATCCCATACATAGTTTCCCATGAAACAATCAGATTAAAAAATACAGCCTTTTCATTTTACCACATTATTGATATACTCAAGTCATGGAAGCATCATTCAATTTTTTTTCACCCTGAAAACATCATCATTTTCATTAGACGCATCATGTGTTATCATATCAAAGTCTTCTTAGGTCGAAATAATTTCTTTTTCATGATAAAAAATAAATGGAAACCAGTCATATAACAAATTCTCCAATCCAGTCCTCTCATTTGGATCATCAGCAATTTTAGATTTCATTTCCTCCCCATTGTGATACCATACATAGTAGTTTGCTTGAAAACCATATTTGGTTATGTAGTATCTGACTTCTTTACGGCTCAACCAAGGTCTTCCAACATAATTGTAACATGGGAAGTGTATGTTACCACTATCTGAAGCATTGTGAAATGAAAAATATAAAAAGATCCCCAAATTGTTTGGAAAATCTCTTGAGATCTGATCAGTTTCATACATCCAACTTCAATCCATTTTGTAAAAAAAATTTATAAGCCATTTCGTCAAAATAAATTCAATATGATTGAAGTTTCATCAAAAATATATTTATGTAAATGAGAATTGTTCACGTTATATGAAACCATAACTGACACACTACTGTATATGAGAATCATAATATAAAAGATAAAAAATACTATATTTATAAAAAAATATCTTTGAATATCTATACATGAGTGTACAAGATCATGTAAACTTGTGGAGGAGAATTATTCAAGAGTTGAGTAAATTTTAGATCGAAGAAATTTTATATTTTAGTAGATTATTTGAGTGATTACATACACTTCCCAAGGGGGTGGGGGTGTCCAGGGGGTGGGGGGTGTCCAAGGGGTGGGGGTGTCCAGGGGGAGGGGGTTGTCTCAGGGGGGGTGTCCAAGGGGTGGGGGTGTCTGGGGGGTGGGGTGGGGGTGTTCATGGGGTGGGGTAGTATCCAGGGGGGGCTGTCCAAGGGGGTGGGAGTGTCCAGGGGGTGGGGGATATATGGGGGGGGGTGTCCAAGGGGGTGGGGATATCTAGGGGGTGGGGGTGTCCAGTGGTGGGGGCTATCTGGGGGGTGGGGGTGTCCAGGGGGTGGGGTGGTGTCTAGGGGGGACTGTTCAGGGAGTTGGGGGCTGTCCAGTGGAGGTGGGGGTGTCTAGGGGGTGGGGGTGTCCAGGGGGGCTATCTAAGGGGGTGGGTGGGAGAGTCCAGTGGGTAGGGGCTGTCCAAGGGGATGTGGGGCTATCCTTGGGGGTGGGGGTGTTCAGGGGGTGGGGGTGTACTGGGGGTTGGGGTGTCTAGGGGGGTTGGGGGGGATTTCCAAGAGGGTGGGGGTGTCCACCCCAGAACTAGGGTCGTAGAATCCAATCTCTATCCAATTATAGAATGAATTCAATACTATTATAGATGACTCATATAACTGTTGGTGTAAACCATGAATACCATACATATAAATCACAACACAACTAATTGTAAACGCACCTCCAACTATTATATGTGGATCTTATTTTATATTACACTCTAAATATCATACATGAATTCTAAAAAAAACACACCTAATTGTAAACACATCTCCAATTTTTGATCTAGGTATGTGGATTATTAATTCCTTGAGAGTCTAGCTTATTGATACCTAATTTTAAACACACCTCCAAATTTTGAGCTAGGTATGTGGCTTATTCCTCAAGATTCAATATTAAAATAACATTCCCTATTATCTTTTTTTAAATAATATAGTGAATTACTCAACCTAAAATCTCTTCATTCATCATATATATCAAAAAATAATTTTTTTTGATCTATGTACACATCTTTTTAAATCTCTCTATTGAGTAAGGCTAATTTAACATCAATTTATAGGATCATGAATCTCATTTGAGTAGAAATAAGAAGAAGAAAAACTTATTATCCCATCCATTTAAAATTGGGAAAATTTATCATAAAGGTATTTCAATTAAATATGGGAACCAATAATTTTAGATAATTATTTCTTTATTCCTCACCACTTCATCATTTTCATTCAACATTTTACTGAATACCCAATTTATTCCAATAATATTATTATTAATTGGATTAAGAACCAAATCCCAAGTGTTATTATACAGAATCTAATCCAAATTTACATTTATAGAATTCAAGTATTCTTGGTTCTTAAATGATTAATCCACACTTATTAGTTTTACTTGGGAAAACAATGAGGCATGTGTTGTTTTCACCAATGTTCTCCTTGTTTTAATTCCTTAATTATAGTCAATAATTACTCCCCCACACCCTTGTAGCCCCCTACCCCCTCTGAAGCCCCCCTGGATAGTCCATGCCCCCACATAGATTGCCCCTACCCCACCTAGATAGCCCCCACCCCCACCTAGACATCCCACCCCCACCTGGACACCCCCACCTGGACAGCCCCCACCCCGGCCTAGACAGCCCCCACCTCCACCTGGATAGCCCCCACCCCCACTTGGACAACCCCCCTCCATGGATATCCTACACCCCCTCCCCCACCTAGAAATCCCACCCCACCCCCTGGATAGCCCCCACCCCCTCCCCCACCTAGACAGCCCACGACCCACCCCCTGGACAGCCCACCCCCTGGACATCCCACACCCCCTCTCCCACACCCCTGCATCCGCCTACCCCCTACAGCCCCCTATACAACCCCCACATGGATATCCCCCCTACAACCCCCTACCCCTGCATCCCCCTTAGGGTAATTTTATTTAAAATCATTTTATTCATTAAGAAAGTAAAAACATCGTGCATTATCCATTTCATTAAAAACAACCCATGGGTCACTTAGAAAATTTCATTGGGGAAATGGGAAATCACATACATTGTTAATTTCAATTTAAAAACTGGGCCAAGCACTAAGGATGTGGGGTGGTGTCCAGAAGGTGGGGTGGTGTCCAGGGGGATGGGGGCCTGTCCATGGGGGTTGAGGGTGTCCAAAGGTGGGGGTGTCTAGTGGGGTGGGGGTGTCTAGGGGGTGGGGGTGTCCAGGGGGTGGGAGGGTGTCCAGGGGCTGGGGGTGTCCAGGTGGTGGGGGTGGGGGGTGTCCAAGGGGTGGGGGGGGGGGGGGTGGGGTGGTGGAGGTGTCCAGTGGGGCTATCCATGGGGGTGAGGGGTGTCCAGGGGGTGGGGGTGTCCAGGGGGGATGTCCAAGGCAGTGGGTGTGTGCAGGGGGTGGGGGTGTCTAGGGTGGTGGTGGTGGGGGGGGGGGTTGTTCAGGGGGTGGGGGTGTTCATGGGAGGCAATACCCATATAATACCTTGAAAATTACTTATACCTAATACAACCAACATAAAAATTCCAATAAATCACCCAACCAACAACCAATTCATCCTAAATATCACTACCATTCCCATTATTTCTTGAAAAAAAACTATAAATAAAAAATATGAATCCAATTTTCAACTAAACTAAAGTCTATAGAAACTACAATATCACCCCACTAAAAAAAATGGAAAACCACCTACACCACTACCCCAACCATCCCCAATACCTTCACATGGACTATCCTTATATCCATTATGCACCTTGAGACCATATGACTAAACAAACCCTTTACCATCTATGAGTGGGGATACCTCTCACCAGCACCCATTAGTTCAAATGGTTCAAAAACTCTATAGAGAAGAAGTGGCTATGAATACTTCAAATAAAGGTTATTCACACAATCATGAAACTTGAAGTGTATAACAAAAAACATAAAACAAATCAAAGTGTTTTTTATACCATGCCATAGAATGCACAAAACTCTGGTTTAGGCCAAATCAAAATAGAAAAAATAGATGCAGAACATTAAAAATAAGTAAGCACATACTAATTTTAATTGTATAAATAAAAATTTCTTTATTTAAGATGGATCTATCAGGTGGAAGAAGTTCCAAAACCTAGGGTATATAGAGAGCTTCAGGAGAGATTTGGATTAGGGCATGAAATCACATGGACGGGGGAGCTGGGCTGATGTGTATTTAGGGGTTCCCAACAATTTTTTAAAACTATTGGGAAATCTATTCTTTACTAATGGTTTTAAAAAACTGTTGGTATACATTAGATAAATTAATGATTTCCCAAATGTTTGAGAAAACTATTGGGAAATCATCATTATAAAAACACAATGCCAACAATTTCTTCAAACCATTGGGAAAGGTTGCTATTTTTACAGTATACCAAAAATTTATTCAAACTGTAGGTTTAAAATAATTGGGAAAAACTCTATTTACACTAGTACGTATTGTAAAATCATATGACATTATATCAGGTAATTCTAGCACCTTATTTTATCTCCTTATGTTTGGGTTATTTCTTTGATTGTTTTGTATGAACTTTGAGAAAATTAGGATGTTATTGGGGATAAACACGATTGGCACATGGTTTGGTAAAATCATGTGGTTTGGTCTGGAAATTTTTTTTCCCAATTGAATAGTTCTAGAGGGTGGAACACAGTTGGAACATGGTTTTTTTCAAACCCTACGGTCACCCCTTCAAACTGTGCACCATTGGATGGTGGTATTTTCCATAGTTGGTCCACACCTAAACTAACCATGTGTCAAAACTGTGATCCCCATATAGAAGCCTAGTAAAGTTTCATGGTTATGGAATACAACTACACTTAATCATTCATCCCATACAAGAAACCATGTTAATGGGTTTTTAATCCCCTAAAAATTCTTTTAAAAATTCGATGACCCCCAGTTTAACCCCTAATCACTATATTCAGACCTAATATGATTCCTTGGTCATTAGAAGATATCATGATGTAAAATTAACTCTCCCAAACTCCTCTCTTTAAGGATCAAATCACTTGTGATTGCATTGGATATCCTTTCAGAAAGTGAATCTATGCTCATTTGGTTTCTCCCAATGTTCCCTCAACTCCTTTTAATAGATTTTTAGATAATCATGTTATTGATGGATCTAATCCTTGTTTTGATTGATCTTGATTATAGGTTTGATTCCTTGATCTACTTCACCTACATTCTTCACTGGCATTTTTGGATATAGGTGTTATTTTGATCACATGATTAAAGGTAGGTGGTTCTATAAGGATTTACCCTACAACTAATAAACTAATTTCAATATTGATTTGAAATTATTTTTTACATGATTTAAAAAACCAATTTTTTTATGATTTGATAATTCATTTTAAATGTTCATGAAAATTATGACCCCACCCCATTTAAATGAAATTGAAATTATTGGGTGTATTTGAGAGAAAAAAGTAATTGAAATTAAATTTGATTTGATGAAATTTTTTAATATTTATTCATGAGAAAATTGTATTAAAATGAAATAATGTTTTAAAATCCATGAATTTGATGAAAACCTGTTATTTGGTTTTGAAATTTAATGGTAATGTTTAACTTGAAGTTGGGAACTTGAATTGTTAATGATAAATTAATTTGAATTAATTGATTTCTCCAATAATTAATTAATTATGTATTGATTGATTTATTGAAGAACATTTGAGCCTGCATAGTTAATGTGTGATTGGGAAAAGTATGTTAGGACTTTGAATCCCAAGAAATTGGTGGAAAATGAAAACTCTAACTAAACCTAGTTCAACATGATTTCCCCCATGGTATGTTGTTATATTAGTCACATTATGTTGAGCCTATGGATATGTGAACACATGCTTGATCCTTGAGTGAGGATTGAGTATTTGAAGAATATGAAAGCCTAGAACTAAATAACTAATAGTATATGACCATGATTATTTAATTTATTTGAATTTATTATATATGATATTATTTATAGAATTTTTTTATTCATGCCTATCATGAACCAACCCGGATCGAACCTGAACCGGTCACCCAAGTCGGCCCATGACAAGGCCTGAGAGGAGTTCCCGATCCTCCCGGACTAGCTACAAGCACCAAGGGAATCAACAATGTGATGATGTGAATGATTTTTCCCAATATAAATAGACAGAAGAAATGGAAAAAATAATAAAGCAGCCCAAAAATAAATAAACTAAACAGAAAAACTAAGCAAGAGTATAAAAACAAAACTAACCGGACCTTATGACCACTAAAATCCACATGAAACCACAGGTCACTCTCAGATCTCAAGACTCAATATCTCCCATAGCGATCGAGATCAAACTGAAACCTACACCTCATACTAAAAACAAGAATGAAGGATAGGCGTGAGTATTAAAACTCAGTAGGTGTGCCCATGTAATCTACTACCAAATTCAGTTCTTTAAATAAATAAACATTAATTTCAGGTTTGAACTACAATATATAAAAGTAATCTTTTCACACATTTTACCCTTTAAATCAAATCATAGTCCATTTCCCTTTTTACCATTCAAAACCATAATCTTTCCCAAGAATGAACCATATGAAATTTTTTTAAAAGGGAGATGGAATTTTAATTATAAATGGGAGAGTGAGTATAAAACATTTCCAAAACCATTTTCCATAACCATTTCAAAACACTATCATTTTAGCTATAAAACACACTATTCTAGAAGCAAGCTCAACAATCATTCAACAAGGGCAATGGGAAATAACACACAAGAGTATCTAGCCAACAATGCATCAAAACATTTGTGCCAATAGACATGGGTGAAACCTAGGAGCTCATGAATAGTCTAGAATATACTATACATGTGACTCATCCTAAAGGCATGCCTACTCTCGATGACGTCATAACTCCCAAATGCTCAGTGCTTCCCTACCTGGCCTAACCGAGGGGCCCAATCCCTTAGCAGAGCAAAGTCCATACTAAGGGACACTAGCCAATGAATAGTCTAAACTAGTGCAGTAATCGTTCACCGAAAATTAACTTTCTATGCTAGGTTCCCATGTTCATACCAAAAAGGGGGTGAACCAACAATTTCAAACAAGTATCCAGTTACAAGTACATTCCTCACACATAGTCAACACACACAATAGAGTCACCCCTGAGTCACCCCAAAGAATATATCCCTCCCCTTTCAACCATTTGATCACAGGTTAGTCCTACCCGAAAAACCTCCCATAAAACATAACTCAACCAAAGAAAGGGGAGTACATCCTAGGAGAGTTTTCTTGAGATAACTAGTTTTAAAAATGTTCCAACCGGGCCTCACAGGATTTTCTCATGCAAAACCATTTCTTAAGAATCACACACACACCACTTTAAAAACCATAAATACACTTCGAAACCCATTTAAGAAACCCAAACCAGCATTTTGAATCTAAAACACATTCACAAAGACCAAAGGGGAATTTCATCAGGTAATTGATGTGAAAACACAATCAAACCATTTATTGCAACACATTACAAGAAATAAACCACTCCAATTCAAGATAGGAAATTTTACTAATAGTTATATATCAATAATTAATATTAAAAATAGGTGATAAATGCAAGAAATAAATGATTCTTAAATTCAAAGGAAAATTCATAGGGAAACCTACCTAAAAAGGGAGCGGACCAAGACGAACAACTCAGCACCTGACACCTTTAACAAAGACCACCCCACAATTTCACACACATACACCCCTATATATATAAACCTTAATCCAATAAACATATTCCCCATGCCATGAGGGAATATGTGCAAGGATTATTTATATATATATAGGTATACGTACCTATGTATGTGCATACAACCCTTTTATAAGACACCAAACAATCTAATTAACCCAAAAGTGAATCTAGGATTACCAAAAATTTTAAATAAAATTGAAACAATAAATATAGGTGGAAGAAATCAAACAAATCTATGGGCCCAACCCCTTTGTAAAACCTTACATAAACCAAGATCATTTTGGAAACATGACTTTCACCAGTCAAAACCATCTACAATTGATATTGAAAAATAAAAATCAAGTTCACATGTCAAATTTTTCATTTTCCTTCAAAAAATCTTTCCAAAATCATCTACACCTTAAATTCCCTTAAAACAAGGTTCGCACCCACCAAACAACCCTCAAAAAACATTTTCATGAAACACCACACCAAGACACTCACACAAAACATACCCAATTTCCGATACACAACCCGAAACCAATACATGATCATGTAAAACCCTTCAAAAATATATTTAGTATCATTCAAACAATATAATAATCTATTTACACAATTTATTAAACCCTTTCAAGAAGAAAAACAAGATTTTACAACTAAAATACACACAAAATTTCATGTAGAAAATCATCCTCAACCCAATTGCTCATCAAATACTCTCAAAACAACTTTTACACCACCCCATTTAAGTATATAACAAGCAAAAATTAATTAAATATTCAAATAAAATACAAATATGGTAAAAGAAATTAACCTCAACGATTGCAGATGAACTAGAGTGGATTGAAGCGCTTCGCCTTTGGCGGCGGACGCCGAAACCCTTCACAAGTAAGGTACATGGAAGATAATTGACTTATTAATTGATTTTCCCTCAAGGTTCTATTAATTTTTATGATTTTATACTAAAATTGGTAGTGTATTTATGAGTTCAATGGATTTGGGTATAACTCCAATGAAACTTCAAATAACCATAATTTTTTTCAAGATCATAAACTCCCTTTGCTTAATAAAATCATAATTTAATTAGTTAAATATTATAGTACCCCAATATTTTATGGTGTGCCTCTTTTAAAATTTAGCATCTTTGATAGTTTATGCTTCACACAACACTGAGTTTAAAACTATAATATACAGTTAAATATGACCATTAAAATAGTAATGTGAACTTCAAGAATAATAATCTAGATAATAGAATGATAGCTTCACCTATTAAAGTAAAAGAAAATTTTATATAACTTACAAATGAAAATATGGTATATTTACATCATGTATAAGTAAATAAATGTTTCAAAAATGATAAATTGAGTGTTAGTATTTTTCAGAAACAAAAATGTTTATTTACAATTTTATAATTAATATAATGATTTAAAAGAAAAATTATTTTCATAAAATATATTCATAAATTAATATTTTTTTGACTTATAATTATAAGACAATTTTCTGAGACCTTAATTAATTTTTGAAAATATCATAAAATCAATTATAATATTAAAATCGATATTTTTTCGAGTAAATGATGACCTTATTTAAAAATTAAATTTCTCATATTTAGAAATTTATTTTAATAAAATGAAGTTATTTTTTTAATTTTACACATTTAAAAATGATTAGGATGAATTTTTGGGATTTTTCTAAAATAGTTGAATTTTTGGTGAATAGTGAAATATAGTAATTTATGGTATTTAAAAAGTACATGAATTGTTAAGTCAATGATGATGTATCAATGATATAAGAACATAATATAAAAATATAATTCATTATTTTATTAATTTTTTTGATAAGGTTAAATCTATTGATAATATTTAACCAAAATAATAAACTAATGAATAAAATAATCAAAAAACACCACACTCCTCCACTATAAATACCACCCCTCAATGCCTCTTCTCCTCACACCTCCAAAGCCTTTAATCTTTTACAATGTTTTCTTAATACCTTTACCAAACCTCTCCCCCATGTTATTTTATTTATGGTATCACAAAAATACCATTTCAAAGTTTCTTAAGGATGTTCTTAATGAGAGGAATTCCATAGGTACAATTCCCTTTCGTTCTTTTAATTTTATTTCAATTTATTTTATTTTATTATCCTTTCCTTATTTAATAAATCTGAACATACATGATAATTTTAGTATATTATATATACTATAATTTTATTTTTATATTGTTATATCCACCATAAATTCTTTTCCCTTCCCCTTTTTATTCTAAAAATAAAAACATCATTCGTGAGGTGCCGATTTACCACCTTCGTTGATGATGAGTTTTTATTTTTCAATTACGCCTTTAAATATGGACATAAAACCATTTTTATATTAAATACATACATTAATATATTTAATATAACTTATTTAATGTTCTATAACTAGTATATATACATAATATTAATTTATAAGACAAAACTAGTTAGTGATGATCTAAAAAATGACAAAATAATCTAAATGGTTATCATCAACACTTTATCTAATGAATCATCATCGTATTTAGATATATATATATATATATATATAAGACTATTAACTCTTTGTAAATATTATTAATAACATATAATTTCAATTCTGGATAACTATTTCCATTTTACATGATTTTCATACATGTATACAAGTGAACCAATCATGGAAACCAATGAAATAAACACTCCCAAGCGACGAAATTGTATCTTATAAATCATAAAAAAGAGAATAAATGGATTTAATAAAATGATAATAAATAAAATAGATGTTAAATAAGTTATAAATTAAATTATTAATGAATATAATTTCATTATCTAGTACATTAAGTGCAAGTTCATAACACTTTTGGATATAAGGTAAGGGTTTCTTCTTGAACCTCAATTTTCCTCCAGGATATGCTTTATCTCTCTTTACACCAATTTAATTCTAAATTATTCTTATATACACCTCCGAGATTATTTGGGTTTGTTCTAATTATATTTATCTAGCTCAATTATTATTTATTTTATGGGATATTATATGTTTTATAAGATTCCCTTTTCAATTCCTCCTGATAAGAAAGCCCGGTTAAATGGTACTTCCCAATTTATTACCTCTTTTCAAGTACACTCTGTAATCTATTTTAAGACACCATTATTTTTCTAAAATTATTATTTATCATGAAAACTTTCTTAGAAATTTTATATTTTTATGTGAACAATTAATCCTTTGTCTGCTTTAAAGAATCTTTTATATTTTACCTCAAACCGTACTAAAGTAGCCTATTTTTTAAGATTCTTAAAAATCATTTTTACATATTTTCACTTAATTTGGACATATTTTATATCTCAAACATAATTTAATTTTAATTAAATTTTATTTTCTAGGATATACATGTTTATAATATGATTTTATGACCAATAAAAATGATTTTCCCAAAGAACTCTTCTTTGAAAAGAAAAAAAGTGTGTTTCTCTCAAGAATTCATCGATAATATTATTAGAGTATTTTCATATATTTAAACACCAAATGTTAATTCTTATGATTAATTGGGATTGATATTTTATGATATCATATATCATATTTTATTAAATGGTTTATGATCATTTTGACTGTGGATGTGCTATCTTGATACCATTCACCGTATTACTCAGAATGGTTAGTGATAATGTTTACTGATTAGGCAAAGTTAGTTAAATTTTGTATGTATATGTTTTTTATGTTTAAACCCATTCATATGCGGATGGAATTTTACTTATTAAGTTATTTTTTATTCCCTCTATATCCCCTCGATGAATTAGTAAGTCTCATGAAAAAAACATATATATACTTAGTTGACACCTTCCCATTTATTTCCAAATATGGATTTGGCTAATGCCTTAACCATTTATTTATATATTTCTTGGATGAGGCCTTTATGGTATGTTTTAGATGTCTATAATTATGAATTCCATCATTACAATATTATTAATTGATAATCCATGTGATTATTAGACTAGTAGAATATCCATGGTTATGTTTTATTCTCATTTGATTTTTTATGTAGCATTATTTTGATCATAATTTATTCCTCTCATACCATGTTCAGGATTATGTTTTAATGACATATGTTTTTAGAAATTCACATTACTTTATTTTTTATGTTTATGATAGCTTCCACTATATTTTTTACCCTTACTGGGCATCTGATCTCACCCCTTTATTATGTTTTATTCTTCCCTATGATGAAAAGATGTGTATTATGATTGACTTCCAAGGATAATATAGGAGTTTATAGATGTTTTTGATAAAGTTACTATGTTTTATTTCATTTAAAGTTTTAATTTAATACTTATGTTTTCATATGGTTTTCTAAATCTATTAGACTATTCAGTATTTCAAGATGTGACTTCATTTTTTATTATACTAATATAATAAAGTTAAGCACTAACTCTGGGAAACTAGGGTAGGGGTCCTTACAGTTGGTATTAGAGGAATTTTAGTAGAAACATTTAAACTAGATTTAGAAAACAAAGACTAGGGAACATAACCTTAAGATAGATTTTGAGGATAAGCATAGAAGAATATATTATACTTTTGGAAAATTGGAAATTATGTGGGCCTTCCTAGTAATAAATCCCAATTTGGATACTATAATTGGACACTTTTCTGGGGAAAATGTATCTAGGGGTAACAACTCTGACATGGTGTATCAAGCCTGACTCGATATAACCTGGAACACGACAAATAACCTTATTGTACACCTGGTTTGACAATCCTTTGGGATATTCTTAGGATAATTCACATTTTATTTATAAACCATTATGAAGGATTTAAAAGTAAATATGCCCCCAAATAAACTGAGTTTATGATTATGTGATTATCTATGTATAAAATTTTCAATTTATGTTATGTATTAAAAGTTATAAATTATGAATTATGATTAATAATATAATTTAGTGTATTTCATTGTTTATAAATGGTGCCTAGTGCAAGGAATAGAAACCATACCAATGTATGTATTCCATGTAGGGATTTCCAACCTATAAAAGATAATGATGTTGGATTTGGAGCTAAAATTAGAGATGATTAACCTATAACTGTACTAGGATATCTTACTTAGGTTTTTAATAATAACCTTACCCATATAGAGAATCTGAATCCACAATGTGGAGTAATAATGGTAAACTGCTTTATGTAACAACATCCTCTACCATTAAATGGGACTAAAAATCTATTTGTATCTAAGAAATGGATAAGTTTTTTAGAGTCAATATTTCTCACTTTGGGAATTAATGAAAAGGATAAGTCTTGTCATGGAAGTTTTTCATCTCTTAGGATATGTTGATCAATGGTGGTCATTGATTCCAAACACAAAGTATGAGGAAGAAATTGTTAATATGTAATGGAAGGATTTCATGGAAATTTCCTTGGAAAAATATTTCCCTTAGGAATAATGAGCTGATATGGAGAGATAGTTCTTGTGTCTGAGACAAAAAGAGGATGAAATTTTTTCCAATTATGAAGACAACATTACAAGGTTAAAATATCATGCCATAGATTATATATATAATAAAAAGATTAAGATTAATCAATTATTTGATGTGTTTAAACCATTAATTTGATGGGAACTGGTCACCATATCTTTCTCATCATATGAAGATATAGTCTCATGTGCTATCAAGATAGAGAAATAATTCTATAAGTCTTATGACTTTAAGGGAAAAAATATAATAATAGGGTGGTGGAGCAAAGAATGGATAAAGGGAGGGAAAATGGTAATTTTCTGATGGCCGATACTTGTGGAAGGAAACACCCTGGTTCATTCTTAAAAGGAAAAAGAGTTTGCTATAAGTGTGGAGAAAAAATCACCAAGACCATGATTTGAAGGGAAAGAAATAAAATACCAATGTTCAATGTTACAATTGTAGGGATATGGGACACTATGAAAATGATTGACCTAAGTGTCGAGGAAACCTTCCTCAGAAAACATAACAGGAACAAGGAAAATCTTATGTGATCACAATAGCTAAGGTTGAGGTTCCTAGTGATGTGGTGGATGATACATTAATCATCTCCACAAATGTTTTCTAAAGCTTTATTTGATTCTGGATCATCACATTCCTTTATATCTTTTCAGTTTTCTTTAAAAATTAGATATTCCCAATTCACCTTAACATGGTAGTGGTTTTTAAATACTCTTAGTGGAAACCTTATTGAGAAAAAGATGTGTCTAGTTGTTCCTATTATAACAAATAAATGTGCTCTAATTGTTGGTTTTATCATCATACTTATGCTTAATTTTGATATAATCCTTTTTATGGATTGGATTTACAAATATAATGAAAAAAATTATTTCAAATAGAAGGAAATTATATTTCATGAAAAAGGTATGTAATTTTTAATCTTTATAGGGGAGAATTCATCAACTGAGTCATATCCAGATCCACCCCCAGTAGTTAGTCTAAATAAAATTTTTGGGAAAGAAGAGAAAACGTCATCTATAGATGAGGAAATAAGTATTCAAATTGAGGACGTACCTATTGTACTATAATAGAGTGATGTATTTCCAAAGGATTTACCTGGACATACTTCAGAGTGGGAAGTCGGGTTTTCTATTGATTTAATCCCTTATGCAAGGCTAATATCAAAGAATCCTTATAGAATGGACATTGTGGAATTGGTGTAGTTGAAGAAACAACTAGATGAGTTGATTAATAAGGGATTTATTCACCCAAGTGTTTCACCATGGGGATCCCATGTTCTCTTTTTCTTGAAGAAATACGGATACATGAGGTTTTGCATCAACTATAGATAAATCATTGCTATTAAAATAAAGAAAAATTATCCTATGCCTCTAATTGATGATTTATTTGATCATCTTCATAGAGCTCAATATTTTTCAAAGATTTACATTCAATATGGATACCATAAATTGTGTGTGAGGAAGAAATATATTCCAAAAATAACATTCTGAACCATGTATGGACATCATGAGTTTGTAGTAATTTCATTTGGACTAACTAATGCACCCTATGTTTTTATAGATATATTGAATAGATTATTCATGGAATATCTAGATAATTTTTTTGTGGTATTTATTGATGATATCTTAATATATTCCAAAAAATATTAAGACCATGAGAACCACATGAAAATTGTTCTGGAGACTCTTATAAGAAAATAGTTTTATGGGAAGTTTAGGCAGTGTGATTTCTAGATTCAAATAGTTTATTTTCTTGGACATATTATCTCTAAGGATGGAATCTCAGTTGAACCTATGAAGACAAAGGTTGTTAAAGAATGTCTTGAACCAATGAACATAACTAAGGTATATAGTTTCATTTTTTTAACAGGTTACTATCGACATTTCATTTAGAAATTTTCCTGATTATATAACCCATTAAGCAAGATTACTCATAAAGGGGTTAAGTTTATTTGGATAGAGGAATTTGAGTAATTCTTTTAAGAATTTAAGAGGAGATTATTTAATTCTCCAAAATTGACTATACCATCGGTAAATGGTGGATTTGTGATTTATAGTGATGTATCAAAGAATAGAATTGGATGAGTCCTTATGAAGAATGACAGGGTTATTGCATATTCATCAAGGTAGTTAAAAACTAATGAATAGAACTATCATACTCATGATCTTGAGTTAGAAACTGTAATATTTTCTTTGAAGATATGGAGACACTATCTCTATAGAGAAATATATGAGATATATACAAATCAAAAGAGTTTAAAATAGATCTTCTCATAGAAATAACTGAACATGAGGCAAATATAATGGCTTGATCTACTCAAGGATTATGATTTCTCAACAAACTACAACCCATGGAAGGTGAATATGGAAGCAGATGCATTGAGCAAGAAGGATCACAGAGTTATCAACAAAATGAGGATTGAATGGGATCCTGTGTACATGGATCTAACAAAGATGGATATGGGAATTATCAAGGAAGGTGAAACATCATTAATTTTTTAATTGGTTTCCCAACCATGTTTATTGAAAAGAATTAAAATTTCTTAGTGTGGTTATGATAATTCTCAAAGGAAAATTAATGAAGGGAATGATGGGAAGTTTGCATACATCATGTATGAGGATGGAATTCTAAAATTTGGGAAATGATTTGTTTTCCCTATATACCCAATATAAAAAGGGAATTATTAGATGATTTCCATATATCAAATTTCTCTATACCCCCTGGTATCACTAAGATATATAGATATTTTAAGGAAACTTTCTAGTGAGATAATATGAAGCAGTAAATTGCTGATTATGTATCAAGATGTTTAGTCTATCAAAAGGTGAAGGCTGAAAGACAACATCCTAGAGGAGTCCTGCAACCTCTTCCTATTCCTATATGGAAATGGGATGAAATTGGTATGGATTTTTTCATTGGATTACCAAAAAAACAGTAAATAATGATGAAATATGGATAATTGTTATTCAACTTCCCAAATCCGCACATTTCCTCACTATAAGAGAAGATTTTCTACTATAGTTCCATGCCCAACTCTATATTAATGATGTTTTGAGACTACATGGATATCCTCTTTTAATTGTGTCTGATCTTGATCTTGATTTATATAGAAATTATGGAAAATTCTTCAGAAATATTTATACACTAAGCTTTATTTTAGTACAACTTATCACCCTCAAACTGAAGGGTAGTATGAAAGAACTATTAAAACATTAGAAGAAATTTTGGGATAATTCTCACAAGACTTTCAAGGTATGCGAGATCATTATTTACCTTTGTTATAGTTTTCCTAAAATAATAGTTTCCATTCAAGTATTAAAATGGATCCATATGAAGAATTTTATGGAAATAGATGTCGTGAACAAATATGTTGGGATGAAGTTGGTGAAAGAAAACTTATAGGCCCAGAAATTGTAGATTAAACAACCAAAAATGTAAAGACTATTCAAACCCATATCAAAGCAACCAAAATTAGACAAAAAATAAATGTTGATGACCAAAGAAAGGATTTAAAGATTTAAGTGGTAGATCATGTTTTTCTAAAAGTATCTCCTTGGAAGGGTGTCATAAGGTTCGGTAAGAAAGGGAAACTGATCATGAGGTATGTCAGACCATTTGAAATTAGTGAGATAATTAGAGATATGAATTATTTTTTGGTTATGCCACCTAGAATTTCTAAAGTACACAATGTGTTTCACATATCTTTATTAAGGAAGTACATGCCAGACCCAACACATGTCCTCACTTATAAAGGAATAGTATTGGAACCTGATTTAACTTACTTTGAAGAGACTATCAAGATTCTGGACACTAAAGAACATGTTTTGAGAAGTTAGATGACTTGGTTAGTAAATTTAATTTGTTAAAATCCTAAAATTGAAGAGATGATGTGGAAACAAGAGGAATTTATGATGAAGTACAACCCCAATCCTTTTTTGAGGTGACATTTTGGAAATTTTGAGGATGAAATTTTTGAAGATAAAGAGAATGTAACACCACAGTATTTTATGGTATGTCTCTTTTAAAAATTTATATCTTGATAGTTTATTATTTATGAAACATTGAGTTTAAAATAATAATATAATATTAAATATGACTATTGGAATAGTAATGTGGCCCTTAGGAATAATAATCCATTCAATAGAATCATAACTTAGACTATAGAATTATAAATAAAATTTAAGTGTCCTATAAATGAAAATATGGTATATTTACATCATAGAATAAGTCAATTAATATTTTAAAAATGATAAATTAATTGTTGGAACTTTTTTAAAACATAAATCTTTATTTAAAATTTTATAATTAATATAATTATTGAAAATTAAATTTATTTTCATAAAATATATTGATAAATTAAAATTTTATTGCCTTATAATTATAAGATAATTTTCTAAGACCTTAATTAATTTTTTAAAGTATCATAAAATCGTTTACAATATTAAAGGAAATATTTTTTGAGTAAATCATGTATTTATTTAAAAATTAAATTTCTAATATTTATAAAATTATTTTCAAAAAATGGAGTTCATTTTTGATTTTTAAACATCAAAAAATTTATTGGTTTAATTTTTGAAATTTTTCTAAAACAGTTGAATTTTTAGTGTGTAGTGAAATACAGTAATTTATGGTATTTAACAAATACATGAATTATTGATTCATAGATTATGTATGGATTATGTAAGCACATAATATTGAACTATCATTAATTATTTTAATATATTTATTGATGAAGTTCAAACTATTGATAGTCTTGATCCAAATTAGAAACTAATGAATAAAATAATCAAAAAAACAATCATCTCCTCCACTATAAATACCACCCCTCACCACCTCTTCTCCTCACACCTCTAAAGCCTTTAATATTTTTTATTTTCTTTCTAATACATCTCCCAAACCTTTATACCACGTTCTAGTCTTTTTGGTCTCACCAAAATACCATTTCAATGTTTCTTAAGGAGGGTTTTCAAGGAGAATAATTCAGGAGGTAAAATCCACTTTCGTTCTTTTAATTTTCTTTCAAATTCTTTTATTTTCTTATCCATTCCATACCTATTCCATAAAAACATGCATGAAAACTCCATTATATTATACATAATGAAATTTTATTATGGTAATGTTATATCCACCATCAATTCTTTTCTCTTCTCCTTTTTATTCTAAAAATGAAAACATAATCTGTGAGGTGTTGATTTACCGCCTTCATGGATGATGAATTTTTTATTTTCAATTAAACCTTAAAATATATTCATAAAACCATTTTAATGGTTAAAATAGACTTTAATATATTTAATAAAACTTATTTAGTGTTATTTAACTATTATATATACATAATATTAATTCATAAGGCAAAACTAGTTCATGATGATTGAAAAAATGCCAAAATAATCTAAACGGTTATCATTACCGCTTTATCTAATGAATCATCCTCATATTTGGGAAAAAATTATATATAAGAACATTAAATTACCTATAATTTCATTAATAACATATAATTTATATTCTAGATAACTATTTCAATTTTAAATGATCTTTCATACATGTATACAACTGAACTAATTATGAAGACCAATGAAACGAACACTCCTGAATGATAAAATTGAATCTTATAACTCATACAAAAAGGAATAAATGAACTTAATAAAATTATACTGAATGAAATACATGTTTATTAGGTTTTTAATTAAATTATAAATTAATCTAATTTCATTATCTAGGACATTAAGTACAAGTGCAAAACACTTTCAGACATAAGGTATGGGTTTCTTTGTAAACATCTATTTTCTTTCAGGATACGATTTATCTCTCTTTACCCAAATTTAATTGTTTATTATTATTATTATTATTTAATCCTCATATATTCTATTTTTATGATCCAAATATATATATGCCTAGATCAATTCCTCTTTCTTTTATGTGGAATTACATGTTTTATAAGGTCCCCTTTTCAATTCCTCTAAAGCCTATAATATTTTTTATTTTCCTTCTAATACGTCTCACAAACCTTTATACCACATTCTAGTCTTTTTGGTCTCACCAAAATACCATTTAAATTTTTCTTAAGGAGGGTTTTCAAGGAGAATAATTCAGGAGGTAAAATCCACTTTCGTTCTTTTAATTTTCTTTCAAATTCTTTTATTTTCTTATCTATTCCATACCTATTCCATAAAAACATGCATGAAAACTCCATTATCTTATATATACAGAAATTTTATTATGGTAATGTTATATCCACCATCAATTCTTTTCTCTTATCCTTTTTATACTAAAAATGAAAACATAATCTGTATGGTGTTGATTTACCGCCTTCATGGATGATGAGTTTTTTCTTTTCAATTAAACCTTAAAATATATTCATAAAACCATTTTAATGGTTAAAATAGACTTTAATATATTTAATACAACTTATTTAGTGTTATTTAACTAGTATATATACATAATATTAATTCATAAGACAAAACTAGATCATGATGATTGAAAAAATGCCAAAATAATCTAAACGATTATCATTACCGCTTTATCTAATGAGTCATCCTCATATTTGGGAAAAAATTATATATAAGAACATTAAATTAACTATAATTTCACTAATAACATATAATTTATATTCTAGATAACTATTTCAATTTTAAAAGATCTTTCATAAATGTATACAACTGAACTAATTATGAAAACCAATGAAACGAACACCCCTGAACGATAAAATTGAATCTTATAACTCATAAAAAAAGGAATAAATGAACTTAATAAAATTATACGGAATGAAATACATGTTTATTAGGTTTTTAATTAAATTATAAACTAATCTAATTTTATTATCTAGGACATTAAGCACAAGTGCAGAACACTTTCGGACATAAGGTAAGGGTTTCTTCGTAAACATCTATTTTCTTTCAGGATACGATTTATCTCTCTTTACCCTAATTTAATTGTTTATTATTATTATTATTATTTAATCCTCATATATTCTGTTTTTATGTTCCAAATATATATATATTCCTAGATCAATTCCTCTTTCTTTTATGTGGAATTACATGTTTTATAAGGTCCCCTTTTCAATTCCTCCCGATAAGCAAGCCCGATTAAAGGGTACTCCCCAATTTCTTAACGATTTTCAAGTACACTCCATAATCTAATTTATGAAACCATTATTTTTATAAAATAAATCTTTTATCCTTAAAAACTATCTTAGATTTTTTATTTTTTATGTGAACAATTAATCATTTTTCTTCTTTAAATACTCTTTTATATTTTCCCTCTAACCGTACTGAAGTTTCCCATTTCTAAAGTTTGTTAAGAATTATTTTTACATGTTTTCACTATAGTTGGACATATTTTATGCATCAAAAATAATTTTATTGTAATTATATTTTCTTTTCTGGGATATACATTTTTATAATATTATTATATGAAAAACACAATTGATTTTCTAAAAGAACTCTTCTTTGTAGAGTAAAAAGGGTATTTCTCTCATGAATTACATGGTGATTTTATTAGAGTATTTTCATCTATTTCAATACCCTATGTTTCATATTATTATTCATTGGGATTGATCTTTTATGATATCATCTACCATATTTTATTAAATTGTTTATGATTAGTTTTATTGTATATGTTTTATCTTGATACCATTCACCATATTACTCAGAATGGTTAGTGATTATGTTTACTGATTTGGAAAAGTTATTTACATTTTTTATATATACTTTTTACATTTAACACCATTCATATGAGAAATTAATTGAACTTATTAAGTTATGGTTAATGCCGGCTATAACACCTTGATGCATCGGTAGGTCTCATGAGACGAAACAACTATGGACTTGGTGGTGGCCTTTCCAATTTATTTCCAGATATGGATTTGGATGAGGCCATTACCATTTATTTTCATATGTCTTAGTCAAGGCCTCAAAGGTATGTTTCACATATCTATCATTATGAATTCCATCATTATGTATTAGTAATTAATAATCCATGTGATTATTCGACTATTAAAATATCTATGCTTAATTTATTCTCTCATGTGATTTTTATATGGAATTATTTAAACAAACATTTATTATTTTCATATTTTGTTAAAGTATATGTTTTAATGACATGTGTTTTTAGACATTGACCTTGTTTTTTTTATTTTTATGATAGCTTTCGCTATATTGTTTACTCTTGCTAATCATCTGAGCTATCCCCTTTATTATGTTTTATTATTACCTAGGATACAAACATGTATGTTATGAATTACATGTAGGGATAATATATGAGTTTATAGATGTTTACAATGAATTTACTATGTTGTATTTTATTTCAAGTTGTAATGTAAAACTTATGGTTATATCTGGTTTTTAGAATCTTCTAAACTATTCAATCTTTCGGGATGTGACTTACTTGTTTATTATACCAATATAATAAAGTAAGGGGCCAAATCCGGGCTACTGGGGTTGGGGTATTTACAATTCCTATGTATTATTAACATTAAATTAAGAGATTACCATGAGGTTCTTATTTTATTTTTTTTATCCTAGCTTGAATTGGGGAACCTTGATAAGAGGTGGGAATATAGACTCAAATGGTTCAATGAATAATGAATTATTTGTGTTTTATTTAAAATGAATGTCCATGATCCATATAGTAAGTTATATTTAATTAAATTACATTTTATTTTAAAGGGACTTTATTCCTTCAAATATTGTAAGTATCATGAAACTAATTATGGATTAATGGTGATGAATGCTATGGGTAGTCTATGGATTCTAGATAATAATTCTAAAAATAAACCCAATTCATACTATTTTACTCCCAAATGTGAATTCCAGTAGTGATTCTACCTTATAATATATTAATGTATTATATTTCTAAATTCCTTGGACTAGCATCATGGATTCACCTAGAAACTATGTAAATAGGAATTCCTCAGATTATCTCCTAGATTTAACTTGATTTACTCAGATATAGAATCCCTTGGATTTCAAAATTAGATTCCAATCAATCACCTTTACAAAAGTTACCAAAGAGTTTATCCTTGGGTTCAATTATATCCCTTGTAGAAAGTGGAATATTAAGGGTTCATCCCTTAGGTTCTCCTCTAGAGTTATACACAGTGTCTTGATCACTATGGGTTTCCTTTTCAGTTTCACACCTATAATGCCTTAGAAGTTTTCTTATATTTGTATGGTTCCATTGTGTAGTAATTCTTTGACCCAATCCATGGATTCACCTTTGATTTTTCTTTTAGATTCCTAGAATTTAGTTCATGAGTCCTATGACCCCCCTTATTGGGTCATGTGATCAAAGACAGTTAGTTTAGGCCAAAGAAAGTGTTATTATTTAATCCAAATACACTTTACTACTTTATATAAGATTATATAATATAACCCATATGTTCTATATTCATGGAAAATAAATTCATTTTACATAATTGTAGGAGGACTACTAATTTTTAGTCAGACCCTATTTGGGTCACTTCTTGGAACCTAATAAGATCTCTTTGCTATAGGTATGGACCTTGGATGGTGGATCTTTGTTAATACATATCTTAGGATGGGATTTTTAAATGGAGCTTCAGACTGATAATGTACTCAAAGTGGATAAATGATTTGGGTTTTCCCATATATGTATTTATTTATTCATGTCCAACTCTATTTTATGTGTACCACTAGTTGTATGTATTTTCTACCTTGTACATGTAAAATCGTATGTTATTACATGGTTAGTTTTTATTGGAACTTGTTGATTTTTATTTCTATTATTACTTATTTATAGTTATTTTCTTTTATTTCTATTGTATTTAGTAATTAACGAGGTGGTATATTCTCCCTATTATACCACCATCATACCCTCACTACTAGTTAACATCCTCTGGTATATGGAGAGGAGCACTTAAGGCCATGTGGACCACTGGTCTGGTTACTTATTAGTGATTTAGGCTGGGGATGTCACAAACACCATTATATATGAAGATCAAAAGTTCAGATCTAGGAAAATTTGATGATAAAGTTGAGGAAGGAATCTCTATGGTTTAATTATCTAATAGAAGATTCTGTAAATAATGAAGCAAAATCCTACACAAGTTAGTGGACTGTTATGGTATGAAGATAATTAAAAATAAACCCATATTTTTGGGTATTAGAGAAAACTTTTAGGATACATAAGATGATAAATGAATATTTCTAGAAAAGTAACCAAGTGAAAGTCTATGAATGAACTAGATAATGGTGATGCTGATTCGAATTAGACCAGTTATGATGATGGTGCTATTGGTGATGAGAAATCCAAGAATCATGTGCTAAAGAAGCTAATGGAACTACAAAATATAATTATAAATCATAATACACTAATTCACACTAGAAGAAGTTTGAGATTAGGGAACCAAACAACACTTTCTTATCAATATAAGACACAATCAGTTTTTGTGTCAATTGAGCCTAAATAATGGATAGATGTGATGAGAGAGTAGTTGGATCAAATTTAAAATAATTACACACTGTATCTTCTTCCAAGGACAAAAGGGAATAATTTCATTGGAACCAAGTGGTTATTTAGGAACAAGCTCAATAAAAAATGTGACGTTTAAAGAAACAAAGATATACTATTGTAAAAAGGATATTATTAAGTTTAAAGAGTTTATTTTGATGATACTTTATCTCATGATAAAATAATTGAATCTATATGGATGTTCCTGGTTATTATAACTCATAGTAATTACAAGATCAACCAAATAGTTATAAATACTTCTTTAATGAAATGGGTCCTTAAGAAGAAGAATATATTGAAAAACCTATTGTTTTTATTCTTAATAGTGATTGAATATAGTGTGTAGGATGAATAAAGCACTATATGGGATAAAGAAATCTCTTATAGCCTAGTATTCAAAGATAAATTTCTTTTTACGAGATAAAAAAATAAATAAAGGAAAATTTTATTGAAATATTTATGTGAAAGATATGAGGACAGGTACTCTTATTTCCATTATTTATATTGATTACATCATATTTATAAAATACAATGAGTATTCTTTTGATTTTTTTAGAAGGTAGATGAAAATTAACTTTGAAATTTATATTGTTGGAGAGACGAGTTTCTTTCTAGGATTATTAGTTATGAATAAAATAGGATTTTATTTTTCTGTCCCAAAAAAAATATGAAATGGAATTATTGAATAAGTTTAGTACATAATATTACAAAGAGGTGTCCACGCCCATACTAGCTGGGGGTGAAACTGAAATATGATGTTGGATGAAAAATGTAATTTATAAGTAATTTAGAAGGATGATTAGTAGTTTTATTTATGTCACTATATTAAGATATGACACTATATATGTAGTGACATTGTGTGTAAGGTATCAAAGTGATAAAAAGGAATAACACTCTATAGTTTTTCAAAGAGTTCTAAAATACATCAAAGGGATTATAAATTTTTAGTTTATGTATAGAATATGTTGGAACCTGAACCTATTTAGATACACTGATGTTGATTGAGATAGATACATTGATTATGAGAAATTTGAACTTGGTATGATATTCTTTCTAGGATAAATAAATATAAACTAGAATTTCAAGAATAAAACCTCAATGAAATTAATAACTATACAAGCTGGTTATGTGTCTATGATACATAATTGTACATAAATGATATAAATAAGATAGAGGTTGGAATATTTTAAATTTATTATAGAGAAAAAATTAATAATTTAATGGGATAATCAAAGTAAAATTGATCTTTATAATAATATAAGTGCAATAATCTATATCAAAAAACATTAACATCAGATATTATTTAATCAAAGAGAAGGTTTAAAATGGATGTGTGAAGTTGGAACTCCTTCCTATAAGGGATAATATTTTTGGTATCTTCACCAAGGATAGTCCTAGTGATATATTTGAAGTCATTAGGATAAATATGCATGTTAATCCTTTCCCTCTCCCTTAAGGAATTTTTTAAAGCCTTGCATTTGTTTGGATTATATTTTCAAAGGGGTATAAATTTACACAACTCTTGAATATTTTTGTTCTAAAACCAAATATGATATTTTTGAAAAAACTAGAAGAATTGAGTTTATGAATTTAGGGGAGCACATAAAAATAAATTAGACTGAATTTTCTTATAATTGAGGGATATAAATATCTCAAAAATTTATCTAAAACTATCATGTTTGGATAGTTTTACTTGAGAGGGGTTGTTATTATTATATCAGTTATGGGGGTTCAAAAAAATTTAAAGGGGGAGATTGAGGAACCCATGGTATTATTAAAGGTAATTTTTACTTGTTTTGTCCATAGGTGATAATCATTTAAAGTTTTTAAGACTATTTTTGAGTTGTTGAGATTATTTTTCAGTTGATTTGAGATAGGTGAATATGTTTTAAGTTGAGTTGATAAATCTAGATATAAGTTCTATAATTTTTATATTTTGGAGAAATTAGAAAATGAGAAAAAATATACACGAGGGTTCCTTTACCTAATATAAAAGGATTACTATAGTAAATACAAAAGTTTTTTTGAATCATAATTTTATGAAAGTGTTATGAGTTACAATGTAATATGTAACAAATTATATATAGTTTGTAAGATCTTTCATTAATAAAAAATATATCCTAGTTTATATAGAATATATTTTTCAAATCTTATACTCAAATATAGTGAAGGGAAATCCTTACCTTGTTACATAAGAAATTTGAAGTATATGGATGATAATTATCGAAGTTCATGTTGAAATTAACCAAATTCATGATCTTATAGTGATACTTAATATATGATAGAGAATTTTTAACATATTTAGTACATTTACCATTGAAATGAGTCAAAGAAATAAGATTTACATCTATATGTAATAGTGTTGGATCATACATAATAGAATTACTACTATTCATATATAAATAAAATAAATTAAAGAACCTTATAATAATATGTAGGGTCCCCCCAACACATTTAAACTAGAAATTGGTAAAGTAAAGAGTCATATTAAGATACATAATACTCTAATGATAATATCTAAGGATATCTGAGATCCTAAAAAATATTTAATATATTGTAAAAGTGTAAAATCATAAATTTTTATAGGTTTTTAATATGTCATATATTATATATGTTATATAAAATATTTTGTTTCTTCTATAATGGTTAACAGCTTGGAAAATGAGGTATATCAGGAGATTCAAATTCTAATGATGTTTTTCTAATCTCCACATTGTAAACATCATGATACATTGAATAGATGCGATTTTATCTTAGAATAATGGAGGTTAGAATTGAATAATAAATTTTTTGTCATGATGATCCATTCCATGCCATGGTGGTTTTTTCATACGCTCAGATAGACATTTAGTAATGAGAAAGTGGATTTTGTGGAGATATAAAGGAAATAATATTTGAATAGAACTTTGAATAATAATTATGATATTTGAAAATGAATATTTTAAAATAATTATAATGATCAAATATGAATATTTATCTAAATATTTTTTGACCAATTTTAAGTGGGGAATAATTCTAATGAAGTTTAAGAGGAGTTTTTACATATTAAAATTATGTAAATTATACTCATAAATGTAATGTTGAGAGAAAAATTAATAAGAAGAAAATATTTAGTGACATAGGATAATCAAGACTTTATTTTAAATTATTTACATGATTTTAAACATTATATTTCATAAATAATAATATACTATGGATTGATAGGTTTAGTGTCATTGGAAACTAGATATTTAATAAGCTTATTTTAGAAAAGTTGTAATATTTTCTCCATAAAGGATCTATACTAAACCATATTCTATAAATAAAATTAGTAATACTCATCCTTATAACTTGGAGAATGAAAGAAAAATAAATAGGTGAGTTAAAATGATTATTAAGGGGTGTATATACATTTAATTAAGGATGAGATGATAAAATAAGTAAAAATACGAGAAGAGGATAAATATCATAATGTTATGAGTGATAACCAAAAAACATAAGTAAGCTTCAAAGTATATGGAATAAGAACATAAATCCACAAAATATCAATATGGAAACATAATATCTATAACATGTCTTATAAGAATTTAACATAAACCTTAAATCACAAGACCATAAGATCTTGACTAATAACATCCCTTAACTGAGGAATAAACATTATACTAGGGAAACATTAGTTTCATGATCCACACTATTAGTGCCCATTCTTATGAGTAAATAAAATGTACTTGAGAATACATATCTCATGAGATATAAACTCTAAACTAATGCATTGTATAATGATATAGGATTACCCCTATCATTCATCCATAATTACATGTTCCACTTATAAATAATTTAATTTTCAATTTATAAAGAACCGATGGAAACAATGGGTTTTATAAAACGTCCAAATGGAAATAAATATTATTAAAGAACCATTAGAAATAAAAAGTATTTCAAAAAACATATATATGGTAAAGAAAAATATCATGAATTAAATCATTTGATGCCAAAAGGTTGATTAGCAAAGACAAATTCATAATTAAATAAAATATAAGGTGAAATATGAAACATAAATACATTGGAGATAGATTATTTATAGATAATGAAAACCAAATTATGAAAATATATTTTCAAAAATATTTTTTATTCCTTATAGAAAAATCCATAGTTACAAGTCACTTTCAAAAACTCTCCTCTAGTCCTTAAAAAAAAGGTATCTGAAAAAAATATTTTCATTGAAATGGATTTGGATCCAAAACTCTTTTCCCGTGAAATAAATAGAGAATATAATTAAAAGTGGAAGGTATTGGAAAAACTATGTTTAATAAGAAATTGTATAACTCAAAGAAAGGCATTTGAGTTACCAAATCCTTTATCTTTTCCCTTGATTTCCAAATAATTTCATTAATATACTGTATCATAAAGATAAATATATTAATTTCTTATTTAAGAACCATATTATTTTACATTTATATTAATAAATTTCTAATATGGGCGTGGTGGAAGGTGGTTTGAGGATGACTGATGCTGCAAGGGGTGATCGCGGCTAACATTAGAGCCAAGCACAATGTGACAGAAGGCCATTCTAGAAAGGTGGTTGACTGTTTATGGTGGTATCCATGTGAGGTGGTGACAGCTGCTACATGGGGGTGTGATGGCCACCACATGAGGGGGCGATTATAAGGCCCCAGCCTTAAACATTACTTAATATTGAATTAAATGAGTAATTCACATTGAGGATCTTTTCAGGTTTAGAGTTTTATAGAATTAGGACATAAATATTACATCTCAAAAGATTACAAAGTAGTCGCTTCTACTAAATTTCCATAAAATAAAAACTCTTAAAATGAAACATGTCTAGTTCCATGTATTATATAGCGTGACATTCCCTTGATCCCATCCTTGAACTTATTCCACTTTAAGTCCTGTGAAAAACATTTCAAAAAAAACTTGGGGTGAGCATAAAAAGCTCAGTAAGGAATACACAAAGAATAAAAACTGTTACTTTTTCAAACATCAAGTAAACCATGTATACTCTATCAAAGTAATACCTTCACCTTCATGAAGTAGTAAAAACTCTTCACTGAATAAAGTATCATTACTTACCTTTTTGTAACCAAAGGATTACCATAAAACCCATATAAAGAACACATAGCATATATAAAGGTAACTTGGGACATAAACATACTTAAGTGGAATAACCATACGGTCGACTTCCACACATATCACTTAATGGAATAGCCATATGGCCAATTTCCATACATACTTAATGGAATAGCCATACGGCCGACTTCCATACCCAATGCATTGGAGGTTATAACATAACCACCCGTCCTGGTATTCTCGGCACCACCCGTCATATGGTTTATAACGTAACCACCCGTTAAAATGTCCAAGTACCAATATAAAATCATAAAACATAAAACCAATATAAAGGAATGATAACATTTCCACATCACAATATATCATAATAGAATCCTTTATCAAAACCATTTTCAATACCAAAATACATAAAAGAGTATATGGTATTTATTTTATTTTAAAAAATATATTATGGCTTGTTGAGGAAGCCAAAGACCAAATAATACACGCGACGGCAGAGAAGGTCGTTGTCACCGCGTACGTTAAATAACATTCCTTTTTGTCGTTTAGTAAAACGCTTCGTAGAAAAATATTCCTTTTGTATAAAAGTCAAAGTCAAAGGGGTTTATACACCGTACAAAAGAATATTGTATATAAAATGAAATATGCCTCAATGAAAGGAGATTGAGATGAAGTCCCTTACAAAGACGATATCCTTGGTTTAAGGATAAATCAATTACATAATTATGTGTGACAAATGAATACACAAAATATAATTGGATATTAAGTGTAAAATAATCAAAGGTCATTCACACATATTCAAAGGATGACATATTCAATAACTACATGTTGAACCCAAAGAAATCGAAATTGGGTTAAGAAGTTCGCTTGACAGCCTAACGACGTCACATCAAAATGAGTTGATGAGAGATAAAAAAAATATCTCATCACTTGGACATAAAATTTACGTCAATAAGGATATATGAGAACATATCCCAACATACCAATATGTACATTAAAAGACCCAACAAAAGAAGTCTTTTAAAAAGAGGAGGGTGAAAGGTTCCCTTACCGACATGGGTATTTTTCGAAACATACGCCCCGTGAAAGAAGGACAATAAATAATTGATGTAAATACTCATAAATGAAAGAATATTACACAATGAGTAAAATAATGGTCTGTACATACACCACTCAAAGGAAATTGTGGCAAATGTATCATAAATCTCACAGGAATAAAAGTGGGATGAAAAATCCCTTATGAAAACTCGGCAGCCTAACGGCGCCACTTACAACTTCCAAAATGAATTGATGAGATCAAATAGAGTATCCCATAATATTACAATAGAATTTACAGAAAGAGGAATATAAAAGAAAATCCCCCAACATAACAAAGAGGAGCTTAAAAGAAGTGACACAAAGGAGAGTACTTAAAAAGAAATAGAGAGGTTAGATCTCTTATAAAAATTCGGCAGCCTAACGGTGCCACTCAAAACCTCCAAAATGGATTGATGAGAGAGAATAGGTCTCTCATCACATGAACATAAAAATTACAGTAATTTTGATATAAAATAACATCCCAATAACAAGAAAGTTGAGCTTTAGAGGGAATGACATAAAAGAGTGTACTTAAAAAGAAAGAGAGGAGTAAGATCCCTTAACTCGGGTCCGAGTTGACTCGATCCTTCTTTAATCTCCTGAATAATAAACTTGAGTTAATTTCTACTTACTTAAGAACCTTTTTCAAGTTAATTATTACTTTTATATCACTTATTACCATGTCATAAACATTATGTAATCATTTAAGTTAATAATATTTGTTTTGCCGATATTTGGTTCTTAAGTAGAAAGTGGACTTCTTACAATTACATGTTATTCGTGTGGCCAAATGTTTATTATATCCAGAATTGTATTCATGATGTAGATATCATATATGTCATATATATCCAGTACATTCATGCATTTATAACATTACATAATCATTTAGAGGTAAGAAATGAAATGCACCGTTCATGGAGACGGTAAGCCGTACGTACGCATGAACGATACTTTCATTTCTATTTCGTATTTTATAGAATGGAATCATAATGATATAAAGGTATATTATAATTCCATTATAATATCATATATAATATCATAGTTACATCCTTTATACGTCCCACATATGTTATTTAACGAATCAAATCACTTTGAGGGGGAGGTAGTCCGCACTTCCTTAAATGAAGATATCACGTTTACCCATAATGGAAACCATAAAGGTATGCCCAAAATGAAAAAAAACAGAAGCTTAAGGAAAACATAAACATATTATATATCATATATAAAAATATTGACATAATAATGGCCACCTTTTGAAGGTGTTAAATGAGTATTGAACAATCATCGTTTCGGGAGGCAGAATTTCGCCATCCATGGAAACCGTATGTTCTTTAACCATTTGATGTAGTTGTGTGAGAGTGTAGCTCGAATAAATCTTATAACAACATCCTAGTATATTTAATATACTGGTGTTGTTACAAAATAAGTAAATAAAAAGAGTTTAGGGTGTTGGAGAAGCAAAATAAAACAAATGAACATGAGAGAATGAATTACCTTTAAAAGTGTAACTCCTTTTGATTTGAGGCTAAAGGATTCCTTTGAAAGGATTCTGCACAAAGGGAATCCTCTAGGATGAGGAGAGGGATGTGGAGAGAGTGAATGGGTAGGTTTTGGCCGAGACAAAGGCTTGAAGAGTGTGTGAAATGAGGTAGAGGTGGGGTCCTTTTATAAGAGGAGAGGAGGGGCACTTTTGGAAAGTAAGAAATATTACTTTATTTGAAAATGTGTTTCGGTTTTAAAAGGTCCCACATTGATATAATTAGTGGATAAGGTGATAAGGGTTCTAAATCCACCCATCCAATAAGTTTTGGACATGTTTAGGTCATAGAGTTTACATTATCTTCTCATTTTATTTAAATCTTCAGATAATGATGTCATCACTGCATCATTATGATGTCATAAATAATTTAATTTATTTAATGTATAAAAATTATAAAAAAATACTATGATGTAGGAAATATTTTTAGATTTCCAATGACTATTTATAATAAAGAATCTGACTTGTATAACCCCACTTAAAAATTGTTGTAGTAAAATATATCATGTTTGTGTCATTTTTACTTTTACATTAAATAAAAAGTTATTTATGTCATTTCTCAACCAAAGTGGCTCCATGGGGTCCCCAAGTTGACCCATGGCTTGTCTTGGTCGGCCATTACACATCCAATGAGGTTAGGACATGTGTCAAGTTCATTTCATATTATTAAAACATTATTTTTACCTTAAACTACACTAATTACCTCTAATCGCGATTAAAAACTTAATAAGTTACTATTCACCAAAAAATTATTTTAATCTCATTGAACCACATTTTACTTCTTAATGACAACCATGTATGTCAGATTTTTAAAATTCATTACACAAAGGTGGCAAAATTTCATTTAAATGGAAAATCAGTTTTTATAAGTACCACTTAGTGATTTCACTATTCATCAAAAATTGAAGTTTTTCAGAAAAATTCCAAAAATTCACCCTAAGCTATATTTGATATTCTGAATTCAAAAATGAAGTCCATTTTACAAAATTCAAAACATATAATTCAAATTAATTAATTTAATAATTAATTCCCGCTGTCAGAGCAAATAGCGTGTTTTTATGAAACAATAAGTATCAAAAGATTGACACTGGTTTAAGTCTGATTTCAAAGTGAAATTAATTCCAATGACCACTATTGGTTTTAATGGTAAAAATATATTCTAATTTCACTTTAAAACCAATTCAAAAGATAATCTAATGATATAAATAAATTAGATTAAAAAGAGGTTTTGAATTAAAATACAACATTTTACACTATTCATTAAAAAAATTAACTTTATCGGAAAGATACCAAAAATTTACACAAAGTAAATTTTGATGTCCCGATTCTTAATAAGAGTTTTATTTGGTACAAAAGAATTTTTAAGAGTGAACAAAACTATATTTAATGATGGTTCAACATCAAAAGGTGATAAGTGAACCTTTAGTGAAAACTAGGGCATATACGCCTAAAATTGAATTCTTTCCATATTTTAAGCCTCTATCGTTTATTGGATAAATGTAAAAACATTTAAAAACATATATAATCATATTTTAGTTATTTCTATCCATTCCCGCCATTACAACGGCTATATGTTAACTACCATTTAAAATAATATTATTTTATTATTAGAGTGCAACGTAAGATTCCCAAGAAACTTGTTGTTGCGTGTTGGGTACGCCATCGAGCATAGCGTCCCCTTTAAAGTCATATCAATATTTTATTCACAAATTTGGATAAATATGAAAATGTCATATTCTTTATTTACCTGGGGTGTTACATCCTTCCCCCCTTTTGGGAATTGCGTCCTCGCAATTTTTAAAATTGAGCTTGGAAACATCCTTGAAAGTCCCACATCGGAACAAGAGTCGGTAAAACAATCAATTTAAAATAAAGAAAGATAAGCACAGAGGTCACATGAGTTAACCCATACTAGGATTCCAAGTATGAAAATATGTACATGGAGGAAAAAACAAAGGGTCATGTTCTGATGGAGAGTGATAGAAAACATGTTTAGGAGAAAGTTAACCACAAGAAAATCACAAACTTGTGATGGGTTAAACGGTATTCGATTCCCCAGTAGGAAAAGTTAATAGACAAAATTTTTGTTTTAAGTTACTTTTTATTGAGGAATTTATTCATAAGGAAACATAATCACTTATCATGTTGACTTTTAACTTTTACTATATTCCTTAATCAAACTCATATTTTTTCCAAAAGACGAGTATTTAGGGAGACTTGTTCTCATTAAGAGTACTATAATCAACTTCTAGAGAATCACCTAATCCACAAAAGAGAACTATATACATCCCATGTCTTTAGGCTTTAACCAAAACCAAAACCAAAAAGGTTAGTACAAGGTCAGATAATCCAGAAAAGGATAACCCATTAAAAAGAAAATCTATGCTTAATCCCCAAACTTTATCCAACAAAACCCAAAGTTCAACGAGGACCATCCGATAAACAATTTGTCCATAAAATTCTTCAAAGTAAACCAATATAAGATTTAAACCCAAATATTTGAAGGATTTAGTCACATAGTCTTCCAAGTCAAATCATAACATTTATCTCTAAACAACATCAGTTGCTCCTAAAGTCTCGTATTGAAAAGTAATTAACCTAATCACATGTCCTCTATGATAGGTTAATCATTTTCATAAATAACCCAAAATCAGCTTACTCTTAATTCATAAAATCATATAACTAAAAAAAATCAGTCAAACTAACCAGGGACTTCACGTAGTCCAGTGGTAGGCGATAAATACTAGTTGCACTTTGGTTGTGGGTTCGATTCCCGCAGCTTTGTCCGACGCGACAGGTAGTCACATGGTCTACGTGTTGTCCTTTTTCCAAAACTATATAATTCTCAAATCATTCCCCAAAAAGGGATAAAATCATCAAAAATAACCATAACATAATTTAACCTCAATTTTATCTCATGCCTTTCACTTCAATCATAACATATAGTAACCCATAATTACCTCAAAAGTAAGGATCATATAAACCCAAATGGTTCTTTATAACTATGTCCACAAAAGAAAAGATAACTATTACTTGAATAAAATTTGCATATATTAAACATCAGGGTTACACATAATATAAAAAGTATTCTAATGTAACCCCATCATCAAAAGAGACTTAATACTCTTAAGAATTTCACCATAACTCTTGAAGCCCTTAGATGTTGACATCTTACTCATTCAACATTCTTCATGATCCATTAACCATTCCTTTCCAACTTATTCCGAAATAATTCTTTCCTACAAACAAAATCATGAATCATATCCTAAGATATAAAACAAAAGTTAATAAATAATCCATACCTTTGATTGGTCATTGTCAGTTTCTTCATCCTCAATCGGAATGGCATTAGGTATTGGTAAACAAGTATTTGTATGATCTTGGTGATCCCATTCACGAAACTTCTTCATAGGACATGTGTTTTCATAATGACCATGCACACCACATTTAAAACATTCAATTGATCCCTCAGAAATAACTTCTTTCCCTTTACTTGAGTCAACTGGATGCTTCCTTTTTCCATGGAAAGTTCTTGCTTTATGACCTTCATTTCCACATCTATATCATATTTCTGTCCCTTTGAAACATTTTCCTAGGTGTTTCTTTCCACATCTTTGACACATAGGTTTTTGTACAGACTTACCTTTATGATTATTACCTATTGTTCTGCAGGGATTTGTTTCTCGCATATATGATGCCTTATAGAAATCACCAAGGTTTAGGTGGTCAATCATGACTCCAGATAGTTGGTTGAGGATAAACACAAGAGTTTTTATTGCAGCTCCCATATCATTCAGTTGCTTGCTCAAAAAACTGTCACAGTTTCCTTCACATCCACCATTACCTTGGTGCCTGCTAGATCCAGCCATTTACTAAAACCAAAAAGGGTTAGTGTGAGTATATCAACAAAACCATCATGTACTAATGAGTAAGATAAACACTAAGATATACTTACTAATTCACTTTATCTAAAACTAGGACTCTTTCTAAAATCCTAACCATTATGGTACTGTCACTTATGCTTAGATAATACCCTAACCTCTAAAGTTATCTAAACCGACCTCTGATACCAACTATAAGGCCCCAGCCTTAAACCTTACTTAATATTGAATTAAATGAGTAATTCACATTGAGGATCTTTTTAGGTTTAGAGTTTTAGATAATTAGGACATAACTATTACATCTCAAAAGATTACAAAGTAGTTGCTTCTACTAAATTTCCATAAAATAAAAACTCTTAAAATGAAACATGTCTATTTCCATGTCTTATATAGCGTGACATTCCCTTGATCCCATCCTTGACCTTATTCCACTTTAAGTCCTGTGAAAAACATTTCAAAAAAAACTTGGGGTGAGCATAAAAAGCTCAGTAAGGGATACACAAAGAATAAAAACTGTTACTTTTTCAAACATCAAGTAAACCATGTATACTCTATCAAAGTAATACCTTAACCTTCATGAAGTAGTAAAAACTATTCACTGAATAAAGTATCATTACTTACCTTTTTGTAACCAAAGTATTACCATAAAACCCATATAAAGAACACATAGCATATATAAAGGTAACTTGGGACATAAACATACTTAAGTGGAATAACCATACGGTCGACTTCCACACATATCACTTAATGGAATAGCCATATGGCCAATTTCCATACATACTTAATGGAATAGCCATACGGCCGACTTCCATACCCAATGCATTGGATGTTATAACATAACCACCCATCCTGGTATTCACGGCACCACCCGTCATATGGTTTATAACATAACCACCCGTTAAAATGTCCAAGTACCAATATAAAACCATAAAACATAAAACCAATATAAAGGAATGATAACATTTACACATCACAATATATCATAATAGAATCCTTTATCAAAACCATTTTCAATACCAAAATACATAAAAGAGTATATGTTTTATTTTAAAAAATATATTACGGCTTGTTGAGGAAGCCAAAGACCAAATAATACTCGCGGCGGCGGAAAAGGTCGTTGTCACTGCGTACGTTAAAAAAAATTCCTTTTTGTCATTTAGTAAAACGATTCGTAGAAAAAGATTCCTTTTGTATAAAAGTAAAATTCAAAGGGGTTTATACACCGTATAAAATAATATTGTGTATAAAATGAAATATGCCTCAATGAAAGGAGATTGAGACAAAGTCCCTTACAAAGACGGTATCCTTGGTTTAAGGATAAATCAATTACATAATTATGTGTGACAAACGAATACACAAAATATAATTGGATATTAAGTGTAAAATAATCAAAGGTCATTCACACATATTCAAAGGATGACATATTCAATAACTACATGTTGAACCCAAAGAAATCAAAATTGGGTTAAGAAGTTCCCTTGACAGCCTAACAGCATCACATCAAAATGAGTTGATGAGAGATAAAAAAAACTATCTCATCACTTGGACATAAAATTTACGTCAATAAGGATATATGAGAACATATCCCAACATAACAATATGTACATTAAAAGACCCAACAAAAGAAGTCTTTTAAAAAGAGGAGGGTGAAAGGTTCCCTTACCGACATGGGTATCTTTCGAAACATACACCCCGTGAAAGAAGGAAAATAAATCATTGATGTAAATACAAATAAATGAAAGAATATTACACAATGAGTAAAATAATGGTCAGTACATACACCACTCAAAGGAAATTGTGGAAAATGTATCATAAATCTCATGGGAATAAAAGTGAGATGAAAAATCCCTTACGAAAACTCGGCAGCCTAACGACGCCACTTAAAACTTCCAAAATGGATTGATGAGATCAAATAGAGTATCCCATAATATTACAATAGAATTTACAGCAAGAGGAATATAAAAGAAAATCCCCCAACATAACAAAGAGGAGCTTAAAATAAGTGACACAAAGGAGAGTACTTAAAAAGAAAGAGAGAGGTTAGATCTCTTACGAAAATTCGGCAGCCTAACGGCGCCACTCAAAACTTCCAAAATGGATTGATGAGAGAGAATAGGGTCTCTCATCACATGAACATAAAAATTACAGTATGTTTAATATAAAATAACATCCCAATAACAAGAAAGTTGAGCTTTAGAGGGAATGACATAAAAGAGTGTACTTAAAAAGAAAGAGAGGAGTAAGATCCCTTACCTCGGGTCTGAATTGACTCGATCGTTCTTTAATCTCCTGAATAATAAACTTGAGTTAATTTCTACTTCCTTAATAACCTTTTTCAAGTTCATTATTCATTTTATATCACTTATTACCATGTCATAAACATTATGTAATCATTTAAGTTAATAATATTTGTTTTGCCGATATTTGGTTCTTAAGTCGAAAGTGGACTTCTTACAATTACATGTTATTCGTGTTGCCAAATGTTTATTATATCCAGAATTGTATTCATGATGTAGATATCATATATGTAATATATATCCAGTACATGCATTCATTTATAACATTACATAATCAATTAGAGGTAAGAAATGAAATGCACCGTTCATGGAGACGGTAAGCCGTACGTACGCATGAACGCTACTTTCATTTCTATTTCATATTTTATAGAATGGAATCATAATGATATAAAGGTATATTATAATTCCAATATAATATCATATATAATATCATAGTTCCATCCTTTATACATCCCACATATGGTATTTAACGAATCAAATCACTTTGAGGGGGCGGTAGTCCGCACTTCCTTAAATGAAGATATCGCGTTTACCCATAATGGAAACCATAAAGGTATGCCCAAAATGAAAAAAAAACAGAAGATTAAGGAAAACATAAACATATTATATATCATATATAAAAATAGTGACATCATAATGGCCACCTTTTGAAGGTGTTAAATGAGTATTGAACAATCATCGTTTCGGGAGGCAGAATTTTGTCATCCACAGAAACCGTATGTTCTTTAACCATTTGATGTAGTTGTGTGAGAGTGTAGCTCGAATAAATCATATAACAACATCCTAGTATATTGACGATACTGGTGTTGTTACAAAAGAAGTAGATAAAAAGAGTTTAGGGGGTTGGAGAAGCAAAATAAAACAAATGAACATGAGAGAATGAATTACCTTTAAAAGTGTAACTCCTTTTGATTTGAGCCTAAAGGCTTCCTTTGAAAGGATTATGACCAAAGAGAATCCTCTAGGATGAGTAGAGGGATTTGGAGAGAGTAAATGGGCAGGTTTTGGCCGAGCCAAAGGCTTGAGGAGTGTGTGAAATGAGGTAGAGGTGGGGGCCTTTTATAAGAGGAGAGGAGGTGCACTTTTGGAAAGTAAGAAATATTACTTTATTTGAAAATGTGTTTCGGTTTTAAAAGGTCCCACATTGATATAATTCATGGATAAGGTAATAAGGGTTCGAAATACACCCATCCAATAAGTTTTGGACATGTTTAGGTCATAGAGTTTACATTATCTTCTCATTTTATTTAAATCGTCAGATAATGATGTAATCGCTGCATCATTATGATGTCATAAATAATTTAATTTATTTAATGTCTAAAAATTATAAAAAAATACTATGATGTAGGAAATATTTTTATCTTTCCAATTAATATTTATAATAAAGAATCTGACTTGTATAACCCCACTTAAAAATTGTTTTAGTAAAAAACATTATGTTTGTGTCATTTTTACTTTTACATTAAATAAAAAGTTATTTATGTCATTTCCCAACCAAAGTGGCTCCATGGGGTCCCCAAGTTGACCCATTGCTTGTATTGGTCGTCCATTACACATCCAATGAGGTTAGGACATGTGTCAAGTTCATTTCATATTACTAAAACATTATTTTTACCTTAAACTACACTAATTATCTCTAATCGCGATTAAAAACTTAATAAGTTACTATTCACCAAAAAATTATTTTAATCTCATTGAACCACATTTTAATTCTTAATGACAACCATGTATGTTGGATTTTTTAAATTCATTACAAAAATGTGGCAAAATTTCATTTAAATGGAAAATCAGTTTTTATAAGTACCACTTAGTGATTTCACTATTCATCAAAAATTGAAGTTTTTCAGAAAAATTCAAAAAAATCACCCTAAGCTATATTTGATATTCCGAATTCAAAAATGAATTCCATTTTAAAAAATTCAAAACATATAAGTCAAATTAATTAATTTAATAATTAATTCCTGCTGTCAGAGCAAATGGCGTGTTTTTATGAAACAATAAGTATCAAAAGATTGACACTGGTTTAAGTCTGATTTCAAAGTGAAATTAATTCCAACGACCACTATTGGATTTAATGGTAAAAATATATTCTAATTTCACTTTAAAAACAATTCAAAAGATAATCTAATGATATAAATAAATTAGATTAAAAAGAGGTTTTGAATTAAAATACAACATTTTACACTATTCATTAAAAAAAATGAACTTTATCGGAAAGATACCAAAAATTTACACAAAGTAAATTTTGATGTCTCGATTCTTAATAAGAGTTTTATTTGGTCCAAAAGAATGTTTAAGAGTGAACAAAACTGTATTTAATGATGGTTCAACATTAAAAGGTGATAAGTGAACCTTTAGTGAAAACTAGGGCATATACGCCTAAAATTGAATTCTTTCCGTATTTTAAGCCTCTATCCTTTATTGGATAAATGTAAAAATATTTAAAAACATATATAATCATATTTTAGTTATTTCTATCCATTCCCGCCATTACAAAGTCTATATGTTAACTACCATTTAAAATAATATTATTTTATTATTAGAGTGCAACGTAAGATTTCCAAGAAACTCGTTGTTGCGTGTTGGGTACGCCATCGAGCATAACTTACCCTTTAAATTCATATCAATATTTTATTCACAAATATGGATAAATATGAAAATGTCATATTCTTTATTTACCTGGGGTGTTACAGCGATGACTGCGCATGATAAATCGTCGGGCCGACAAGGATTGACGGTGATTCTGTCAAGATAAACCTGGATGACATCAGTATGGATAGAGGTCCACAAGTTAGTAGGTGAAGAATTAAAGTGATGTATGGAAAAAGAGAGTTCTATGGATGGGATGTAGATGAAGGGCTCTGACAGTGGTCTGGTGGTGGAAAGATGAGACGTGCGATGGTCTAGGCTCGTGTGTAAGGATGTGGGTCTATAGGACATATAATAAAAATAAATAATAAAGGATCGATGGGTGGGTTACCCATTGGGAGGATATAACCTTCCTATTTGGATGTGGGTGTGGGGCATGTGTGTGTTTAATTTAATTGTACCCCCAATCACCTAATATATAGATTTTTGTAATCTTTTTTTCAACATCGGTGTTAATAATCTTGACCTTTTGAACTAGGTTCGTTAAATTGGTGTCGATCCTATTTTTTTAAAAAAATATAATCATTTACAAAGCATTAAATTTACTTGAATTTATTTTTTTTAAATAGATATAATGTTATATTTCTATTACATTGGAGTTTTACTCACATTGTTTTAAGATGAAAATGGTGATGAACTAGTTTTGGTTGATTTACCAGTATCGATAGATTACCTTATAATGATCATTATCTTTTGTATTTTCCAAGAAAAAAATACTAATGATATGTTCATTACTTATATATATATATATTAGGAGTTTGAGGGTACAATTTTATTCAGACACACACACAGACACCACACACACATGACAAAAAGGAAATCCATAGCCCCCCAAGGGATAGACCACCCATAAAGACTTATTTATTTAGTACATAACCCATAGTAATAGTGGTAATGAGACCCATTATATGGCTCAATATCCTAGTGTAGCATCATGCATGCATCATCTTACCTACATCATGCTCGTGCCAATGCCTTTCAGTATAATGCATGCATCATCGCCTTCCTGCATCATTGTCTGTGTCACCGCCTGTATAATACTATAATTGTATCTGCACCCAACTAGGATTGATCCTAGGATCTTCTGGATGAAATCCATTTTTTGAAGCAATGGAAAACTAAACATGTTTATTCATGGAATTAGTAGTCTTCACCATGCACGATTCACAATTTCATTTTTATTAATAGAAGGGGGGTTAATTCTAGTTAAATCATTATAAAAACATAAAAATAAAATAATGATACTTTTGTTATCATTTTAAAATATTCAAATGAAATTTTAAGAAGAAGAATAAAATTACAAAAATAAAGAAAAAGGAGAAAAATATGTTAGGGACTTATACATCACTTATTTGATTATATCCTTTATGAAGGGGGATGATCCTTTGAGGGGTGGTATTTTTAGAATACCATAATCTCATTAATGAGTATACAAGTTTATAGAATAGTTTTGGGTATATTTTGGGCCAAAATTATTGGTTTTTTTGTGAGTTAATGTGAGGAGTGGAGTTCCCCTTTTATAAGTGAAAATTGGTGGGTCTTTCATAAATACCCAGAACATTTCAATAAGGGGAAGTCACTCTTAAAGAATGTGGCTCTAAAATTCAGAAATAATAGATAGGAGAAGTTAAAATTTCTAAAATTACTCTACCCCTAAATTATTGAATTTTTAACTTGATAGATCCTCTACCTTTAAGGTTACTCATTTTTACCATTTTTTCACCAGCGTAACTAGTTTTTTATCTAGTTAATTTATCCTTTATAGGAAAAAATAATATGATTCTTATTTTAAAATTTGGACCTAATGATTATTAATTTGGAATAAATTTTATTTATTTCAATTTTTAAAAGTGTTAAAAATTAATTATAAAATACTAAATGTATAATGTATTAATTTTTTTTTGAAAAAATATAAATTATATTTCTTATTTTTAAATATGAGTTTATAAATTAAAAAATCATTTTTAAACTATAAATTCACTTATTAAAAATTTATTTTGTCTTAGAAAATGGTTTTCATAAATTTTCAATTCTTACTTATATTCCAATAATGTCATAAAAGTCAATTTATTTTTAAAAATGATATTTTATTCTATTCACTTGAAAATAATTTTTTTTATAAAAATCAAAAAAAATAATATTAAGATATTATGGCCATGATGAATCCAAAAAATGATGTTAATTTTTTCTATTTCACAATATAAAATTTATAAAATTTATTTTTAATTAAAATTGTAAAATATAGAGAAAAAACTATTTTATAAGAAAATGGATTTTGGAATATTAACTATTATTTTTCCTAAAATTTACTAATTAATATTATGTTAATCCTATACTCTCATTAAAATATATTATATATGGAAATAATTAAATTTTTAGAAAAATATTTTATTAGTTTCTTAGTTGTAATATGTATGATTCTGTTCTTTTATAGGTATGTTCCCTTTTAAGTTTTCTCTTTATTCTAGGATGGGAAATGGTTTGATTTTCTTTGGTAGGATTTGGAGGTGTTTTGGATCTTTAAATTATAATTTTGGTATAAAAAGGAAAATTTACACGCTGTGTAAATGGGTTACATGATGTGTAAACTTTTAATCAGGATAAAATTACCTGGGGTGATAAGTTTTTCAGTGTAAACCATGAAAAATATTTACATGATGTGTAATGGAAATAAACAATGTGTAATTCCCCAAGAAGAAAATTAAAAGGTGTTGTCTGGTTTATTTTGGTTTCATCCCTTCATATATCCTTCCTTCTCTTGAACCTAGGAGAATCTCTATAGTTTTGGAGAAATTTCTTCATCTTCGATCATTGAAGATTGGTGTTTAGTTTCCAGTAAGCCTTTTTTACTTTGGTTTCCTTATAATCCCCCTTCTACCGATGAATCGGTGGAATATTTTGACAGTTTTGGATTTGGAAGATGATCTTGATACTAGTTTTTGGTCCTAGATCTCTGCTACCATTGTTTATCCTCCCATTATATATCAATTGAGGGTTATGGTTTGGTGATCGTTCATCAACAATATTGAGGTATGTGGTCTAAATATAAATTTACATAGTCTTGAATTATAATTGCATGTATGTATTGTGTAATTTCAATTTCCATGTTTGGAAATTGAATCTTGAATTGAATTAATTAATGGTATTATGAAATTAAGCAATTACTGGGATCATGTAATTGGTCAGTTAATGAGATTATGGAATTTGTTGATTAATATGTTTATGAATTGGTTGATTATGGGAATTAAGGGATGTTTGGATTAACATTAAGGGGTTAATGAATTATATGATTAAGTGTTGATAAATATTTTAATAGTGAATTGTTCATATTATTCCATGTAAATTAAAGTTACAAACCTTGATTATTTGATAAATTGAAATGGAAAAATTGATGAGAAGTTTTGTAATATGGTTAATGATGCTTAACCTTGATGTATATGAAATATGTGATATATGTGATATTATTATATATGTGATAAATATGTATATGATAATGACTAAAGCTTTAAAATACAATATGTGATAACTACATGTGTGGGACAATGATAGATACTTCAAAATCCAATATGTGATAACTATGAGTGTGGTACATGTACTGATGTTTCAAAATCCCGTATGTGATAACAATGAGTTGTGGGATAGGGACTAATGCTTTGAATACTCATGAGGGTCTAGAAATGGTGTTCTAGACCCAAAATGTTTGCATTGGACTATGGTTCCAATTATTCATGGTATGAATTGAAATTAAGTTATTGATAAAATCCCATGTTATAATGAACTCTGATTTTCCCTATGTGATATGGTTTAGACTCTGACCTGGACGGAAGTAGGTATTGATGGTTTGGGTGTCATCATGAACCTGGGTAAATTATGTTCTTAATTATGGAATAATGAAATCTAATAAATGTTTATTTTATTTTACATTATTATTTATACAACTACATACATTGTTATTGATTGGGTATTGTTTTTAACATCATTGGTGGTGTCCAACTAAGTTGTAATCACACCCTACTTGGGATGCTAGATCGGTGCCTGAATAGACTTCATGTTTATAGGACATGATAAGGGAAAGGGCCCAATGTTAGATGGTTGACTTGGGATGGATCTTAGATGAGGGAACTAGACTTGGTGTTCGGACCCTCTTGGGACTGTCAATGTGTATTTATGTTAGTTTTTCATTTTAAACTTGATGAATACATGGTGTCACATATCTATTAATTTTGTTCGAGTATTATTTTCCTGTTTTGGTTTGTCACATGATACTAGTCTATATTGGGTTATGGAATTATTCTTGTTATTGGTTATACCATTGGTTTATTATTTATTATTTCCACTATTGTGCTACATATATAAAGAGTGTATAGTCTCACCATGTTATATATTAGACCCTTTCTACTAGTCAGAAGCCTCTGGCATATGGGGAGGCACACTTGAGGTCTTGTAACCAATCGGATCAGGGCTCCAGTATGTGACACCTGTGTAAGGACATTACAAAGTGGTATCAAAGGATTTTTCTTTTATTTTTATTTTTCATAATATTTTTGAAAGGTAGATAGGAGACTAGGATGAGTCAAGTCTTGGCCATTAGGTCATTCATGGGAGTAGATAACCCATGTATAGGGAAAAACCCAAGTACCCAGGGGGATTTTTATTACTGATGTTTTATTATAGTTAAACTTTATTTCACCCTGGGTGATGCACTTGTTGTTTCATGTTAATGTTTTCTGATATTTTTTTTATAGTATGTCATGCCTTGAGAATTTTGAATACATTCATAATTATATAAACTTAGGAATTATTATGACATGAATCATTCTAGGCCCGCACAGGAATAAGGTTTTGGGTGATTTGTTTAAATGAAAATACTTTACTTTCTTGTGTAATTTAAATTAAATTGTTGCTTAATATGAAACTTAAAAATTGTAAATGTAAAAAAATGTGATGATTTGAAATGGATAAAATGGGTGTCTAATGATAAACTTAAAATCTATATGTATTACATAAAGTGATCCATGAACCATGTGAGTTGTGGTTGAGGGTACTGATAGCACCTCAGTTTTGACCATATGGTGGGTTATGGGGTTTGACTTGTTATGGTTTTATGTGAATCTCTCTTATTTAAATGTGATAATGTTTTATTATGCATCGTAAGATTTGTGTTTTTCATTGTAGTGTTATTCCTCCAAGAAGATGCTTATTGAGAGGATGATCGGAAGACATGGCTAGAAATGTGCCTCTAGTAATGGAAATAGAGGCTCTAATAGTTGCGGGTAAGGAAATTGGAGAGCATTTTTGTGAGTAATTTTCTTGTTTTATGCATTTAATAAAAAAATACCCAGGGTGGGTTGTGAAGAGTATGCCATACTTGACACAGGATTTACAATTGCAACACCCTCCAACTTTCACTACAGATGGTGGACCTGAGGCAGGTGAGTTATAGATTGACTCTATCCAGATGATTCTTGACCACTTAGAGACTCTTGTAGAGATTAGAGTCAAACTGATGGCTTACATGTTATGTGTTGAAGCAAAGAGTTGGTGGTACATATAGAGTAGGAATGGATAGCTGGGGAATATGGTTTGGAAGGACTTATAGGAGAAGTTATTAGAGAACTTTTAACCTGAGATGCTCAAGTAGGAGAGTGAAGAAGAGTTCATGAGACTAACCCATGGGAGTATGTTGGTAATGGACTATGTGTGATACTTTAAATATTTGCAGCACTTTGTTTCATCATTGGTAAGGGAAGTGGATACTGTGGAAAATATTTTTTAGGATGGGATTAAATGGTAAATTAATTCCCAAGTTAACATCTTCAGGCTGATGAATTTTTAAGAAGTGGTAAATCAAGATCTCATGTTTGAGGGGAACTTAGAGTAAGATTCTATTTGAACACTGGTTGTATCTTCTAGATAACAAGGAGGTATGTATTCTAAGATTAGGAAGTGTCTCTTCCAAGAATGTTAATCGGGGAGATATTAAAAAGACTTTCCAGGTGAAGTATCAGTTACTTAGGACATTACGAGATTAACCTTCCACTAATGTGGTATTCCATGACATGTTCATAGGCAGTGTCCCAAACCACCGGTTGAGTGCCGAGATTTCGGCATGATGGGACATCTATAGATATTTTTTAGTAACCCATGATAGATGGGTATAGATGTAATTACTAGGAAAAACCAGAGAATGGGAAGGGGATATTCTACCCTGTATCAATCTAGAAATTATAGTTATACTAGACATGGAGGTAGAGGTAATGGATGTGTTATTTTGGGAAAGATATCATGTATCAATAGATTAGTGTAGCTCAGGGGGCTAAGACTATTGTACATGGAAGAGGGGATGGATAGTTGAATACAGTTCAACCTAAAATTATTGATAGAAAGGTTAGATCATCAATAGTCAAAGGTACTATTCTAGTATATTATATGATTTTTGGTGCCTTATTTGATACTGGATCCTCTCATTCCTTTATATCTATACAACTTGAGAACGGTTTGAGTCTAATAGTGGATTTTGTAAGTGGGGTTATGATGATATATAATCTTTTGGGGGTAAGGTCGAGAGACATCTATTTCTATAAAGAGTGTTCTCTCGAGGTTCAGGTGTATCATTTCATATGGGGTCTCAATATTCTTGATATCTTTCGATTTGAATTAATTTTCTGTATAGACTGGTTGGTAGCATACCGAGGCCACATATATTTTTACCATAGGAGAGTGACTTTTACATATCTCAAGGGTTAAAATTATATTCACCATGGAGAGTGGGATATTCATATAGATCATGTAGGGCTAGTTCATCAACAACTCGGGGTGCTTACCACCTAGGTTAAAAGTCTTTTTTTGGATGATTGGGGTGTGAGGAAAGATTAATTTCCACCCATAATGGATCAATTCTAAGATGTGTTTCTAGATGACTTCTCAAGGCTACCACCAGATAGGGATGTTGAGTTTACTATTGATATCATACAAGAGCTAATCTAGTTTCCATTCCACCATATATAATGGAATCAATTGAGATTCAATATCTTAAGACTCAAATGAAATAGTTGATGGAGAAGGGATTTATCCATCTGAGTACATTGCCTAGGTGTTCTCCAATTTTTTTTATTGACAAGGCTAATGGGACTTTATGCTTGTGTGTCAAATACTGTATGTTAAACCAGATGATAATGAATAACTAGTATCCACTTATTCATATTGATGATCTATTTGACATTTTAATGGGATCTAATATCTTCTCTATGATTTAATTCAGATTGAGGTATCATCAGTTGAGATTTCAACCTTCTGATATACCATGGAAAACTTTCAGAAGCAGGTATGGCCTATATGAGTTCTTCATAATGTAATTTGGTATGATGAATGATCCTTCTATATTTATGGCCATGATGAACCGAATCTTCCACCCATACCTAGAACAATTTGTGGAAGTGTTTTTTATGACATATTGGTGTACTCCAAGACTCATGACGATCATGCCCAACATCTTGATATCATACTGAGTACACTAAGAGAGAATAATATATAATACAAGATATCTATGTGCCAATTATAGATCATTTAAGTACATTATTTGGTCACATCAACTCAGAGGAAGCTGTTATAATAGACCAAGAGAAGGTTCAAGAAGTTGTTTCCTAGAAGAATACCAAAAATGTGTTTGATATTTATAGCTTTCTAGGGTTGATGGGATACTATCGAAGGTTAATCCCAGACTTTCCCCTCTTTACAGTACCACTTTCTAGCTTGACCATGAAGGGAAATAAGTTTTAATGGTTTAGATCATGTGAAAATAATTTCTAAGAGTTGAAGAAGCAATTGACTACTGTACCGATCTTGATCCTGTCAAAGCCATGGGGAGAGTATACAATATTTTGTTTATGTTTCTAGGATTTGGTATTAGAGTAGTGTTAATTTCATGGGATCAAGTTGTGGTGTATGGGTCATGGAATTTGAAGACACATGAATGAAATTACCCTATACATGGTCTCAATATTTCTTCAATGTTTTAGGATTTGAAGTGTTGGTGGCATTATTTGTTTGGAAAAAAGTTTACTGTGTATAAATATCACAAGAGCTTAAAGGATATCTTTTCACAATGAGACTTGAGTCTCTATAAGTTGGGATGGTCTAAGTATATGTATTCATTTTATTTTGAGCTAGCATATACACCCAATTAGGGAAACAATATTTATAAGGCTTTGAACATAAAAACATAGACTCTGGTAGTTCAGGATTCAAGATCTAAGTGAAAGATGATGCTTTTTTCTAAATGAGATATATGTTGTATTTCAGGAGATCCAGGAGCATATGAACATCATATAAGTATTAGTTTGTTACACAATTTTGAACCTGATCAAGGAAATGAAATATGAGTATCAAGAGTGTATGTCCTTGAGTGAAAGCTTTAAAGGTGGAGATTCACCTTCCTATTAGATTATAGAGGAGGGTGAGATCATCTATGTATGGGGATGTGTTGTTGTACCTATATGTATATGAGAGGAGATGATTCTTGAGTTTCATTCCTCAAAGTTGGTGGTATATCTTTTTTTCTCAAAAATGTATCATGACCTACATCGGTAATATTAATGGTTGAACATAAAAAAGGACATGGTTGGTTTTATGACATGATGATATACCTTTCAACAGGTGATGTCTAGGCATCAATGAACTAGCGGTTTACTATATTCGTTTTCCATTTTGAAATCAAAGTTTTATGATGTTATCACAGATCTTGTGGTGTGTCTATTGAGGAAACATCATAAGAATGGTGTTTTTTGGGTGATTGTGGATCAATTGATGAAATTAGTGCACTTATTACCTATATGTGAGACTTTCTCAATGGATCAGTTGGGAGACATGTACATTTGGGAGATATTCTATCTACATGGGGTGCCACAGATCATAGTGTCAAACCCTGACTCACATTTCACTTCATGTTACTAGCATGGCTTGTAGAATACACTTGGTATGTAGGTATTACTAAGTATGGATTTCCAACTACAAACATATGGGTATTCGAGAGTTAGTATACAGGTCTTGGAGGATATGATACTATTTTTTATTCTTTCATTAGGTCTCCATGACATGTGTGTTAATGTGTGTTGGATTGAATTGTTACCCTGCATTCTTTTTTTCCAAAGGTGGATAACTTTCATCACTTTCAATAGAGATGTTTCCTCCTTGATTGAAATAAGATGATGGGATATCAGTTCCTCCTTCCATGGATTCCTCATTGGAACATTTTTCCTAGTTCGGGTCTCCCTCATAGAGTTAAGACATGTTTGTGTAACTCATTACTAGTGCCATCTCTTTTTGGACATCATTTAATTACACTAATTTTGTTTGTACAATCCAATTAGTCTTGATAGGGTATAAACCTTCATTTAGGAGATTAGTCTCATTAGGCATCACTGGAATGTTTGGAAGTTCGGAACATTTATCACCTGTATTCTTCCTCTGATGAGTAAATCTTATGGAGGTATCCTAGGTGTATAACCTAAGGTATTTTATGTTAATCACAAGGAATCTAATGCCAAATGCATATATCTTCCTAGGATTTAACCTCATCTATCCCATGTTTTTTATGACGTATGTGTATAAGGTCACAAGTTTAATGTCTTATGAAGATGAAGTTGTTTGATTAATGATACACCATGGAGTTGGATCAAGGAGGTGCATCCCTATGAGGTAAGATTTCACACCTAGAATTTTACTGATGGATGGATCATAATGACATGTGAAGGCAGATCTGGGAGGTGTGTCCCGTAAGGGGAAGATGTTACACTGTGAAGTTATATGGATGAGAACGAACTGTGAGAAGATATGGGAGTTGTGTTCCATGAAAAGAATATGTACTATCCTGAAGGTGGATGGATCAGAACACACTATGGGAGAGGATATGAGAGGTGTGTCTCATAAAGGGAATATTTAATTCCATAAGGGTTGATCTAAATAGCCCTGGTGGTAGATCAAGAAGTTATACCCTTGCGTGGGGGCATGTTGGTTTACCATTGGTCAGGATTGAACCTTAGGGAAGGGTTTTATGTACCCTATCTAGAAAATAGGAATCAAAACCCATGTAGTTCGATGTCGTGGTTTAAGGTTGTGTGACAAGACCGGTCGATGCAGTTTAATGTTATGCGAAAAGGATGATCACATCATGATGGGTATATCATCCCGTCTTTTTATAACATAACTTTCATTCCATTACACGAAACTGAGGATCTTTAAGGTTTAGTGTCTTGGAAACAAGGAACATAATACATGAAAAGAACAAAAAATCACGCTTCTTAAACACTTGAAAGGCTTCTCCTTAAGTTCATACTAGGTTCATTACTGCATCTCATAACCTGGGGACATACATCAAAAGAAAGGGTGAGTAGAAGGCCAAGTAAGGGAAACAAGAGAAACATTTTACATGTGAACTTGAGATACTTCAATAAGGACATGAAAAGAACTTTAAGGCATAAGAAAGAAATCATGAGATACATCATAATAAAAATAAAATTTTTCATAACTTGAAGATGTGGCTACAACATTAAATATTGACAATCATTTCTTTTCACCAAGGTCCATCCCCAAGGTGTCGTTAAAATTACCAAGGTTATTCACCAAGGCGTCGTTAAAAATGGTCATCTCTAGAGATTAAGTCTTTACCCAATGCATTGGAGCGCTATCTGGGCACACCCTTGAAATGTCTTTATTATCACGTGATCCACATATATCATCATCAATCATTTCATAAACAACCCATATATCATAAAAGAAATGGGTTTCATTTCGTAATCATAACGTTTTAAAAACTGCTTTAAAGACATGATCTTTATGTCACTTTAAACCCACGGAAAAGGGAAAGCGGGTTTCATGTATGTAAATCCCAGAATTTCAAATAGAACATTTTTATATACATGTGAATACCCCTGTAGAAATAAGAGCTTTGAGTATTCACTTAATAACATAAATTATCTTTAGAAAAAAGAGAGAGACATTTTGAGATGAAAATTCTGCAGCATAACGGCTATGTTACAAGGTTTTTAGAAAACATTGAAAATAGAGGGGACATAGGTCAAACATTCATAAATGACCCATAAAATAGTAGAGGGAAAGAATATAAGGGATTTAAGAACATGGTAATGAAATTTGAAAATATACCATATGAAATGAAGAACATGAAAGGAAGACAAAAATAAGATTTCTCTTATGAAAATTTGGCAGCCTAACAACATTACATAAACTTCAACCAAAAATGAATTGATGAGATAAAATAGGGTCTCTCATCATATGAACATAAAAGATCAGTATGATAGATATAGATATCATACCCCAAAATAATAAAAAGTAACTTGCAAGACTTGACATGGAATTAGAACTTTGAAAAGGGAGAAAGGTGCAAGGACCACTTAAAAATTCAGCAGCCTAACGACGCCACTAAAACTTCAAAATACTGAATTGAAGAGATCAAATGGGGTATCTCATCATATGGTAATAAAAGATCAGTATGATAGATATAGAGATCATACCCCAACATAACAAAAAGGAACTTGAAAGAATTGACATGAAAGTAGAACTTCAAAACGAGAAGGGTGAAGAACCACTTAAAAATTCGGCAGCCTAACGACGCCACTTAAAACTTCAAAATACTGAATTGAAGATATCAAATGGGGTATCTCATCATATGGTAATAAAAGATCAGTATGATAGATATAGAGATCATACCACAACATAATAAAAATGAACTTGAAAGACTTGACATGAAAATAGATCTTGAAAACGAGAAGGGTGAAAGAATCCCTTAAAAATTCGGCGGCCTAACGACGCCACTTAAACTTCAAAAAAAATGAATTGAAGAGATCAAATGGGGTCTCTCATAATATGATCATAAAATATCAGTATGATAGATATAGAGATCATACCCCAACATAATAAAAAGGAACTTGAAAGACTTTACATGAAAGTAGAACTTGAAAACGAGAAGGGTGAAAGAACCACTTAAAAATTCGGCAGCCTAACGTCGCCACTTAAACTTCAAAATATTGAATTGAAGAGATCAAATGGGGTCTCTCATCATATGATCATAAAAGATCAGTATGATAAATTTAGAGATCATACCCCAACATAATAAAAAGGAACTTGAAATACTTTACATGAGAATATATCTTGAAAAATGAGAAGGGAGAAAGAATCCGTTACAAAAATTTCAGCAGCCTAACGGCGCCACTTAAAACATCATAAAATGAAATGATGAGAGTAAAAGGGGATATCTCATCATATAAAAATGAAAAGGGCAGTAAGAGGAATGTAAAAGAACATCATCCCACATAAGAACATGGAGCATAAAAGGAATGACATAAAAGAGATTTCTTGAAAAGAAAGAGAGAGATCAGATCCCTTACCTTAAAACGTAACTCTTAAAACTCAAAGGTTTGGGACTTGAGGGCTTGGGGGCACGTTGGGAGGACTCCTTGGGAGGTAATGAGACCGGAAATTCGTTGGGGGAGAGTGGGGAGTCGAAATGAATGAGAGGATGACTTGGTATTTATAGGGAAAGTGAGGGGACAAGGCATTAATGGCCAAGGGACACCTCCAAAGTGCTTTTCTCAAAACCATGTGCTCTCCCTTGGCATTTACCATGGAGTTAGGCCACATTGGGCCCCCAAAACAATAATTCATCACCCTTGACCGGCCAAACCTTAAAATATCTCATGACATCCTCATGACACAGTTATGATGTCATTACACATACCGAAACCCTAAAACTGTATTTTTACTATTCACTGAAAATTCAACTTTCTCAGAAAGATCCCAAAATTTCACCTTAATCAAATATCAATGCTATGATTTCAAAAATGAACTCCATTTTATAAAAATAATTTTCTAAATATTTTTAATCTATTTTTTTAAATAATTACACTATTCACCGAAAATTCATTTTTTTCAGAAAAAACCCCAAAATTTACCTTAACATAATATCGATGCTCTGAGTTCAAAAATGAAATCCATTTTATAAAAATAATTTTCTAAATATTTTTAATTTAATTTTTAGTTAAAAAACACTATTCACCCGAAAAAAACTAATGTTTGAATAATAATTTATGAAACCGTTATTTAACCATTTTATTGAATCACACTACTTAATCAAGGTTCCTAGATTATATTAATACTTTCTTTAAGTGATATTACTAATCCATTTGGTCACATTACTAATCCTAAGCATAAAATCACTATTCATAATTTACTATTCATCAAAAAATTAAGTTGATCTTATTAGACTCTAAATTTCGTACTGAACATAATTGTAGAAGACCATTTTTCGAAAATCATTACACATTTTTAATTATTTAAGGTTTACATAAACATTTTTAAAATATAATTTTTCTAAAATTCATTAAAAATATGCATACTGTATTTATCCGGACATTAGAAAATTCATAAACTTCATCATAAGAAGAAATCCCAATTTTTATTTAAAACAAAGGATTACACAAGGCAGTTACGGTCTCCTTACATAGCCCCTTATCACACTAGAATAGGACCTAAGTGTAAGGTGTTCTATGGTGAGAGAATCTGAGGGAGGCTCGGCCAACATCGCACGAGTAGTAATTTCTATCAGTTTGAACTTCTCGCAAAGGCGATTCCGTTCTAGCTTCACCCGATGAAGTTCACCTTGGGTTTGGTCCAGAGCAAAGCCCAGTGGTGCTACCTCCTTCCCAAGTTCTGTTAGATGGGCTTCGATCGGTCCAAGACTACTGGGTGAGACCATCAAATCTTCTTTCTATATTAATTAACCAAGATTACTTGTATTTAGAGACAATAATCAAAACGTTTAGTTTCTAGCGGTCATATTGACCAATGGTCATATAACAGTCAAAAACCCAACGGTCTCATTTTAATTATACTCATATTATCAAATGAAAAAAAATTTGTTTAGTATAAAAAAAATAAAATAAAATAACACGCAAAATTAGGAAACAAGATTTATTCAAAATTTCGGGTCGTTACAATCTTCCCCCTTAAGAAATTGCGTCCTCGCAATTTTTAAAATTGGGTTTTGAAATTTCATTGAAAGTCCCACATCGAAAAAGGAGTCAGTAAAACTATTACTTTAAAAGAAGGAAAGGGAAGTACAAAGGTCACCCGAGTTAACCCACACTAGGATTCCATGTAGGAAAACATGGACATGGAGGAGAAAACAAAGGGTCATGTTCTGAGGGAGAGTGATAGAAAACATGATTAGGAGAAAGTTAACTATAAGAAAATCTCAAACTTATGATGTGTGTAAAAGGTCTTTGATTACCTAGTAGGAAACGTAAACCAACAACGTTTTTGTTTTACATTCCTTTTCATAATTTTGAGGAATTCATTTACTAAATAGAACAAAAACATAGGAAAATATACCTACCTTCATGTAGAGTTTCATCCTTTAATAAGTTTCTACCAAAACTAATCTTTTCTCCAAACGATGAGCATTCAAAACTACTTGGTCTCATCAAAACACAAGAATCATGTTCTAGAGAATCACATAATCCACAAAAGATTAACTATCTATTTCATCTATCTTTAAACATTATCCCAAAAACAGAAAGGGTAAGGTAAAACAACTCTTCAAAAATAAAGAATCCCATAGGAATTGAAACTACTTTTAAATCTTAAAAGTTCCATGGTACTACCCAAAGTTTATCATAGACCATTCCATAAATAATGGTCCTTAAAATTCCTCAAAATAAACCAAACTAAGATTGAAACCCAAATACAAGAGGGATTTGATAACATAGTCTTCCAAAATAAACTTCATTGTTCATCTCCAAACAACATCAACCACTCCTAACATCTTATAACAAAAGTAGCTAACCTAAACATATTTTACCCAAGATAGGTTAATCATTCCCATAAGTAACCTAAATTACTATAAGTCCACCTTAAATTCATAGGTTCTTCAAAATATAAGTCAACCTTACTTCTCAATGAAAATAACGTAGTAATATATTTACCTCGATCATATAGGGTCCCCAAAATAGTGAACGTATTCCAAAATAATAATCATCTTTTAATCCCCTAATCACCTCTTTCATATTAATATGGCAATCGTCACATTTCTTATCACATTGGTTTTTGGGACATGTTCTTCCATTTCCCTCCATTAACTACGAAAACAAATTACAATTGGGGGCCTTAATACTTATCCAATAATCATGAAAAGGAAATTAACGCATATAAGGATAACTTGTAGAAGAAAAGTATACCCTAACTTGTGATCCCCTAGATTTAAAACTAGGTTATCCATGATCATATATCCTTATGTGAATCTTTATTTTATTTTATCTTTGTTCCTTTAATAATGGTTCATACTAAGCTTATGAATTTACCAAAGAATATCCCCCGGGAGTGTCGTAACCAAGAGTGCAGTAAGGCCCGTTGTCGTGTACCAGTTCCCGTTCGAGTCTAGCTAAAAGCGGAGTTTTTGGGTTTTACCCCTATGTACATCTGTGCCAAAGCCACCTCTACCTGCTCGTATCCAGATAGGGATGTATTTGCTTGGCAACCAATTACTCAATACTCACCAAAATACCAGAAAGATTTCCTATATATAAAATTTTCTATAGGATTCTTCCTAAAGTTTTCATATCCTAATTTCCACAAATAACTAAACCATCCTTTGATACCAACTATAGCATCCCATCTTTTTATAACATAACTTTCATTCCATTACACGAAACTGAGGATCTTTAAGGTTTAGTGTCTTGGAAACAAGGAACATAATACATTAAAAGAATATAAAATCACTCTTCTTAAACACTTTAAAGGCTTCTCCTTAAGTTTATCCTAGGTTCATTACTGCATCTCATAACCTGGGGACATACATCAAAAGAAAGGGTGAGCAGAAGGCCAAGTAAGGGAAACAAGAGAAACATTTTACATGTGAACTTGAGATACTTCAATAAGGACATGAAAAGAACTTTAAGGCATGAGAAAGAAATCATGAGATACATCATAATAAAAATAAAATTTTTCATAACTTGAAGATATGGCTACAACATTAAATATTGAAAATCGTTCCGTTTCACCAAGGTCCATCCCCAAGGTGTCGTTAAAATCACCATGGTTATTCACCAAGGCGTCGTTAAAAATGGTCATCTCTAGAGATTAAGTCTTTACCCAATGCATTGGAGTGCTATCTGGGTGAACCCTTGAAATGTATTTATTATCATGTGAGCCACATATATCATCATCAATCATTTCATAAACAACCCATGTATCATAAAAGAAATGGGTTTCATTTCGTAATCATAACGTTTTAAAAACTGCTTTAAAGACATGATCTTTATGTCACTTTAAACCCATGGAAAAGGGAAAGCGGGTTTCATGTATGTAAATCCCAGAATTTAAAATAGAACATTTTTATATACATGTGAATACCCCTATAGAAATAAGAGCTTTGAGTATTCACTTAATAACATAAAATATCTTTAGAAAAAAGAGAGAGACATTTTGAGACGAAAATTCTACAGCATAACGGCTATGTTACAAGGTTTTTAGAAAACATTGAAAAGAGAGGGGACATGGGTCAAACATTCATAAATGACCCATAAAAAAGTATAGGGACAGAATATAAGGGATTTAAGAACATGGTAATGAAATTTTAAAATATACCATATGAAATGAAGAACATTAAAGGAAGACAAAAATAATATTTCTCTTATGAAAATTCGGCAGCCTAACAAAGTTACATAAACTTCAACAAAAAATGAATTGATGAGATTAAATAGGGTCTCTCATCATATGAACATAAAAGATTAGTATGATAGATATAGATATCATACCCCAAAATAATAAAAAGGAACTTGCAAGACTTGACATGGAATTAGAACTTTGAAAAGGGAGAAAGGTGCAAGGACCACTTAAAAATTCAGCAGCCTAACGACGCCACTAAAAATTCAAAATACTGAATTGAAGAGATCAAATGGGGTCTCTAATCATATGGTCATAAAATATCAGTATGATAGATATAGAGATCATACCCCAACATAACAAAAAGGAACTTGAAAGAATTGACATGAAAGTAGAACTTCAAAACGAGAAGGGTGAAGAACCACTTAAAAATTCGGCAGCCTAACGACGCCACTTAAAACTTCAAAATAATGAATTGAAGAGATCAAATTGGGTCTCTCATAATATGGTCATAAAAGATAAGTATGATAGATATAGAGATCATACCCCAACATAATAAAAAGGAACTTGAAAGACTTGACATGAAAATAGATCTTGAAAATGAGAAGGGTGAAAGAATCCCTTAAAAATTCGGCGGCCTAACGGCGCCACTTAAACTTCAACAAAAATGAATTGAAGAGATCAAATGGGGTATCTAATCATATGATCCTAAAATATCAGTATGATATATATAGAGATCATACCCCAACATAATAAAAAGGAACTTGAAAGACTTTACATGAAAGTAGAACTTGAAAACGAGAAGGGTGAAAGAACCACTTAAAAATTCGGCAGCCTAACGGCGCCACTTAAACTTCAAAATATTGAATTGAAGAGATAAAATGGGGTCTCTCATCATATGATCATAAAAGATCAGTATGATAAATTTAGAGATCATACCCCAACATAATAAAAAGGAACTTGAAATACTTTACATGAGAATATATCTTGAAAAATGAGAAGGGAGAAAGAATCAGTTACAAAAATTTCGGCAGCCTAACGACGCCACTTAAAACTTCATAAAACAAAATGATGAGAGTAAGAGGGGATCTCTCATCATATAAAAATGAAAAGGGAAGTAAGATGAATGTAAAAGAACATCCTCCCACATAAGAACATGGATCATAAAAGGAATGACATAAAAGAGATTTCTTGAAAAGAAAGAGAGAGATCAGATCCCTTACCTTAAATTGTAGCTCTTAAAACTCAAAGGTTTGGGCCTTGAGGGATTGGGGGCACCTTGGGAGGACTCCTTGGGAGGTAATGAGACCAAAAATTCGTTGGGGGAGAGTGGGGAGTCGAAATGGATGAGAGTATGGCTTGGTATTTATAGGGAAAGTGTGGGGACAAGGCATTAATGGCCAAGGGACACCTCAAAAGTGCTTTTCTCAAAACCATGTGCTCTCCCTTGGCATTTACCATGAAGTTAGGCCACATGGGGCCCCCAAAACAATAATTCATCACCCTTGACCGGCCAACCCTTAAAATATCTCATGACATCATCATGACACATTTATGATGTCATTAAACATACCGAAACCCTAAAACTGTATTTTTACTATTCACTGAAAATTTAACTTTCTCAGAAAGATCCCAAAATTTCACCTTAATCAAATATCAATGCTATGATTTCAAAAATGAACTCCATTTTATAAAAATAATTTTCTAAATATTTTTAATCTATTTTTTTAAATAATTACACTATTCACTGAAAATTCATTTTTTTCAGAAAAAACCCCAAAATTTACCTTAACATAATATCGATGCTCTGAGTTCAAAAATGAAATACATTTTATAAAAATAATTTTCTAAATATTTTTAATTTAATTTTTAATTAAAAAACACTATTCACCCGAAAAAAACTAATACTTGAATAATACTTTATGAAACCGTTATTTAACCATTTTATTGAATCACACTACTTAATCAAGGTTCCTAGATTATATTAATACTTTCTTTAAGTGAGATTACTAATCCATTTGGTCACATTACTAATCCTAAGCATAAAATCACTATTCATAATTTACTATTCATCAAAAATTAAGTTGATCTTATTAGACTCAAAATTTTGTACTGAACATAATTGTAGAAAACCATTTTTCGAAAATCATTACACATTTTTAATTATTTAAGGTTTACATAAATTTTTTGAAAATATCCTTTTTCAAAAATTCATTAAAAATATGCATACTGTATTTATCTGGACATTATAAAATTCATAAACTTCATCATAAGAAGAAATCCCAATTTTTATTTAAAACAAAGGATTACACAAGGCAGTTACGGTCTCCTTACATAGCCCCTTATCACACCAGCATAGGACCTAAGTGTAAGGTGTGCTAAGGTGAGAGAATATGAGGGAGGCTCGGTCAACATCACACGAGTAGTAATTTCTATCAGTTTGAACTTCTCGCAAAGGTGATTCCATTCTAGCTTCACCCGATGAAGTTCAGCTTGGGTTTGGTCCAGAGCAAAGCCCAGTGGTGCTACCTCCTTCCCAAGTTCTGTTAGATGGGCTTCAATCGGTCCAAGACTACTGGGTGGGGCCATCGAATCTTCTTTCTATATTAATTAACCAAGATTACTTGTATTTAGAGACAATAATCAAAACGTTTAGTTTCCAGTGGTCATATTGACCAATGGTCATATAATAGTCAAAAAACCAATGGTCTCATTTTAATTATACTCATATTATCAAATGAAAAAATTTTTGTTGAGTATAAAAAAATAAAATAAAATAACACAAAAAATTAGGAAAAAAAATTTATTCAAAATTTCGGGTCGTTACAATGGGAGTGCTGAAGATGGATGGTGTGGGGATTATGTATGTAATATTCCCTTTGAAAGAGTATTTATCTTTGTTGGAGTTGGTTTGGGGCTTATGCATTGAGATGCCCGAGAGACCTGGAGAAGATGTGGTATCTGAGCTAAGTGGAAAAATTTTACTAGGGATGTGGCTTGAAGAAGATCACGATGGATACAAATAATGGTTTTGGACCTTAGGGAGGCTTCCTACAAATACCAGTTAATTGGGAATAAAATTCCACATAGTTCAGAATATGTCAGGTCTTATACCTAAAGAGGAGGACCATGGAGTGGATACTAGTTGGCGATTACGCATGGGAGTGTCCCATAGGGTTATTGGTAAGATTTCAAGGTCACTGCTAACCTCTAAGCCCACGTGAGTCATAATTAGTGTGAGAAACAATAGTAATTAGTATAATTGATGCTTGTTTCATGAAAGAAGTGCCAACAAGAGATGGTTTATATCTTATGCATGCAATCTTCCCAAGGAGGATTTTTTTCCATGTGAGTAGGATCTAATTCCATGTGAGGATGATTGAATTACCTATGAGTGTATGTGGTGTTGATACCATCCCAGGCCACTCACACATGAAGAATGCTACACTTATTTCCTAGGGTAAGGCCACATTTTAAGATCATGTTTTGAGGACGTTTATGCTAGGTAGTTTTATGTCATGTATCTTGGACATAAAGGACTCACTCCTTACCCCTTGGGCTTAAATAACCATCCCTCATGCACATATAGGAGGAAAATGTCTTTAAAAATGATAGGGTATGACTATAGGGAGGAGTGTCCAGTCATGAGGACTAGGTTAGCATGCCAATGGTGAGATGAAAAATGCATTAGCGTACCTATGCTGAGAAGAAAAATGTATATAAATTCATGAACTAGAGGCATAAGGGACATCTATCGAGGGACTATAAAATGTATGTGTGTAAGTTTGGAGGGTTGTGTGCAAGAGGTGTGCACAAGGTTGGAGTTTTGTGAGTAAAGGGTGCTAAAACATGGTGCTTTGGTATAAGGGGAAGCCATGGAGATTCAAAGAAGGGGTGAGCACAATATTGGAGGTTTTTTCTCAAGGTCAAGGTTGCAAGAAAGAGGATATACTTTGTGCACACTTGACTTGGTTTGAAAAAGGTTGGGAGATTATTACACAACTATGGACCCTCTCAAGGGTGGACCCACAAGGAACCTATCATGCAAGATTTCCTACCTTGAGAGTACCATGATTTCATGATGTCATAGGATATTGGTCTTATGAACACAGAGTGATGCTTCATCTTTCAAATAGTCACCCCTACTAAGGGGGTTGGAATTCTACTCATATCTAAACTCTTTAGTGATGGGCATGCAATATTTTAGTCATGGAAGCGGTCTTTTATGAAACTTCATACTTTTCCACAGTGGTCATCTGTGAAAGGTATCAGTTTGATGTCACATTTGGTGTGAAAGTGTCTTGGGTGAAGATGGGTCCCTTGGGAACAAAATCAATATCTTGTGTGTACTAACCTTGTTCGTTCAAGTTTCCATTATAGAAGGGATAATAAATTCCTTCTTAATTAGTGTTCAAGACTCTTCTGCGTGGATTCTGATCTCACACGCACAAAGAGAAACTTGAACACGACTTCCTTTATGTTCTCATAATGATTTGTCGAGTTGGTTGATGGATTTGGTTTTCCAAAAGTTGGTCTTGTGTACCTTCTGGTGGAATTTAAGTGCCAAAAAATGCCCCCTCCCTCAAAATTTGATATGAAAGGGGACCAGAAGATCAGGTTCCTGGGGAAACATTGAAAAGAGGGATTCTATCCCATGGGTGCATGAAAAATTCATGATATTGTGTGTAAGGAACTTTTGTATGCTTGCAATACCAGGTCCACACCTATAAATAAGTATAGTGGGAATCTTTACGGTAGATTTAGCTTTCTATGTGATAATATTCTTCTCACATGTGTGTAATTTTCCCCTTTTATGTGAAAACCAATCCTCTTCCTCTTCTTTCACAAAAAATTTCCTTCTTTTAAGAACCAAATTTCATGACCAAACTGACATCTTTCATTCCAAAACAATCTTATTTCACACATATTCCTTATCCTTTTTATACATACCTGAAATGGCTAATAAAAAAAATACTATTGTGATGAATGTCTCCACTACTGCTCAGAGTGTTGATATAACCATAAATTCTCAAATACCTTGATCTAGGAGGGTTGTGTCGGAAAATCAGATGCTCATGGATATTCTATTAGAGATATAAAATCACTATCTATTGAGAAACTATATCCGGATATGGAATTTTAAATTTCAAGATGAAGTTATCATCACAACCTTTGGGGTTGATGCACCATGATTGTGGTACACATTAAAAGATGATCTCAATCACTAGAGAATCATTTTTTGTGGTTATCCTTCTAGAGATAATGGTTCCATCATTGTTTATGCACTGAATGGGCAGAACGCGATAGTCATAGGGGGGCAGCCAGAGGTAGAATAATTTCAGGCCCATTATGCCACCATTTTTAGAGTAGTATGATGGACAATATCTTTGGATGTAATAAGGATTGAGGCATGATGTTTTGTAGAAACTTTACTATAGAATGGTAATGGTCATATTGGGTACACTATACATGAAAAACTTATGGGGTTGAGCTATGCCATATCAGGCTGTATAAGGTGGTGTGGATATCTTAGTTCCACTTTTACCATCAATGGGAGTTAGTTCCAGAGCTGCTTCACTGATGGTCCCATGATATAAACACATTCCATATTCATCATGGGGAATTCATCATTACTTTGTGGGACATCCACTGCATCAGCAAAATTCCACTAAAAGGATTCTAGTTTGACAAGTTCCTTCTGTCAGAGAACACCTGGAACGACAAGCAGCAAACCCCTCTCCTAGCACACCATATTTTGGAGGCAATAAATAATAATCTAGTTAATTATCCCATATTTTATAGGGAAATTCTACTCAAGGAATGGTTTTAAATGTTCCTTGAGAAGGAATCAAAAGTGAGGATGTTGGGTTGTGGAAAACAGTGTCAAACGACATCGCAGATGAGGACATTAGGATAATACTAGTTGATCCTATATAAAGGACAGTTTTAGAAATGGGGTTACAATATCATGGGATTATGGGATCCACTGGTCCACAACCCCACTTTTCTTTCCACATTCTAGAGTGGTTGGTTGCTACCTATCAGGGACACACAGATGGGAGTACTCCCAGGTAAGGTAATGATGGTAGCGATTCTAGAGGCTAATAATAGATTCAATTTGGGGGTGACCATTCTGGATAGGCTCTATACCATATTGGGCTATGTTGAAAGGGGAAACTCTCCTAGAAGAATATTGGTTTAATTACAGTTCTTACATGGTTGTATCACATAACACTTTGGGGGGGTATGAATTCCTGAATGTCATCATCCATCAAAATGCTGATATGCGTCCATCTCTACTAAAAATTGTTAGGTTTAGGACAATGATGATTTATGATGCCAAGAGTATAGTTTATATTGGTAACCATGTTAATTTCAACTTATACCCATTATTAACTCTAGTTGGTCCAATTGTGGACAATTTGTAAGGCACATGGGAATAAAAGAAGTACCTATAAAGTTTTAGAGGTGGGGTGTTAGTGTCCCGAGTTGACGGCCTTGTCCACAACGATCTATACATTCCATCCCACTTTACCAAGAATATTGGGTGCCTTCAACGAGTGATAAAGAGATTCCACATGGGGGTCTATGGGGAGTGGCACCCTTGTTTCCTTCGACAGTTATGGTTCATACTGGTGAATGTGGGTTCTAGGAAAACCACTATGCTAACACCAGCCAACATCAATGCTAGCTTGTCGATGGACTTTTCTAGAAATTGGGTTGCAACATATCTGGAATCAATCCTACAGAGTCATATTCAGGTGGTTGAATAGGAAAGAAAGGAGCCAGAGCAATGAGGAAGCAGGAAGGATTCCCCCTGAGGAGCTAGCCAAACATCCGGTGCTACTCAAGATAGGACTATATTGGGGAAGTCGCATGGTTCGATCACACCCCCATATTTGAGAGGGGAATAACCTTGGAAGTGACCTTAGGGAAAGAAAGGGAGGAACCTGTAAAAAATTTGAGGTACCTACTAAATTTGGCTGCTGATTCCATCTTTCCTTCCCTTAGATGGCTTGGCATAAAGATAATTCTGATATCATTCACATGTTTCAAGATGTTAACCAAGAGATCCTACACACGGAGGAACAAATAGATGAGTGTACTTATTTCCTCAAAACTCAATTAGATACCATCAGAAGACTGAGGGATCAGATGGAGGAGGTATAGAATCAGCTGAAGTACGAAATTTATCAAATATTCGACCTCTATTTTGAGTGAGACTTGTCATAGTAAAAAGCTGATAAGCTTTGTCCAGTAGCCAATAATGGGGAATCATAGCTCAAGAGGAGGCATCTGATCCTATATTCCACATGCTAGAGGTTTTCAGAGTTGTAGTTCTCAATCAACAGAGTAGATCCATATGTTAAATTTTTCCAAGAATCATGATAGGCTCCAACATGTGCATAACCCTTAATATTGCCACAAATCTCTTGTTTTCATCTGAAGAATTTCTGTGTGGATGGATGCATTTCTTTTTTCCATTATAAATTACTACAATTTGATAATATTTGTAAAACAATAGCTAACCAATCCTTATGATTGCATGAGTCATGCTCTGTGTGATAAATAAGTGACAACCACATGATTTGTCATTTTTATGATAGTTTTAGATAATCAACGAACTTCTGGGGTATGCTATTGTTGACTGAACACTGAGAGTGTTTGGGATGAGATAGGTTGTGGATAGAGAATAGTCCTCTTAGAACAACTGAATTTCTTTTCCAACATGATCCAATGCATTAATGAGATAATTCCAGGATCATTGAATTCAATATAAATTAAGGTAAATAAGTAGTGTGAATCACAATGCCCAAAATCTAGAAAAAATGAGAGTGGAATGGTGGTACAAGATAACTTCTAACCATGTTCAAAACATAATATCATTATCATTATCCCAAAAGAAGGAAAAATGAGGGTTAACCAATAGCCATGTTTGAAAAATAGAAACTGTATCAGAATGTCATTTGAAGCCTTCTAGGATGTTAGCCTAAGATGGTAGGTGAGACAAGATGACACCAAACCATGCTGTTAGGAGGTCCCTTTATTCATCAAAGGGGACTAAAATCCAAAAAATGGTCACGTGAAGTGTGGGAATGGACATATGGAATGTTATAATGGACTCCAACACTCTTGGAATTATTCCACTACAGACCAGAGGACATTGGTGTAAATATATTGGTTTGAAAAAAGATCAAAACCATATCCTAGGAGAGCGCTATCTCAGATACTGAGAAAGGGATGAAGGAGAATGAGAGATGAGGAAGATGACTGACATCGAAGGAAAGGGTCATGGGAATGGGATTAATATAACCTATTGTTTTAGATTGTGAAAAAATGATGATAGATATGAAATTTTATGTCATATGATGAGGAAATTAGACATGAATTTTAAAATCATACGGTAAGGTTGGAGCATTGTATAGTTTAATGTTGTGTGATTAAGATATATTTAACAGTTGAACATATTGTGATCAGGATGTTGCTCACAATTTAAATTTTTGATGTCTAGACCATGGTTTTAATATTCCAAATGGACATGTGTAGTTTGATAGAGTAAAAAACCTAACTTGAATGAGATTCCATGAGACCCAAATTCCACACAACATATCACTTAGAAGATAACATGCATATAGTTTAAAGTCATGATGATTGGACTTAAACACCCAATTTAAGGTCACGGAGTTGGGACCAAGGGCTCCTTTGTGTAGCTCGACTATATCAGTACACACCCTAATAGAACTCCTAATCCCACATAAATCATGCTTAGTGTGGGAAACAAGGAATGGTAAGGGGGTTTTCCTAACATGTGGAAGCTCACATTAGGGGTGAAACCAAGGGTATTGGAATTACACTGAGATATAGTCAAGTGGAAAGGATATGATTTGAGACTTCTGAGATCTAGATCAAGGGTGACTAATGGTTAGGTATTTACTGTTGACCATATTCAAAACATAGGAATCTCAACCACACCAGTGAGGAATGATGAGAAAAAAAATGAAATATTGGTTGTTGACAATGTTCTAAACACATGATCTACCATTTTATACCATAGATCCATCAAGGAATTGGACAAGGATGGTAGTAGGGCATTGTACAAACATTATCACTATTAACAGTTCCATATAGATTTGAAATATGATTGGAATCCAAACCAATAAAGACTCAATGTGTACAATGGGGCGTATCGGAAAGTGGGATTCAAACCCAACTTTTGAGAATAGTTTATTGTTTTATTGTGTAACCATAACTAGGGATAAAGGATTAATTAATTTGTGGTTGGTCCTAAAGAAAAATGTATTAGCGTCACTATGTATCCCATAAGTATGGTAATCAAGCCAAACATAGTACTATAACACAGTGCAGTAAGAGACCAACACTGGTAGTAGTGATGATCTCTAACAAGGTATTAGAGGCTTCTCATGGTTATCATGTGACATCCCATATTTGATGTATGGGGTAACACTTTTTAACCATCCCATACTTATCATATGAGGAATCATGGTTTAAAATAGGGTGAACATTGTCTATTATTAAGTCACAAGAGGAATGCCCATTTTTGTGGGGTAAAATCCCATTTTAAGGTCATGCATTGAGGATATAGGCTTCAAGTTTAAGGTCATAGGGTTTGGACCAATGAGGTTGGGTATCCCAAATGAACATGTGTTGTGTGGTGGAATGACCAAACTAACATGAATGAGGGCCAAAGAGGCCCTCCACCACACAATAAAATTTGGAGAGAATCCTACATAAAATTTAAAGTCATGATGGTTGGACTATGATTTACTATTTAAGGTCATGGAGTTCAGATATTTTTTTAATAATTTAAGGTCATTTTGTGTGGGCCGTAGGCTATTATTTTATGATCATAGAGTTTTGACATAGGGAAGGAGGCTTCCCAAATGAGTATATGTGTCACAACCCCCTCCAAACAAGGTGTACCTATCCTGGGCTGGTAATTAATGTGAGAAGGGAGATAGTGACCCCTGAGTCCCTCCTCTAGTAGGCCCTGGGTTGGCGACTAGCACCGAGGGAATGGTAAACACACAAATGAGAGGAATTACCCTCTAAGAGAACACATTCAAAAGAGAGAGATAAGACAAAAAACCAACCAACTCCAATTCAGAATACAATATAAATGAAATCCCAAGTACACTTATGTAATGTCATGCAAGAACTACTCCAACTAAAATGGAAAACTGTAAGTACCAAAGGAAAGTTAAAACAACAGCAACCAGGAAGCTCGAAGCCTAAACAACTCTTGAAACCCTAAGATAGTAGTAACCAGCATGATCTCCAACCTACTCAAAGTGACCTAAAAATAGTTTATCTATACATAGGGTGATTATAATAGTATACTCAGTAGGATCCTCCCTAGAGCCTCTCATGCAAAAGTAAAGAGAGCATGCTAAAGCATAGTGAACAACAAGTGAAACTAACTCATCACCTAAATAGGTATACTAAGTTCCCAGCATCACCATTACTACTCTCACCAAGTATCATATACAAGAGTATATAATATAATAAAGAATACCAAGGGTACCCTGCTACCACTTCCTCATTGGTTTTTCACTTTTCCCCAATGTGGCACGTCGTAAGCATCTCTCTCCAAAAAGGCTTTCCCACAGACACTTGGGTGAAGCACCACCACTTGAACCTTGTGAAACACAACCACTACGTCCATGTAAACAAAGTAACCAGGTAGTTTCCTGGATCCAACAAAACTCACATAACATGTATCATATGTCGGGCATTATACCTCAAGCCATTACAGCCCATAAACCGAGTAAAGATTATCAAGACACCACAGCCTGTACATGTTACACATATAGTAGTCCATAGAAAAATATATCCATAATATATGTGTGTGAATAACCACAAGCAATTACAGACCTCTACACACATATATGGGGAAAACTAACTGTTGTTCCTACCAGCACAAGTAACTACCAAGAGAAGAGAGCATATACAAAGGGGGTAGTCATCCATCCATCCTCCCACTGAAATGTTGGGGAAAATACCCCCAGGGCTCAAAATCCTTGGGGTGTCAGTTTCCCTAACTGATGGGGTGGAGTAGCATATATAAACAAAAAAAGTAAAGAATATAATATAGTTCACAACCACACTATGGTCATAACATAGTCTTATAATCAACTACAGTTAATGTCTCTCAGACTCCCTGTTGCCACTGCTAAGACTAGGTATCCTATAAGCACACAACCATTTAAAGAGATTTATTATATTACTTTATTCCCTTTCTATCAGTTGCACTTAAAAATAAAAAATTCTTTAAACATTAATTAACCATTAACAATTTCACATTATATTTCATTGGCATAACACCAAAGTGTCATTCTCTCTAGGCATATCCAAACCAAGTCCCCAGCTTCTCAGAAATATTACCTCAGTATTGCATCCCCAAAATCTCCAACCCCATGGGTTAACATCATTTATTCAATAATTTATTAACAACATTATTATCTTCCCATATTCTGAGGCATTATAGAAATACATTCCAAGCTACTAAGAACAAGGGGGCTTAATATGGTTGGTAGTTGAACTACCCATCAAGTCTTTGCCACCTATAGCAAGAGTGTAGACCCATCCTACCTCAAGAAGCTAAACAAAAATAGTATGTGGCATACCCCGTGCGTCTCCGACCCTTTTTGGAAGGAGGGTATGCAAGACCAGTTTCCTTAAGTAGTGGGAAAATTAATGTAGATAAACAACCATCAAGATTCAGAAAGCATCCAATCATTCACATCCAACCCGTTTCATCATCTTTGGTGTCCTACCTGACACCCACATGAATAAACTAATGCATCTCGCCACTCTAGGCGTCAACTTCTACCACACTAATGGGTCTCCCTTCCCCCACATATCACAAAAGTAATCCAGGAACACATCACAATACAAGTATAAAAAAACAAACAAAAATAATATCAACTGGGATCTTGGACCTTAAACAAGGCATCCAACCTTCATACATAATGAGAACTCATGGCTCCGAAGCACAAGGCACTCGGCCTTAAAAGAAAAAGGGTAACTCAGAACCCTACTATGCATTATCTTTTTATCAAAAAGCTAGTTATTTAATCGATATGGATTTAACCGATTCATTAATAGTATGTTCTAACTATGTGAAACCTAAATATAAAGCTATCATAGCTATCACAAGTAATTATACACGCTTACTGAAATTTTTTTATTTACATCAAATAAAAAAACAACTAGATTCATTTACATGCCTCTTTATCTTTAACAAATAATTACCATTAATCCCAGTTTAGGTTCTATACCAATTTCCATCAAGAATGACAAGCTAAAAAAAGGCAAGCATAGATATCAGACTATCTAGGAAAACAAGAGGCAATGACATATGATCGATACTAATTGATTTATCTGGTTCAAATATTTATTATGTCAATTCCATTGTGGTCCAGTGCCTAAATCATATTAACTATATGATTTCACATAAAATAATAGAGAAACAATGAATCCCCTACCTCAAAAGGTTCTTGACATTCTTTACACAAGAATGATCCACACAACTTTTCACGATAACCTCCCTCATGACAACTGCATCCACCCGAGGACGCCACGACACTACCGCACCAACCAAAACCTAAGAAAACTTCATTAGGGATATGGAGACAACATGACATAACATGTAAAGGAGAAACTAGAGAAAAAGGATCAAATAAAACACAAGAATAGAGGTAGATCATACATTCTATCGATGATGGATCGACACTTGCTGCTTGCACCAAAATAGGGGGTGCACATGCAGTAGGAAGAAACTTCAAGGAGAAATGATCCAAGGATTCAGGTTCTATCACTACAATTCTATGGGAAGAAGGAAATGTTCTAGAATCTCACACTAGGGAACAATAAGGTAGAATAAAGGCGGAAGATATCCCATACCTTTAGTATATTTACATGGCAACGATTTAAGATGTGTTGGACTTCCCATTAAAAGCAGATCGCATTAAACCACATGGTTTGACCAATTAAAAGCATCACGAGCCTTAGGAAAATTAATATAGGATTTATGGGCCATGAATTGGCCTTAAATACCTTAAATAAAGGCCTTGAATGAGTTTTACGTAAAAAAAACTTTAAAGGGGTGAAATTGTAGGAAGTTGTAAACACTGTACACCTACCGATGTTGGGAACACTATAAACCTACCGATGCTAGAAACATTGTACACCTAACGATGCTGGAATCACTATTCATAGAATAAATCACTGATACTAATGGCACTGTTCACAAAATGACTCATTGATACTGATGGAACTATTCACATTTGTCTCACTGATGACACTGTTCACATCTGACTCACCGATACCGATGGAACTGTTCAAAAAATGACTCATCGATACAGATAACATTGTTCACAAAATGACTCATTGATACCGATGACACTTTTTACAAAATGACTCATCGATACCGATGGAACTATTCAAAAAATGACTCACCAATATTGATAGAACTATTCACAAAATGACTCACCAATACTGATGGCACTATTCATAAAATGAATCACTGATACTGATGGAACTGTTCACATAATGACTCACTGATACCAATGACACTATTCACACAATGACTCACTGATACTAATGGAACTGGTAACATAATAACTCATTGATACCGATGGCACTATACACAAAATGAATTACTGATACTAATGGCACTATTCACAAAATGACTCACTGATACCCATGGAACTGTTCACAAAATGACTCACAGATACCGATGTCACTATTCACAAAACTGGAAACACTATTCACAGAACTAGAAATTTGGAAAAGTGTTGGGGATAAGTCACCTTGACCTCCCAGAACACCTCATACACTAGATTTCAGCAAAAGAATGGACTAGGGAGGTTCGGGCCATTACATTAGATACCTCTCAAAACATTCTCATCCTCGAGAATTCAAAACCAACCCGAAAAGGAAACTGAAAAGGGGTCCAAAAACCACCCATCGAGATACCTCTCAAAATAGAGAAAGCCACAAGAAGCAAAAAAAGAAATCCATATCATAAACATGAAATGTCTACAACCACAAATGGAATATCATTACATGAAAAGAGTTAAACATCAAAAAACTCTGGGTACTGTGCACATATCTGCAACTCACATTCCTAGGTACTCTCCTCCACACCACCGTGTCACCACAAGACACGAACCAAGGATATAGAATGCCAATAGAACACCTTCTATTTGTGGTATTGGATATCTAAATTTCGCTCCTCAAAGGTCGCATCATCTTCAACATTGATCTATCCCCAATTGATGACGTGAGAGTTATCATGAAGATAACGATGGAGCCGTGACACATGAAAAACATCATACATTTGGCTCATCTGTGGGGGAAGTGCTACTCGATACGCCATGACTCTAACACCACCCAACACCTCGAAAGGCTCAAAAAACTGGGGAGAAAGCTTACTCCTACCACCAAACCTTCACTGCCAACGATGGGGAGTCACCTTTAGAAACATGTGATCCCCAATATCAAACTATAAAGGTCTCCTCCTTTGATTGGCATATGATTTATAATGATCCTGCACTGTCTCCATCCTCTCACGAATCACCTGAACCATCTCTGTAATATTCCACACTAGTTTTGGTCTGAGAATTGATGATTATACAAAATTGGTCTAGAACAATGGAGAATGGAAAGGTCATCCATACAAGTATTCAAACATTAGCATACTAATGGTGGAGTGAAAACTATTGTTGTAAGTGAACTCCACGAAGGGTAAGTGCCTCATTAACAAACCTCCAAAATCCAGGATACAAGAGCGTAACATGTCTTAAAGAGTCTGAATGGTCCACTCAGTCTGACCATCCATCTGTGGATTAAAAGAAGTGGTAAGGAATATCTGAGAACCAAAAGAATGTTGAAGACCTATCCAAAATCTAGAGTTAAAATGAGGATCTTGATTGGAAATGATCATCCTTGGGACTCTGTGGAGTCTCACCACCTCCTCTTGATACTGCCTCGACAAAACCTCCACTAAGCTAGACTCCTTGATCACTATAAAGTGGGATAATTTTGTTAAATGATCCACTAACACAAAAAGAGAACAATTTCATCCCTAAGATAGAGGTAAACCAGTAGCAAAGTCTATTGAGATGTCCTCCCACTCCCACTGAGGAACATCTAATGGTTGGAGCAAACCACCAGGGACACGGTGCTCAGCCTTCACCTTTGGGCAGACCAAACATTGAGACACAAACTTCAAAACTGTATTCTTCATCCTAGGCCACCAAAACTGACTCCTCAAGGCTCGGTACATCTTTTTCTTGTTCGAATGTACTACTAATGGTGAACTATGGAAATTTTTCAAAAATTTCTCATACATCGCCAAAGGAACAAAAAGCCTTACCTAATACAAAACTCGATGTTATTCATCCTCCGTCCAACCATAAGGGGCCTCACCACAAACAACCCAGTCTCTCCAGAACTCCACCTATAGATCTTCTAACTAGGACTTTCCCACCTGCTGCACCAGAGATGATTGTACAATCATCTGAAAAAGACAACCTCTGCCCCTAATTTCTCCCATATTGAGTTGTAATACCAAAAGTTCTTCCATAACTATCCAAAAATCCCTAAATTCACACACTATATCATTACATGACTTCTTACTCAGTGCATTAGCTATCAAATTTCCTATTCTAGGAGTATATGATATTTTGAAGTTATATTACTATAAGAACTCCATCCACTAATGTGGCCTCATGTTCATGTCACACTATGAGAAAAAATACCTTAGGCTCTTATGATCTGTGAAAACCACAAAGTGCTCACCAATGAGGTAATGTCTCCACAACTTTAGAGAAAACACCACAGCCACCAACTCAAGGTCATGGGTGGAATAGTTATGTTCATGGTGACACAACTGTCAAGAACCATAAGAAACAACTAACCTCTGCTGCATTAGAACACAACATAATCCCAGGTGCGAAGCATCACAGAAGACATCAAACTAAAGTCCTTATACTAGAAGACAAAGAACTGGATAACATACTAACTTCTCCTTTACATACTCAAAATCTTCTTAACAATGATCAGACCACATAAAATCCTAAGCCTTCTTGTCAATGTCGTCAGAGGAGTCATAACCCTAGAGAAATTAGCTATGAACCTCCTGTAGTAGCCTGCGAGACCAAGGAAACTTCGTACCTCTACCACTATATTAGGGGCTTCACAAGACACAACTGCTTCTATCTTCAATAGATCCCCAACTACTCTTTTCTAGAACACCACATTCCCCAATAAATGAACTTCTTGATCCCAAAACTCACACTTCAATAACTTCCCAAACATGTGATGTTGATGAAGAACTCCCAAAACAGCGTGCATATACTCTGCATTCTCCTCCTTAGAGGCGGAGTACCCAAGGATGTCGTCAATAAAAACCACCATGAACTTATCTAAGAACCCAAGGAACATAGCATTCATCAATCCCATGAACACATATGGAGCATTTTTCACACCTAATGGCATTACAACGAACTCATAAATCCCATGAAGACAAAGAAAAGAAGTCTTTAGGATATCATCATCCATCACATGCATCTGGTGATATCCTAACCACAAGTCGATCTTTAAGAACCAAATTTCACCCTCTAGTTGATCGAATAAATCATTAATCTGAGAAAGATGATAGAGATTATTCACTGTCACTTTGTTTAAGTGATAATAATCGATACACAACCGCAAAATGCTGTCAACCTTCTTCACAAACAAAACTAGTGCGCCCCACAATGACACACTTGGTCGAACAAAATCATATTGTAACGAACCATAAAGTTGTATATTTATCTCTCAAAACTCATAAGGGTTAATTATATATGGAGACATAGAGATAGGAGATGATTATGCCTATAGCTCGATCCCAAACTCGATCTCTCATCGAGGGGGTAATGATACAACCACTTCTGGAAAGACATCAGGGAATTCTTCTAAGACCCTAGGAAATTCCAACTGTTGAACCTCCAAAGAACTCAACATCAGCTTAGCCATTAAGGATGACAAGGACATAACACACCTCTAACCCATCCGAGGGTCTTTCTCACCAACAAACACCACTGAATCCCTATCAGCATCGAAGTTTACCACCCCCTCTTGAAGAAATCCACAATAGACTGCACATAATACAACCAATCCATGCTGTGGATGATATCATAGGGTTTTATCCATAAAAATAGGAAATCTCCCCATGAGCAGTTTTTCCCCAGTAGTAGCTCACAATCTCTAAATAATTCAAACAAGTTAGCTCGACCTCCAATTGGTGTAGTCAATGCCAAGGGAACTAAAATCCTCTCTAACTCAAATCCCAAATTGTAACAACCCGATATTTTATGATAAGTTTTCATTTTAATTTATTTGATGTCATATGTTTTATGCTACAACAAGATTATCGTGTGCTATACGCAACACCGTATTAGCTTGCAGTATACGCAACACTATTCTTAGATTATGTTACACACAATTTCAAGTTCGTTTGATAATAGTCATTCTACGCAACATTGAGTATATATATATATATTCAATGTATAAATGAAAAATGGTTGGATTCTGTTATAAAAAAGCAACAGAGTATTACACAACACGCAACCCTAACTTGGATTGCATTACACGTAATCGCGACCTTCCTCGATAGTATGTGTTGTACGTAATACCGAGTTTCACTAAACAACGATATGCTATTAAAATATTATTAAAACTAGCCGTTATGGATAGTAATAACCACTTTTTGAAATTTTATAAATTTTATTTTTGAAAATGGACTTCATTTTTGGATTCAGAATATCTAAATTAGCCTAGGGTTAAATTTTGGTATTTTTCTGAAAACTTTCAATTTTTAATGAATAGTGAAAACACTGGGTTACTATTTAAAAACCGACTTTTTATTCAAATAATTATTTATTTTATTTAAAATTATTTTAGGTAAAAATTGATACATAATACCTATATAAGTTCAAAGTAATTCATTGGAGTCATTTTAAAATAATTTTAGATATATAAAAGTTTTATTGAACTTTTCACCGTCTTTTACCCACCTCCTAGGAGAATTTGAAAATTTACATAAAACTTAATTTTAACTCTTCTATGAAAGGAATTTAAAAAATACGAGAGACACAGTTGATGTTAGTAAGTAAAATGTGGTTCAATGAGATGAAAATAATTTTTTGGTGAATAGTAACTTTTTACTTTTTTTTACCACGGTTAAAAGTAAATAGGGTAATTAAGGGTAAAATGATATTATTATTACCCTAACACATGTCCTAATTCTATTGGATAAGTGTAATTAGACCAAAAACAACCTTAGGAATAAAATATGACCATTTAGGCCCACTTGGATTAGATTAGGACATTTAATATTAATTTATTTAAAGAAGGGTTAAAATAGTTAAAATCAAAGTTTAATAACTAGATCATTTTTAATATAGGGTTATACATAAGATAAATTAGCCTATAAATATTAATTATAAATATCAAAATATTTAATAAATAATTATATTTTATTTGTAATTTTTAGACATTAAATAATTTAATTTATTTATGACACAATGATGATGTGGTAATTATCTTATTAATGAAATATTGACATAATTGATGTTATAAATACCCAAATAAATGTAATTTGAGACTTTTTATGAATTAAAATAATTTTCTATGTTAATATGACATGTTAGTATTGATTTAGTTAACTTTTTTCGAACTAATCATTCTTTTAGGATTTTCAAAAAAATCAATTACCAACTAGTGTCAAAATTGACATAAAATAGTTTTTAAAACAAATATTATATTATTAATTGTTATTTTATTCCTAAAAATCTAAGGTTCGACCAAATGACTTATATAAGGTTATATATATTAATAATAAACAACTTGGGGTTCTTTTGACTTGTTATAGTAAGTTTATTAACCTTGTAGTGTAAGAAAACAAGAAGACATGGTAAAAGTAAAATTGTTTAACTTAAAGTTAAATCTAAATGATAAGGTTAAAATAAAAACCTAAACTTTTCTAAATTCTATTTTATGAGATTATTTAGACCCATACCCACCTTATCTTCTAAATAAATCAATTTTGAGCTATTAAAAACCGAATATGACTTTATAATAAAATAATATTTTTAGTTTTTCCAAAGGTGCCCCTCTCCTCCCTTATAAAAGGGCACCTCCTCCCTCTATTACTTACACCACTTTGATCCTTAAATCTCGGAAAAACCCTGCCAAATTCTCTTCTACACTTCCCTAGAAACATCCTAGAGGTCCTGGTCTTCTTCAAAGACCAATTTTAGTTCCCTAAGGGGAGGTCTCAAAGAGGCGCTTCAAAGAAGAGGTAATGTCTGTTACTGATTCTTTCAACTTTATTTCTTCTTCTACTTATTCTTCTTTAGTTGTTTCATTATGAAGTAATAACATAAGTATCACTCATATAATTATATGTTATTATAAGTATGAAACAACCCTATTTCACCATCTATCCATCCTACGGAAAACGAAATCACCGCGCGTGCGTACGTACAGAATACCGTCTCCACGCCGTGGTGTAATCTATTTTCCACCACCACCTTACTTGGATGGGTATAATGGTGTAAATAATAACTATATATGATTATTGTAAATTGATATTGATTCTGAAATATTATACATACCCTTAAATACAATTCCACGATCATGGGAATGATATCATCGCTCGTGCGTACGTACGGACTACCGTCTCCATGACGCGATGAGATTCATTCTCAATGATTAAACACTCATGAATGATTATAAAGTATAGATAATAAGTAATCATGAAATATATGAAATAATAATGATACTGTATTTATGTATATTTATATGTATTTCATCTACTTAATTCCATTCAATTCAATAAGGAAACGAAAACAGCGTTCATGCGTACGTACGGACTACCGTCTCCATGAACGGTGTATTTATTTCCATTTATCGATCTATTATATATATGTATATTCTGAATATATATTATATATAAATCATTTTTTACATTCTGGATTTAAGTAACCATGATCTAAGTAATCATATGAATAATTACAAGTTAAAAACACGAACGACAAATGAAACGATTTTACCCAAAATGTTACTTTAACATTAATTTATAAAAGAATGGGTAATATAAAGTCATAAGTGAACCATATATGATATCATAACAATGAATATGATTCTGTAATAAGTAAATGACATTATTTAAATCATTATACAGGAGGTTCGGATACAGACGAATCATATCAGACGTAAGGTAAGGGATAATTATTCCAATCTCATTCTTATCCGAGATTGTTTACTCGTAAGTATTTACTTGGGGTTATGTTTATTATCCATGTCCATATACTCTCAAAATGTTTTCATAAAATGTTTACTTTCATTCCATGTATGTTTAAGACATTTTTACCCTTTTCTACTTTTACCACATCGTATGGAAGGAATCTTTCTTTTACGAGGTACTTTTTTTGACTTTTCCGGCAAAAGTACGAGAAGAATGTTTTTTTAACTTATACGATGTGAAAGAAATTTTACAGTTTTATAAAGCCTTATTTTCATAAAGCTTCCTCTAAAAGATTTCACGACTATTTTAAACAAAATCTTTTTCTTTTAAAATTTCTTGAAGTTTTGTGAAAAGAAATTGATTTTGAAGAAGAAAGGATATTTTCCTCAAGAATTTATTTCAAGGGTTTTATCAAAACCATTTTCCATCTAAGATGAAATTATTTCATATGTTTATGTTTCAAGTATAAAGTCTCTATGATTTACATGGTTTCACTTTTCTTATTATTAAATGATATCCATTTTTTTATATGGATTATGTTATGATGGGATGATGTTTATGAAACCCCTTTTTATTCTTTGGGTTATGATGAATTATTTATGTTTATGTTGTGGCACAAGTAAGAATGATTTCATTATGATATGGGTGGGACCTATATCTCCCTCCAATTAATTGGGTAAAGATTTATATCTCATGAGATAGACATGGTTGGAACGGTAATTTAATCCGGTTCAGTGTTACAGGACTGAAACGAGGAGTGAACTCGATTCAGAAAGGGACTTTGTCCACTAAGATGGTCTTGGCAGCAATGCCTTGGCTACAATGGAAATCATAACATGTGCTTAATGGTTGCCACAATTACATGTTTTATTCCCAGTATATTTTATCATGATTGATGTTCCCTTATGATATATGCCTTACGCACTTCCAAGATTCATGTCTTTGATAAAGATTTTGACGTTTAGATTTTATGTTCAAGTTTTTGCATTCAAATGTTTATGGATTGTTTTATGTTCTCTATGTTTACCCTTACTAGGCATTTTATCTCACCCCTTTTATGTTTTCTTTTCCCCAGGATATAAAGAAAGGATTTAGGTAAGAAAAAAAGGGGAAGATCTGTATGGGAGATGTTGAAGATCTTTCACCACGATTAGAAGATTATATTCCGAGTTTCCAAAGACACTAAACTATTACGGTCCTTGTGTGTGTGTTTTTTTTATGTACTAAGTATTCCGAAAAAGTAATATAATGTCCATGTACTTCAAGCTTAGGGTCTCTACAAAAATCATGGACAAGGGTAGTTGATATGAAGGAGTGCATTTCCCCTAAATCAAATAAGGCATAAACCTAAGTAGAAAATAAGAAAATGGTACCTCGAATGATGTCTAGATTGCCTGGAGTTGGCAATGCTAAATCATGAAGCTAACCAAAACTCCCTCCATGACCTCTCTGACCCTGATGAAGACCACCACCACAACCACACTCTACTCTATGAGGACGTGGAGTGTCATAGGGCTATCCTATGCATGGCCCATCTGCTCTCTACTGATCCAAAGCTAGTGTAACCTACTACTTCTACCTCGGTTGGAACTACCTTAATGGAGGAACCTGGAGTAGAACACCTGGTGCATGATGACTGCTCTGAAAGTTCTGGCACACTTGTTGTTGATGACGATGGCCAACATAAGAAAAAAATCACCTGATCCCTTTTCATAGGCCTAAGAGCCACCACCCCCAGATAAATGAGATGATGAGGGCTAGGAACTACCCCCATCCAAACATAAACTCTTTTGCCCTGAAAACTAGGAACCCCAAACCACAACACTGCTTTATGAGGAATCATGAAGACTCCCATCCCGTGATGATCTGGTTCTGGCCAATGTCCACTCAATGACCTCTTCCCTCACCAACACCTCAAGATATTTCTTCAGGATAAACATTGCAACCTGGCATTGGATCTCTGGATGCAAAGCCTCCTCGAAATACCTCTCCTTGGCCTCCTCATCTAACAATATGTCCGAAGCATATCATAAAAGGTTCCTGACATGGATTCAAAACTCTCGCACACTAGAGATACCTTGTTAAAGGATAAGAATCCCCTAGATACTGTATTCCTTCACAGTCGAAAAAAGAAACTTGACTCTGAACTTGTATCGAAACTCCTCCCACGAGATCACCAACACCTCATGATCCCTAAAAAACAACAACCACCACTATCTCACTGCCTCATACAGAATTGTCACAACCAAAGATACCCAGTGCTCCTTCCGAGAACATATCGAACCCAGGGATATCTCAACATCCTCTAACCAGTATTCTATGACTATATTTGAAATGGATCCCCCATACTTCTGTAGACTCTGGCTCTAAAACTCTCAGAGTGTCCTCCTCTAAGTGTCATCATCTTCAAACTCTAACATGTGGCGATCTGCTGGAACAACATGTTGGACATCTTTTGCACGAACCTGACAAGTAAATAGACCTAGAGACATACCTACAAAATAAAAAATAGTTAGAGATCCTAAACCTATAATATGTAAGATTCAACATTAATTAATTAATTAATTTATTTTATTCATTTTAAGTTATCCTATCCCAAGGTCTACCCATTCAAGCACATGCACAAAGAAGAATGATGCATGATCCTTTACTAGGTATCCACCCTAAAACTAGTATCACCATGTTTATTAGCCACTGTAAACTTAAAGGTCCATGAATTAGATCATAGGGGGCCTAAATGCCTATGTCTCAGCTGGTATCCAGTGTTTACATAACTTGATAAACTTGACTGACATTGTTTCCCTACCATCCCATGCAACCTCAGTTTTTCATATCACTAAATTCTATCATATCCCTCAACCAGACCTCTAATACCACTATGTCATGAATCCCTCCCCACAAGGTGTACCCCTCCTGGTCCAGCAATGTGATAAGGGAGATAGTGACCCTTGAGTCCTACCTCCCGTAGGCCCCAGGTTGGCGGCTAGCACCGGGGGTATGATAAACACACAAATGGAATGCATTACCCACTAAGAGAACACATGAGAAAGAGAGATATAAGACAGACACCAACTAGCTCCAACTCAGAATGAAATATAAAATAAATCCTAAGTACACATATTTAATGTCATGTAAGAACTACTACAACTAAAAGTGAAAACTACAAGTACCAAAGGAAAGTAAAAATAGTAGCGACCATGAAATCCAAACAGCTCTTGTAACCCCAAGCTAGTAGTAACAAGCCTAATATCCAATATGATCTAAGTGACCTGAAAACAATTTATATATACATAGGTTGAGTATAATGGTATACCCAGTAGGATCCTCCCCATATCCTCTTGTGAAAAAGTAAAGAAAGCATGATAAATAATAGTGAACAATAAATGAAACTAACTCATCACCTAAATAGATATACTATGTTCCCAACCTCACTAGGGATACTCTCACCAATTATCAAATACAAGAGTATAAAATATAATAAATAATATCTAGGGTACCCTTCTACCACTTCCCCACTGGTTTGCCTCCTTGCTCCAATGTCGCACGTCCTAAGCATCTCTCTCTAAAAAGGCTTGCCCACAGTCACCTGGGCAAATAACCACCACATTCACCTTTTGAAACACAACCACAACATCCACATAACCAAAGTAACCAAGTAGTTTCTGGGAGCCATCACAGCTCTCATAATGTGTATCATACGTTAGGCATTATACCTCAAGCCATTATAGCCCATACACTGAGTAAGGATCCTCAAGCCATCACAACCTATAAACATTACACCTATATTAGTCCATTGGAAACTATATCCAAAATAAATGTGTGTGAATAACCACAAGCCATTATAGATCTCTAAAAACATATATGGGGAAAACTAACCAATGTGACTACCAGCACAAGTAACTAACAAGAGAAGAGATCGGGGCCAAAAGGGGTAGTTAGCCATCCATCCTCCCACTGTAATGTTGGGAAAAAAATCCCTTATGGATCATAATCCCTAGGGTGTCAGTTTCCCTAATTGAAAAAGTGGAGTAGCGTATAGAAACACAAAAAGTAGAGAATATATTATAGATCACAACCACACTATGGGAATAACCTAGTATTAAACTCAACTACAGCTAACGTCTCTTGGACTCCTGGCTACTACTGCTAAGACTAGGTATCCTATAATCACACAACCATTTAAAGAGATTTATTATATTTATTTCTTCCCTTTTTATCAGTTTCACTTTATGTTAATTAATTATTTAAAAATTAATTAACCATTAACAATTCCGCATTATATTTTATTGGCATCACTCCAAAGTTTCATGTCCTCTAGGCATAACCAAACCAAGTCTCTAGCTTCTCAGAAATATTACCTCAGCATTTCATCTCATCAAGTTACAACCACATGGGTTAACATAATTTATTAATAGCATTATTACCTTCCCATATTCCCAATAATTCTAGAAAAACATTCTAAGCTACTAAACACAAGGGGTATCAACATGGTGGGTAGTTGAATTACTATTCAAGTATTTTCTATCTATAGCAAGAGCATAGACCCATCCTTCCTCAAGAATCTAAACACATAAATCTTGTGGCATACCTCATACGTCTTCACCCCTTTTTGGAATGGGGGTATGAAAGAACAGATTCCTTAAGCAGTGGGGAAAGTAATGCAGATAAACAACCATCAAGATTCAGCAAGCATCCAATAATTAACATCCAAAATGTTTCATCATATCTAGTGTCCTCCCCAGAACCCGTATGCATAAAATGATGCATCTTTCCACTCTAGGCATCAACTTCTGCCACAACCAATGGGTCTCCCTGCCCCCACATATCACAAAAACCATCCAGGATCACATCACAATACAAGAAGCAGGAAAACAAACATCACATCAACTAAGATCTTTCCCTTAAACAAGGCATCCAACCTTCATACATAATGATAAATCATGGATCCGAAGTACAAGGAACTCGACCTTACAAGAAAGAGGGTAACTTAGAAACCTACTAGGAATTATCTTTTTATCAAAAAATTGGTTATTTAATCCATCTTGAATTAACTGGTTAATTAATAGTAGGTTCCAACTATGAAAAACCTAAAAGGAAAGCTATCATAGATATCACAAGTAATTATACATGCTTATTGCAACAATTTTATTAACATAAAATTACAAAAACAACAACTGGATTCATTTACATGCCTCTTTATCTTTGAAAAATAAATACAATTAATCCCAGTTTACATTATTTACCAATTTCTTTCAGGTATGACATGCTAAACAAGGCAAGCATAGATATCACACTATCTAGGAAAACAAGAGGCAATGGCATACAATCGATACCGATTGATTTATCTGGTTTAAATATTTATTATGTCAATTCCATTGGGTTCTAGTGGCTAAATCATGCTAACTCTATGATTGCAGGTATAAGAATAGAGAAGCAACGAATCCACTACCTCAAATGTGTCCACCCGAGGATGCCACGACACGACCACACCAACCAACACCCAAGAAAACTCTATTAGAAACATGGAGACCACATGACATAACCTAACAAGGAGAAATTAGAGAACAAGGATTGAAGAAAACACAAGAACGAAGGTAGATCATACCTTTTATTGATGATGGATCTACACTTGTTTCTTTCACCAAAATAGGGAGTGTGCATGTAGCAGAAAGAAACATCAAGGGGAAAATATCCAAGGATTAAGGTTATATTACACCACTTCTATGGGAAGAAGGAAAGGTTCGAACGTCTCACACCAGGGAACAAGAAGGTAGAATAAGGGAGGAAGATATCTCGTCCCTTTAGAATATTTATGAAGTAACGGTTTAAGATATGCTAGATTTTCCATTAAAATAGGATCAAATTAAACCACGTGGTTTAACCAAGTTAAGGAATCCTGACCCTCATGAAAATTAATATACGAGTTATGGGCTTTGAATCGGCTTTAAATCCTTTAAAACAAAGCCTTGAATACATTTTATGTCAAAGAAAACATCAAAGGGGAGAAACTATGGGAAGATAAAAACACTATACACCTACCGATACTGAAAACACTGTACACCTATTGATGTTGGAAACACTGTACACCTAATGATGTTAAAAACACTATTCATAGAATGACTCATCAATACCAATGGCACTGTTCACAAAATGACTCACCGATACCGATGACACTATTCAAATATGTTTCACCGATGACACTATTCACATATGACTCACTCATACCAATGGCACTGTTCACAAGAAGACTCACTGATACTAATGGAACTGTTTAAATATATCTCATCAATGACATTGTTCACATATGACTCACCGATATTGATGGCACTGTTCATAAAATGACACACCGATACCGATAGACTATTCACAAAATGACACACCAATACTGATGACACTTTTCATAGAATGACTCACTAATACCGATGGTATTGTTCACAAAATGACTCACAGATACCGATGGCACTATTAAAAAAATGACTCACCGATATCGATGGCACTGTTCACAAAATGACTCATCGATATCGATGGCACTGTATATAGAATGGCTCACTGATACCAATGGGACTCTTCACAAAAATGACTCATTGATACTGATGGAATTTTTCACAAAATGACTCACCAATATCGATGGAACTATTCACAAAATGACTCACTGATACCGATGGAAATTTTCAACAAATGACTCACCAATACCAATGGTACTATTCACAAAACTGGAAACACTATTCATAGAACTAGAAATTTGGAAAAGTGTTGGGGATAAGTCACCTTGACCTCCTAGAACACCTCATACACTAGATTTCAGCAAAGGAATGGACCATAGAGGTTTGGGACATTACAATATGTGATGTGGAAAAGTGAAAAACCTAATGTGAATGAGGGCCAAGAAGGCCTGATGCCACACAACACTTTCTTATGAAGGCTCACATACAATTTAATGTCTTGTTTTCTTGGATTTGGAAAAGTCAATTTTGAGGGTATATGTGTAGCACAAGATTGGCATAACCCAATGTTAATGAGTAAAAGGAGGCTCGTGTGCCACATACACACCTTAAAATGGATAGTGTGCAATTTAAGGTCATAATGCATGGGTATTGACAAAGGCTAAATGGATGAAAGGTTAATGAATTTGTGGTTTGGCTCGAAGAAAAAATTTCTAGGCATCCCTACGTATCCCATAAGGATAGGAATTAATCCACACATAGTTATAGAAACATAATGTGGTGAGATACCAACACTGGTGGGTGAAATCCTTTCTTTAGAGGGAATTGAGGCATCCCACAATTATCTCGGGGCATCTTGAACATGTTCGGGGTAAGATCACAATTTAATATTATGCATTGAGGACTTTAACTCCTAGTTTAAAGTCATAGATTTTGGGCTAAAATGGGGAAATATATCTCATGGGTATGTGTAGTGCAGTGTTATGATAAACCCAATGTGAATGAGTGTCAAGGGGGCCCAACACTACACAACACATCACAGAGAAAACATGCATACAGTTTAAAGTCGTGATTCTTGGACTTGGGATCCTAACTAAAGGTCATAGATTTTGGACCCTTTAAAATAGTTTAATGATATGTTTCATGAACTATATGGTGGATATTAGTTTATCAGGCCATGGGGTGAGAACTCCAAAAGGGATATGTGTAATGTGGTGGCATCAAAAACCTAATGTGAATGAGGACCAAGGATTCCCACACACCGCATATGCATTTCTAAGGAGCATTTCATATAGTTCTGAGTTGTGATTCTTAGAATAAGTATGCATTTTAGCATCGTGTTCCTGTGATGTGGGTGATATGTAGTTTATCATCATGTGGATAGGATTAAGGTCACTTGATATGAAATAAGTATCATTGCATTTGGGCCCATGAATAGAGATTAAAGTGTCATTACATATCCAAAAAGGGTAGAAATCATGACACACATTGTTCCGGAAGGAAATATCTCTTTATAGGTCGGTCCTATACATAGGGATGGAGTATTTTTTTGGGTGGTTAGACAAGGATATAAAATCTAGGTATCACTACATATAATGTGTGGATAGAAGTCAATATGTATGTATTTATAGAATATGGCATGGTGGATGATCGATGTCGAGGGAAAGATTATAACAACCCTTATCTTTACTACACACTTAAACATGATTTACTACAAAAGTATGCAATTAAGACAACTTGAAGGATAAAGAGGTCTAGTGTCTTGGGAAATTAGGAACATTACATAAAAACTTAAAACACAAAATAAAAAATCTTTATTGAAAACTTCTTTTACATGACCACAACATTCTTTTGTACATAGAATTTCATGGGATAACCTAGGGACATACATAAGAAAAGGGTGATCTATAAATCCCATTAAGGGAGTAAACAATACATAACATGAATAATAAAATAAATGTTAGGAAATAGTTATACCAATGGATAATAAGATAAATGTGATCATAAAAACATGATATATCATAATTATCATAACATGGAGATGTGGAAACAACATTTAGCATGATATTACATGAGCCAAGGATCATTGCACAAAGAGCATGAGTAAAACCTCATTGAACATGAATTAGAATGAGTAAAACCTCATTTCACATGAATTATCATGATTCAAACTTCATTGAACATGACTTATCATGATAATATTCTTTATCCAAAGTGTTGGAGCATTATCAGGGCACACCTCTCTTAATCATTTCATTTCATGCATAAGTGTGCAACATAGATCATACAACATGGATTCATTAAACATAATAATTTATTCCATGAATAAGAGATGTGGAATACATAAATGTAAGTACTAAATCAAAAATTACATGTTCATAAAGGTGAATATCCTTGATAGTGAAATGGGTATGGTATTCACTTACACGATGATTTCGGCATGGGAAATTTTGGTGTAACTTCGGCAGCATAACATCGTCAAATAGAATCATAAAATGCATTGATGATAGAGAATGGGGTATCTCATAATTTATACATGAAATGGATAGTAAGGTGGTCGTGGAACATAATATCCCAACATATGTAATGGAATTTAGATGCACAATATAAAATAATTGCTTGAATGTAAATGAGGAGAGATACCCCTTACAGAATCTTGACATGGTAACAGGTGTAAATGGGAGGCATTAATGAGAGATAAAGGGGTCTATAATCATTAAAACATAAGGATTTAAGTATAGGTGAGGTTATAAATCACACCCCAACATTTTTAATTGAAAATAAAAGGGCATAAAAATTTAAGGAAACTTGGACATAAATAAGGAAGGAAGGAAAGTGGGGATCCCTTACTTGGAAGTGTGTGACTTTAAGAGCTTGAGGAGGGGATTAATGAGGTCTTGGGGAACCTTGGGAGGATTATAGAGAGAGGATTCCAGATTATGTATGTGATCAAAGGGTTTTTTGTGAAGATAATTTAGAGTTTGTATGGGTTTATATATGAAAATATATGAGAATTCTTTAATATCTCACAAACATAGGTTTCAGAATCTATATAATTAAATATTCAAAACCAAAAAAACCCATTGTTTTTTCCCATGGTTTTTTCCAAAAGGGATTGGAAAAAATTATTTTATAATTACAATGTCCAAAATTATTAAAATATTAGGCCTCCTTTTGTAGAGGTGAGTCACACTCTCAAGGAAATTATTTTAAAAAGCCATAATATTTTATAAGTCTTGGAGGGTTCAATAAGGCACCATAAAATTAATAAAACAAATCTAAAATAACATTATTTTAAAGTTAAATCATATATTGTTAAAATATACCTTTTATAGTATTTTATTACATCACTATTAGATCATTTTGATGTCATAAAACACATTATATATTTAAATGTTATTTAATTTTGACTAAAAAATTCGACTATGTCAGAAAATTATGAAAAATTAACCATTAGATAATTTCAACATCCTGAATACAATAAATGTTAGTAAATAGGCGTATCAGTGGAGTATAAGAGAAATATGAACATAAATTAATTATATAGCATGATTATAGTAACATGGATATGTGCAACAACATTTAACATGATATTAGCATGAGTCAAGGCCCATTGTACATGGAGAATTAGTAAACCCCCATTGCACATGAATTATCATGAGTAAACCCTAATTTCACATGAATTATCATGATTCAACACTAATTTCACATGATGTATCATGATACTATTCTTTACCTAGTGCATTGTAGTGCTATCAGGGTGTACCCTTCTTAATCATTTCATTTCATGCATAAGTGTGCCACATAGATCATACAACATGGATTCATGAAACATCATAATTTATCCCAAAAATAAGAGATGTGGAATAAATAAATTTAAGACCTCAATCAGCAAGTACATGTGAATAAATTTGAATACCCTTGATAGATAAATGGGTATGGTATTCACTTACACAATGATTTTGGTATGAGAAATTTTGGAGTAACTTCAGCAGCATAACGACATCAAATAGAAATCGTAAAATGGGTTGAAGAGAGAGAAATGAGTCTCTCATAATTTATACATGAAATGGAAATTAATGGGGTCATGGAACATAATATCTCAACATATGTAATGGAATTTATATTAATAATATAAAATAATTTCTTGAATGTAAATGAGGATAGAGAAATCCCTTACAGAATTTCGACATGGTAACGGGTGTACATGGGAGGCATTAATGAGAGAGAAATTTGTCTCCCATCATTCAAATATAAGAAGGAAAGTATATGGGAAGTGATAAATCATACCACAAAAATTTATTTGAAAATAAAATGGCATAATAATATAAGGAAACTTGGACGTAAATAAGGAAGGAAGGAAAGTGAGGATCCCTTACTTGGAAGTTTGTGACTTAAAGAGCTTGATGAGAGGACTATTAAGAGCTTGGGGCACCTTGGGAGGATTATTGAGAGATGGGGGTAGATTAGGGATGTGATCCAAGGGTTTTTAGTGAAGAGAAGTGGGAGATTTGGTGGGTTTATATAGGAAAAGAGAGGGGAATTATTTAATATCTTACAAACATAGGGTTTGAAATATATATAATTAAATATTTAAAACCACAAACCAACCCATGGTTTTTGCCCATGGTATTTTCCAAAGGGTATTGGAAAACATTATTTTATAATTCCAATGGTGGAACTTATTAAAATATCAGGTTTGCTTATGTGGAGCTGAGTCACACTCTCAAGGAAATTATTTTAAATAGTCAAAATATTTTATAAATCTTGGAAGGTCCACTAAGGAAACATAAAATTAGTCAAAAAATATAAAATCACATTATTTTAAAGGTGAAACACATATTTTATGAATATAACTTTTATAGTATTTTATTACATTACTATTGGGTCATTATGATGCCATAAAACACATTATATATTTAAATGGTATTTAATTTTTACCCAAAAATTAGATTGGATCAGAAAATTAAGAAAAATTAACTGTTAGATAATTTTGACGTCTTGAATCCAAAAATAATATTAATTTTATCTAAATAATTTTCTAAATATGTGAATTTTTACATTTAGAATAAAAATCGATATTTATCGAAAATTCATGGGTTTTGACAAAAATAAGATTCAAACCGTAATAAAAATTACAATTGTATAAAATTGTTTGATAATTTATATTAAATAAAATTTAATTTGGTAATAATATATTAATAAAATATTATTTAATTCAAAAATACATTAATTCATCAAAATATATTTCTTAATTGAATATTTACTAAAAATACTATTTGTGATTTAAAACCCATTTAAAAAGTAACAATAATAAAATGAATGTATATTCTTTATACAAAAACAATGCACATAATCATAGTTCTATGGTATTGTTACATAAACCCTTATAACACCTGCATAAGACCTAAGGGTAAGGTGTGTGATGGTGATAGACTCTTGGAGTGGCTTAGATAACATTACTCAGGTGATTATCTCTATTAACTTCAAATTATACCATATATGGTTCCGTTCAAACTTAACGTGTTGAAGCTCATCATGGGTTTGGTCAAGAGAAATTCCTAGTGACACTACCTACTTTCCAAGCTCTAACAAATGTGCTTCATATAGAGAAATTCTACTAGATGAGACCATCTCTTCCTTTGTCTAAGTAAATTGGACTTGTTAATGCCCTATATTTATACTAATCATGTGATCACTATTCAATGATATATTGGTTACGGTAACAATTCTTAATAGTATTTTAAAATAAAAAAACATAAAACCAAGGAAGTTAATATGTTTTATTTTACCATAACAAGACATTTAATTAGATCAAGAGGGATTTTCATTAATAAAAGTTTGGGTTGTTAAAATATTCCCCCCTTAAGAAATTTTACCATCAAAATTTATTTTTCCCACAGTAAAACAGATGAGGGTAATTCTGCTTCATCACTTCCTCTAATTCCCATGTTGCTTCTTTAAACTTGTAGTTTCACCACAACACCTTGATGAGGGGAACTGTCTAATTTTGTAGAACTTTTTCCCTATGATCTAAGGTCTTCACCAGCTTCTATATATAAGAGAGTTCATTCTACAATGGTACCACTTAAGGATTGAGAACATGTGATGGGTCAGGTATGTACTTCCTCAAAAGTGTTACATGGAATACATCATGTACTTGAGATAGGTTCGGTGGGAGTGCTTGTCGATAGGCCACTGCTCCAATGCGGTCAAGGATCTCAAAAGGGCTATTGTACCTTGGACTAAAATTTCCCTTCTTCCCAAATATCATAAATCTCTTAAACGATGATATGTGGAGTAATATAATGTCTCCAACATCAAACTCTAGGTCTTGTTGATGATTATAAACATAACTATTTTGTTGACTCTGAGCAGATTTAATGTTCTACTGGATGGTCTTAACCTTTTCCATTATTCCTTAGATCATTTTTGGACCTATGAGTTTTCCCCCCCAACTTTATCCCAACATGCCGATGTTCTACAACTCTTCCCATAAAAGGCTTCATAAGGATCCATTTGGATGCTTGAGTGGAAACAGTTATTGTAAGAGAACTCAACCAGAGGAATATGTTTATTCCATCCTCCTTTTAAGTCCATTAGTCATGCTCTTAACTTGTCCTCAAGTGTTTGGATAGTCCGCTCAGATTGTCCATCAGTTTGAGGATGATAATCCGTAATAAAGTTCATCTTTGTATTCAGAGCATGTGAGAGACTCTTCCATAACTTAGAGGTGAATCTTGGATCTCGATCAGATATAATCTATTGTGGTACTCCATGTAGCCTCACCACTTCTATGATGTATATCCATGCCAGTTGATCCAATGAGAAATCCTACCAAATTGAAATGAAGTGTGCAGTCTTTGTAAGGCAATCTGCAACATCAATGATAGAATTGTTTACTTTGGATGTCTTCGGTAGTCTAGTGAAAAAGTCAAGGGTGATGTTCTCCCATTTCCATATTGGAATGATTAATGGTTGCATCATCCCCTTAGACTTATGCCTCTCATCCTTCACCTACTGACACTGAGGCAATTTTATGTATACTCAGAGATATCATTCTTCATGTTATCCTGCCAATAATTCTCTCAAAGATCTAGGTACATATTTGTGTTTCCTAGATGAATGGAGAAATTTGACCTATGTGCATCATCCAAAAGTTAATTCTTTAACTCCAGATTTGATGGAACACATAGTCTTTACCCAAATATTACAATTCCTTCTTCATTAAAATTGAACTATAAGGATTTCCCTTTTCTAATAGTTTCTACTTTATTCTGAATTCCCACATCATCCTTTTAAGCATCCTTTAACCTTTCCAAAAGATATAGTTGAGAAATCATTTGTTAAAGGATTTATGATATTCCCTTCTTTATGATTCCCATGTCCATCTTCATCAAATCTAAGAAGACATGATCCTTTTCAATTCCCATCAATGATAGAATCGTTGAGTCCTTTCTACTTAGAGCATCTGCTAACTTGTTCGCTTTCCCAAGATGGCAATAGATTGAGTAGTCATAGTCTTTGATCATATCTAACCATCTTCATTGGTGCATATTCAACTCTTTATGTGTGAATATATACTTGAGGCCTTTTTGATCCATATATATTTTACATTTCTACCCAAAGAGGTAATGTTGCCAAATTTTTAAAGTGAAAATTACTATATCCAACTCCATATCATGTATTGGACAGTTTTTCTCATGAACATTCAATTGACTTGAAGCATAGGCAATGACTTTGTCATTTTGCATCAACACACAACCCAAGCCCTTCTTTGAAGTATCACTGAATACCACAAAAAGTTCTCCACTTGTAGGTAGCATGAGCACGAGCACAATGATAAACCTATTTTTCAACTACATGAAGCCATCTTAGAATTCATCACTCCAACCAAACTTGAATCCCTCCTGAGTTATCTTGGTAATAGGGTTTGAAAATCATGAGAAATTTCTCACAAATCAGTGATAATATCTAGCTAACCCAAGGAAGCTACGGATAACCATCACAGATATTGGCCTCAGTCATACCTCAATTTTATTTTTCTTAGAGGGATCTATAGACATCCCATTGCTTGTGATGATATGACCCAAGAATAAGACCTCCTTCATTCAAAACTCACACTTGATGTACTTTTCATAGAGATTCTCCTTCCGCAAGGTCTCTAGTACAGTGCTTTGATGCTCCTCATGCTCCTCCTTGGTTTTGGAGTATATTAGAATATAATTGATAAAGACTATAACAAATTTGTCCAGGTAATCTATAAAGACTCTATTCATCAAGTCCATGAACATTTATGGATAATTAATGAGTATAAAAGGTATTACTATGAATTCATAGTGCCTGTACCTTGTACGAAAAGCAGTCTTGGGGATATCCTCCTTCTTTACCCTTACTTCATAATATCCTGGCTGTATATCCACCTTGGAGAAGTATTGTGCTCCACATAGCTGATAGAACAAGTCATCAATTCATGGTATAGGATAATTGTTATTTATCATGATTTTTTTGATATCACAATAATCAATGAAAAGGCGCATTGACCCATCCTAATTTTTGATGAAGAGGACTGGTGCACCCCATGGTGAAGCACTTGGGAATATAAGCCCTTTATCCAGAATCTACTATATTTGTTTCTTTAGCTCCTCAATGTCCACAACAACCATTCTATATGGAGTCTTGGATATTGAAAAATCTCGAGGTATAATATCAATCAAGAATTCAACATCTCTTCTAGGAGGAAGACCTGGAAATTCCTTGGGAAACACTTCGGTGAATTCCCTCACAATAGGCATGTATTCAAGGATGGTTTCTTCCTTAGAATCAATCATCTGAGCAAGATACACATGCTCATAGGGTAGTAATATAAACGCTTGATATGATGGTGCTAGAGAATATTCATCCTCCTTCTTGAACTTGTATAGAATCAGGGATCGATTCGCCATATGGAAATTGATTTCCCTCTCATGGAAATTTATGTTGGATCTATATAGGGAAAACAAATCCATGACAAGAATTGAATAAAATTAAACCATAGGGAGTATTAATAGGTTCTCCAGGAATTTCAATCCATAGATTGTGATAGGGGAGGATTTATATTCATGGGATGTAATGATTTCCCCATTTTCTTTTCTCACTAACATCTCTACTTCCATGATTTGTGGTGGTGTTGGGATTGTTCTACTAAACTTTTGAGATATAAAATAATGCATAGAAATAAAATAAAAATTATGTTTTTATATTCTTGAATGAATAACTGTCATACCTTTCACCACTTTGTTGTCAGGGTTTTCTTTGGTAGTAATGATGGAAAAATCTCACCCTTGCTGGCTTGGAGGTTTTTGGTTGCCTCCGAAAACCCTTGGCTTAGGGAACTAGTTTGCAAGGTTCCCTAGTTATTTGCAGATGAGGTAATGAACAATGAGTTGAGGGTTTAACAGAGTGTTCCTTTACTCTATCACAATAACTAGTTTTTCTTTTTGGAAATAAATGGCCAGGTTCCCTTGTCGTCCACACCTAAATCATTTCCTTGTCCCCTTCAGGCAATTTCCAGGGTGCTTCTTTCCGTACTATTAGCAAGTGGGGTGTTATAATTTCTTAGCACTGTTTGATTTATCCATAAGACCACTAGAATTAAAGTCCACTTTCTGCTTCTTATCCCCATGATACCCCTAATATTCACTGATCTCCATTTCAACTTTGAGGCCACATCGGAAAAATTCTTCATAGCTATCAAAGTCACAGATTGCTATGGATTTCTGTAGGCTAGGTTATTTCCCACCAAAGAAGTGGTCGACCTTTCATTTGGAGGTAATGAAAAAACTGGAGATGTATCATGCAAGACTTGTGAAGTTTACCTCATACGCTCCGATGGATTTGTCATATTTTTGATTGAGGTCAAGGAAGTCACTTTCCAACTTAAATCAGAGGGTGTGTGGAAACTATTTATCAAAAAACATTTTCCAGAAATCATTCCATTCCTATGCCTAGATATCCTCCTCAGGCATCATATTTTTTTATCAATTTCTAACATTGATCAGCTTCACCCTCCATACGATAAGCATCCAGAAGAACCTTATCTTGTTCAGAACATTAAAGTATAGAGAAGATCTTCTCAATGAATTTAATCCATTGTTTGGTGATTAATTGATCATATGATCCATTAAAAGTAATAGGTATTTGTCTCATGAAGCTATCGATTGTGGCTTGTTCTTTCTTTAGGGGGGGGGGGTTGAATGTTCCTCTTGAACCATGTTTCTAATCAAAACATGAGTTAAATGAGAGAGTATTGTGATAAATATTTTTATTCCCACTCCCATTAGATTGGGCATCTAATTAGAATAGTCATCACATTGATCTTCACATTAGTTTTTTGACCGAGACCTCCTATTACCAGACATTGACTAGAATAAAAGGGAAGCTAGGGGTAACACATAAATGGGAATCCAATGACCAAAATGGATGACTTATAAATTACATTTATTTCTTTATCTTATGAATTTATAGGCTTCAATATATGTTATCCATGATATACTTCTCAAAATATATTCTTAGGGGAATTTTTTTATTCCATTAATAATGGTTCATACTAAGCTTATGAATTTACCAAATCATATCCCCAAGGAGTGTCAAACCAGGAGTGAATCTAGGCCCATTGTTGTGCACGAGTTCCCGTTCGAGTCTAGCTCAAAGCAATTTTTTCAAGTTTTACCCCTAGATACATCTGGGCCAAGGCCGCCTCTACTTGTTCGTATCTATATAGGGATGTATTTTATTGATAAATGGATTACTATATACTCACCAAAATTTAGGGGTGTTTTTATTATACTTAGTATTATCCTTAAGTCTTTCACTAGGGTTTTCTATGCCCAATCCAAAAAAATAACTAAACCTATCCTTTGATAAAAACTAAAACAAACCTTCTATTTATTACACACTTAACCATGATTTATTACATAAACGTGCACTTAAGACATATTTGAGGATCGATAGGTCTAGTGTATTAGGAAATTATAAACATTACATAACAACTTAAAACACAAAATACAACATCTTTATTGAAAACTTCTTTTACATGACCACAACATTCCTTCATACTTACCATTGCATGGGATAACCTGAAGACATACATAAGAAAAAGGTGAGCTATAAATCCCAGTAAGAGAGTAAACAAGGAATAACATGAAGAATCTAATACATGTTTGGAAATAGGCATATCAATGGAGCATAAGATAAATTTTAACATAAAGGCATTATATAGCATGATTATCATAACATGGATAGGTGCAACAACATTTAACATGATATTAGCATGATCCAAGGCACATTGCACATGGAGAATTAATAAACCCTCATAGAACATGAATTAGAATGACTAAACCCTCATTGCACATGAATTATCATGAGTCAACACTCATTTCACATGATGTATCATGATACTATTCCTTACCCAGTGTATTGGAGTGCAATTAGGATGCACCCTTCTTAATCATTTCATTTTGTTTATAATTGTGCCACATAGATCATACAACATGGATTCATTAAACATCATAATTTATTCCACAAATAATAGATGTAGAATAAATAAATTTAAGACCTCAATAAAAAATTACATGTGTATAAAGGTTAATACCCTTGACAGAGAAATGGGTATGGAATTCACTTACATGATGATTTTGGCATGAGAAATTTTGGTGTAACTTCGGCAGCATAATGACGTCAAATAGAAATCGTGAAATAGGTTTATGAGATATAAATGGGTCTCTAATAATTTATACATGAAATTTAAATTAATGAGGTCATTGAACATAACATACAAACATATGTAATGGAATTTTGAAGCATAATATAAAATATTTTCATGAATGTAAATGAGGAGAGAGAAATCCCTTACGAAATTTCGATATGGTAACGAGTGTACATGAGAGGAATTAATGAGAGAGAAATGGGTCTATCATCATTAAAATATAATAAGGGAAGTATAGGGGAGGTGATAAATTATACCCAAATATTTTTAATTTAAAATAAAAGGGCATAACTATATAAGGAAACTTTGACATAAATAAGGAAGGAAAGTGAGGATCCCTTGTGAAAGTGTGTGAATTCAAGAGCTTGAGGAGGGGCTTCGTGAGAGCTTGAGGCACCTTGGGAGGATTTTAGAGAGTTGAGGGAAGATTAGGGACATGATACAGGGGTTTTTAGTGAAGAGAAGTGGGAGATTTGGTGGGTTTATATAGGAAAAGAGAGAGTAATTCTTTAATATCTTACAAACTTAGGTTTTGATATCTATATAATTAAATAATAAAAACCACATAGAAAACCATTTTTTTCCTATGGTATTTTCCAAAGGGTATTGGAAAAAATTATTTTATAAGTCTAATGGATGAACTTTTTAAAATATTATGCTTGCTTATGTGGAGCTGAGTCACACTCTCAAGGAAATTATTTTAAAAAGTCAAAATATTTTATAAGTCTTGGAGGGTCCAATAAGGAACCATAAAATTAGTCAAAAAATAAAATAAAATAAAATCACGTTATTTTAAAGTTAAAACATATATTGGCCGAATATACCATTTATAGTACTTTATTACATCATTATTGGGTCATTATGATTCCATAAAACACATTATATATTTAAACGGTATTTAGTTTTTACCAAAAAAAATTCGACTATCTCAAAAAATTATGAAAAATTAATTATTATATAATTTTGACATCCTGAATACAAAAATGATATTAATTTTATCTAAATAAATTTATAAATATTTTAATTTTTAATTTTAAAATAAAAATCAATATTTATCAAAAAATCATGGGTTTTGAAAAAACAGCTTTCAAACCTTAATTAAAATTACAATTGTTTTAAAATTGTATGATAATTTATATTTAATAAAAACTAATTTGGTAATAATATTTTATTAAAATATTATTTAATTCAAAAATATATTAATTCATCAAAATATATTTCTTAATTGAATATTAACTAAAAATAATATATGTGCTTTAAAAACCATTTAAAAAGTAACAATAGTAAAATGAATGTATATTATTTATACAAAAATAATGCATATAATCATAGTGATAGGGTCTTGTTAAAAAACCCCTTTTAACACCCGCATAAGTCCTACGGGTAAGGTGTTCAATGGTGACAGACTCTTGGGGTGGCTCATATAACATCGCTCGGGTGGTAATTTTCTTAACTTCCACTTCTCCCATAGGTGGTTCTATTCAAGTTTAATGTGTTGAAGCTTAGATTGGGATTGACCAAGAGAAAATCCCAGTGATGGTACCTCCATTCTGATTTCTGATAAATGGGATTCTTATGGAGAAATTCTACTAGATGAGGTCATTTCTTCCTTTGTCTGAGTAAATTGGATTTGTTAAAGCCCTATATTTATATAAATCATGCGATCACTATTCAACGACTATATTAGTAATGGTAACAATTCTTAATGGTATTTTAAAATACAAAAACATAAAACCAATGAAGTGAATATGTTTTATATAACCATAACAAGACATTTTATTAGATCAAGAGGAATCTTCATTAATAAAAGTTTGGTTCATTATAAAAATCCTTCCAAGAAAGACATTATGGTGTTGTTTAGTTTCTAATCATCTAGCTAGGATGATAATTGTTAGGCAGTTTAACATCGTGAAACTAGGATGTCAAATCTATGTAGTTTATCTTCATTTGGTTAGGACAATAATTTTTACCTAGTTTAACATCATGAAAGAAACTTGGAATTGGTGGGAGGAATAATGTGATCTCCATACATGGTTATCAAAGAGTATGTGCCATTGGGATAGACCTTGTGAAAGATATACGACCCTTCCCACTTGGTCTCTGACTTTGGTTGGTGGATTCCTTCTAGGTATCATCAGTATTATTAGAGATAGTATTGTCTCACCCAAGAGGAATGAGGAGAGGTGAACCTTATTATTAAACACTATTTCTATATTATTCATATGCCTCTCTAGATTATGAATGGAATGAAATAGTTCTCTTCAAGGGATTATAACTCATCTAGATAGATTTTTTCCACTTTATCTGGAATATTCTTATCATAGAAATCTATTTAGTGAAATGTAAAGTAAACCTTGATGGGTAGTACTGCATCTATTCCATACACCAGGGAAGATGGAGTCACCTGGGTGGAATTTTGAGTCTCTATTTGATAGGACAAGAGATCATTTGGGATCTTTTCTGGACAAATCTTGTTGTTCTGACCCATCATCTTCTATAGAATATTTGACAAGTTTTTTTTAATTCCTCAATATATCCATTTGTATATGTGTAATAAAAGAAAATATGGTTGGATCAGATGTTGTAATTAGCATACAAATTCTTTAGCTCCACCACCCATAATTTGTTTTTTTTCGTGAGAATAACATGAGGGACTCCAGATTGATGAATAATGTGGGAGCTCATGAATTTGACCACTGATCAGGTCTTGACTTCTTTAAGAGGAATCCATTCTTCGCACTTGGATAATAAATCTATCACAATCAGAATGAATCAGTACTGTTGAGTTATCTCTAGTGGATAGGGGCCTACAAAATTGAGTCCCCATACTTCAAATGGCCATGAATACTTGCTGGTATGAAGGGGATCTGGTGGTTGACACAAAAAGTTGGTATGAATTTGAAATGTGTGGATCCTCTTAGAGAACTTGATATAGTGATAGAACATGGTTTTCCCAAAGTATGCAAGCATTTAAATCAAGTGGTAGAGCTTAAATCACACCTAGTGAGAACAACAAGACCTGACATGAAATTTTAGTCTGACCCAAGAAATCTCATATCCTTTTATATAATGGAGAAGAATTCCATCAAATACACATCTATAGAGAGTCTATTTGAGGCTAGGATCACTCTATAGGGTGAACTTTACTACACACTGATGGATTCTCTAAATTTTTTATTTATATGGTATGAGTGCATTGTGCGGGAGATAATCATCAGAAAGGGTTGTCAAATTGGAGTTTTCTTCTTATGTGAGGGGATCTGGAGGTACCAATGTAGAATCAATGGTAGAAAGTTGGTTTACCTAATGGATTTTATCATCATTTGGAGTTATGGGAGAGATGAACCTCCAATTTTCCACATGAATTAACAGGTCATCATGGTCAGGATCTACAATAGACGCAGCTGGACAGGCTAAGTTATCAGCTTGACCATTCTACGATCAGGGAACATGGGTCACTTTTGGCTGAGAAGGGAAATGATCCATCATCTAGTGAGTGCACTCCAATAAGGTAATGAGATCTGACTTTCTAAAAATGTGATCAGAATTTATCTATTGGATTAATTTCTAAGAGTATTCCTTTACATGTAAGCAGGGAAAATCAATCTCAAGATCCAGCTCAAGACCAATAATGATTGGCTGACACTCCGCCTCATTGTTAGTGCATCCTTCTGAATGTAGGAATGAGTATGGTAAAACATCCTACATAGGAGTGTCGATGACAATCCCTAGGATATCCCTATTGAGATTTTTATTATTGATCCTTATATCGGTTGGGATCCAGGAGGCACCATCAAAATGAATCTTCCAAAAAAGCACAACCTAATCTACTGAGAGGATGCCCTCATCCAGGAAACCAATGTCTATAGGAAATTATTTAGGGGGGGGGGGGTTATGAGAAATTAGGAATTCTGCCATAGTTTGACCCTTTACAGCTTTCTACAGAATGAACCTTATGTCAAACTACTAAATGATCATTTCCTAGTGATCTCATAATACTACCAACATCGAGATATTCAGGATTTAATTTAGTGGATCCTCACAAAACATTAGTTATATCTCATTTTGTTGTAGATAGTGATGAAACTTATAAACCATCATGAGTAATCTCTTCTTGATATGAGATTATGTGAAATCTGTTTCGATGAGAATGAGACTAAGACATCATAGATTGATCCCTCCACCTTTATTATTCTTCTAACCAAGTAAGGCATTGAGATATCGCTCCAGAGTGGTCACATAAAGGGCTAGAGGATTCCATGAGATAGGGGAATTAGAACCTATGGTTATATAAGATACTTCTTTATTTCCTAAAATGTGGTTTGGAACTCCTCATCCCACTATTAGATGGTTCCTTTCTTCATGAGCCTTGAAAATGGATTACACTTTCCATCCAGATTCACAATGAATCATTTTATACAGGCTAAGTGTACTTAGAGGCCTTGGAGATCTTGGAAGTTTCTCAGAGGAGGAATCTAGATGAGGGTCTTGGTCTTTTATAGGTTTATCTTGATGCCTCTATATCTGATTAAGAATCCGTGAAATGTACCATAGGTAACCTCAAAGGCACACTTTAAGGGGTTTATCTTTAAATTTTAGGAGTTGAGGAAGTTTAAAACATTATCTAGACCTCTAATATGATCCTAATGCTGGTGGGACTTAACCACCAAATAATCCATGTAGCATTATACAAGAGTACCTAGAATTGTTTTGAAGATTTGGTGTATGACCTGATGATAATTGGCTTCAGCATTCTTCTGAACAAAAGGCTTTACCTGATAGTAAAAGGTTCCTTGAGAAGCTCTGAAGGCTGTAGACTCCTCATCTTCAGGGGCTATTTGAATCTAGTTGTATCCACATTACCCATATATGAAGGAGATATCTTGGAACCTAGATGAGGAATCAACCAATAGCTTTATCACTGAAAGGAGAAAATAAACCTTTAGAGAGTGGTGGTTGAGATCCTAGAAGTCGATACAGACATTGATCTGCCCATTATTCTTCATGAATGGAATAATTTTGTTTAGGAATTTTGGGTACTAAAATTTCTTGATGATTTTATCTTTGATAATCTTATCAACTTTTTCCTCAACCATGGTATTATGAGATGGTTTCATTTTCCTGGGAGGCTGCTTGAACCCATGATGACTCACCGGGAGACCAAGAAGGTGGATAGAAACCATAGGTTCTAGTCCTGGAATCTCTTCATAACTCTAGGAAAAGACTTCATGGTGTTGCTACAATAAAACCAAATAGTATTTTTGTTCCTATATAGGCATGGATTCAATAATAAAATTTGAATTCAGATTTTCCTCAGTTCCAAGATTTACCTAAAATAACTCATTGATAGTGGTGGAGACACCCTCTTCAAATGTGGGATGAGTGTCTTCTAAATCCACTTCTTCATCTATGACTGGGGAATTGATCGGAGGAGATGGCTCACCCGATATGACTGATTCAAGGTGAACACTTGTTTCTTATTGGGTTGACATAGAATCCTCATTGGAGAAATCTTGATTTTCTGAGACCATGTAGGAAATATTTTTGAACCAATCCCATTAGGCCTTAAACTGTGGGGTTCATACTTGATATAAAAGAAATAGTGGTTGGTTGACTTCTGTCAGTTCAACCCATCTTGGAGAAACATGAGAGTATGACATATAGTTGTATCCATCGGGATAATATCATGGTACCTCATAGGGGTAGGGTCTTTTAGTGTCAATCGTGCTTGTCCTGTGTAGGAATATGAGGTAATATTCTGAATTTCACTATACTTAGTAACACAATGACACTTCCTATAAAAAATGATAAATAAATATCTCAATTCTAGTGCCATGGCCTCCAATCGATGAATTGATATGATTAAAGCATCATAAAAGTCTTCCCATGGGCCGGTTTCAACTGTTATGGATCAACATAATTGGTTTGAATTTACTTTTCCTTTCTATTTTAATTATATACATCATAATAGTGGGATTCACAAGAGTCAAATGGAGATACATCACCTTGAAGAATGACTACTCGACCATTGAGGGAGTACTTGAGTCATTAGTGATACGAGTATGTGATTTTTGTATGAAGATAAAGATAGGGACAACCCATCAATGCGGTGTAGGAGGTATCCTATGAGAAAACCATGAATTCATCATTTTCTACCGAGCCCCAAAACTAAGTCTTCAACTGGATTCTGACACATGGTCTCTGCTCAGTCCTACCACAACCCAAAATTTTCAGGTCATAGGGGATCAAGTATACTTTAGTGATCCACAACTTGAGAAGTGTCCAATTCAGAAATAGATTGATCCTTAAACCTGTGCCCACCAGGCAACGACAAACTTTCATGCCATTGAACTGGAATGTGATGTAAAGAGGGAGGATGTGACCCTATATGGGGGAGTCCTAATCTTCTCTGAAGAATGAGATTATGTCATGGAATTATGTTTTCTTGACCTCCTCAACACAGAAGGTCTTTGCGTCCATTACCACTGCTTCAAAATAGATGAGACTTTTCAAAGACTCTGTAAGAGCCTCACAAATCTCTTCTGATAGGTGGAGGGCCTCAAAAATTGAGATCCTTGCAGGTATAGTGTTGAGGTACTTCAAAACATCATAATTCCATGCTATATGTAAACATTTTCCCATAGGGGATCATTCTTTTGTATGAGGTATGATGGGAACAACAAGCTAAACCCCTATATTCTAGCTGGTGCTGGGAATGCCCTGTTATTCATCAACTAACTCACTCGGAATCACTGTTGGATGACTATCAGTTAGTTGAGGCTTGGATTTTTCTAGACATAGCTGATTGTGATGTGACTGAGATTTTTCCCCAGTCAATTATCATGCTCAGCTATGGTGGTGTGTCTGACAGAGCGGGGTGAGAAGACTGTGCCTGTTGAGCTATGTGTAGGACCTATTTCTTGGCCTTGGTAGCATGCATTACTTGGATTGAATCACTAAACAGAACATTCTGTCAATTAAAATTCCTTTGACCATTCACTACTACAAAACTAGGTTTATCTAGTGCTAGGGTTTTAACAGTGCTAACTAAACGTGCTGTTAAAAACCCCATTTGTTAGCATTATAAAAAGTGTTATTAAAAGGGGTATTTAACAACACATTTTTTATCACTGTTAAAGGGAGTCTTTAACAGTGCTAAAAAATGACTTTGTTAAATGGGGCCCTTTATCAACGCTTGTAAAAAAGTTCTCATAAAGGACCCCCTATCAGCGCTAGTAAGAAAGAGCTGATAAAAAGGGACTTTATTTGTGTTTTTTTTACTATCACTGATAAATGGTATATTTAAAAAAATATTTCATTAACAATAATATATTAATATATAAATATATCTATATTGATAAAAATATAATATATAATTTAAATATGTTTTATATAATGCTAAAGAAGTATTTACACATAATATATAAGATATTTATTGAAAATGGCTTATAAAATAATTTTATCTTTTTAAATAACAATTTGTTAATTATTATTGAGTAATAGTCATTTAATAAAAATTTAAATATAAAAAATAAAAAAAATTAATAAAAGATCTAAAATAAGTTTAAAGCGTAACTTGAACTTCAAAATGACCATAAATTTTCATCCAAGTGTATGTTTGGGCTCTACTACATTTCAAATTAAAGACTACGATGAGATTTATGCCATGTTGGTTGGGGGAGACCCCAGTCACTATTTTTTTGAGTCCAAGAAAGGACCATAAAGTCTCTAAAACTGATTTTTTAGATGGGTTACCCTAATATTTTGACATTCGATAGATTTTTATCCTTGTTTGAGGGAATATTTTTTTCCTTTTTCAGGGGGGACTAAATTTAGCCCAAGAAATTTCATTCATGTTGATGTTATGGATCTGAAATTTTATCATTTTTTATAATTTATTGTTATTTATAATCAAATATATTACAATATATATATATTTTTATATATTCACACATAAAAATTTAATTTAATTAATAAATAATTAAACATATTTATATATAAAATATATTTTTCAACGAATAAACCTTATATATATATATTTGTATGTATGTATAAAAATTGTAACTAAATATTTATAAATATATAGATATATTATAAAATGTAAAACAAAACAATATAGGGGAGTGGAAAAGAAATTGTGTATTAGAAGGAGGTCTCAGGTTTGAAACTTGCTGAAGGAAGGGGCACACACAGGAGGGTGGGATTATCTAGAGCGCTCATAAATAAATTGACTTATGAAATTATTCACCACTTGTTAATTTTCATGTCAAATAAACTTTGATGAAATAATTCAAATTAAAACTTATAATACAATTAACTATGAATTATTCATGATATTAAATATAAAAGTGGAAGTATGTAAACTATATTGAAGAAATTATGTGTAGAATAATATAATTTTCTTCACTAAATGAAAAATTGGGACAAAATACCTTGCCTCGCACTTCTTTTTTTAATGTGATTTAATATAATTTATAATTTTTTAATAGTATTATTAATTTATACCAAAACTATATACATATTTATAATATCCTATATTACCACCTTATAATATTTTACTACCAATTTTTTATACTATTTCATTATTTTTATTATTTTGGGTGTTAATTACCTTATTTTCTCAAGTATGTTTTTTCATGAAAGATCCATTTCTTACACATTTAATATACTTCCTAGTAAATAATAATAAACTTTAAAGGATGTTGACAGTGCTGGAAAAACCCTTTTTAGGAGAATTAACATTTTCTAAGATAAATAAAAATAAATACCCTTTATATCCTTTTTACATTTAGAGAAAATATTTTATAAAACAAATGAAATTTGAATTTATTTTCAAATCCATGAAAACCTAAAGATGAAGTTAATTAAATAAAATTTATTAAGATTATGGTAAAATTAATTATCATGAAAAATATGTATTAAACATTATATATTTATATCACCTATCCAAGCCATTTGGGTCCCTATAACCCCTTAGTTAGGTATGCATGACTTTGGGTATAAACTAAAAGGAATAAAATCTGATATTCATATTGAAAAAAATTTACATTTGGTAAATTTTTTCAATATTTACTCACTCAAAAATTACATACAATGTCTTGAGTCCATATATGATGCATCCACTACTAAGATTAAACAAAAATCCCTTAGAAAAACTAAGACCAATCTTCTTTTAAACTTAAATAAATGAAGAATCCTTCGAGAGAAAAAAATATTTTATTCAATGGATAAAAGAGGGGAACTTGAATTCCAAGTTTTTTCATTCTCATGTAATAATAATAATAAACTCTCTATCATTAGTGTCATAAAAATATTGATGGAAACATCATTGATAACCCATCTTCTTTGAAAAGGGTGGACATTAATTTCTTCTCATATTTATTTATGGACCTTCTAGTTGTCATATACCTTGATATCCATGATTTTATTTCTAATATTATCAATAACATAGAAAATTAAGTTATGATAGCTTCAGTGATCCTAGAAGAACTTAAAATATTAGTTTGGGATAAATTTTAGTAGTTCCCCAGGCCCTGATGGTTTTAATGGTATATTTTTTAAGAACTACTGGGACATTATCAACAAAGGTCTTCTTAGTATAGGTAAATATTTCCTCACAAGCACTACCATGCCATTCATAGTTAGTAGTTAACGTATTTTCTTATTCTAAAAACTAAAAATCCTAAAAAAATTTAATGATTATAGGATTATTTATCTCTATACTTTCATCACCGAAGTTCTAAATCAGGATCTTGTGGCCCATCTCTCTTTCATTCTTGATTCCATTATCTCAAAAGAGAAAACTGGTTTTCTTAAAAATGACATATTTATGACAAAATTATCATGGAAAAAGATATTATTCACCCCTTGAATATTAAAATATGATGTCATAAATTAATTTTTAAGTTAGATGTGAAAAATAATTTGAATCCATACCTTGGTGCTTTCCCCTTAATGTATTGTCAAAATTTGGATTTTTCTATCAGTTTACCAAGATTATCAAGAACTTCCTTTCCTCTACTAGGTTCTCAATCTTATTCAATGGATGTCATACTTGATTCTTCCAACAAATTTAGGGATTTAATTAGGGATATCTTATGTCCCCCATTATTTTTATTATTGGATTGGATTCCATTAGAAGGGGATTATCATCTCTCTTCATCCAGGTAACCCTTAAACCTTTTGTAACCCCTAAAAATTGTCACCATATTACTCATATAGAGTATTAATATTATGTCCTAATCTTAACTAAAGTATATTATAGATACATTAGTAACCTCAAGGATTTTATTTTCACGCTTCAAAATGTGTCTAGTATTACCATAAATAATTCTGAAAAAAAATTTATAGTGGGAAGGAACTGATCTTCAAATATTATAAGAGTAATAAAACATCTTTTACATATGTGTTTATCCCATAAATCCATTAATTATCTAGAATTACACATATCCTCATGAAAAACTAATCATTCTCACTTCCTTCATCTGATTGATTGATTTGATAAGGAATTGTCTAATTAAAGGAATAAATTTCTCTCAGTGAGAGAAAAACTTCAATTGACCATCTTTGCCCTTATTCCCTTTTTATCTACTATTTATTTATTTATCATAACCCCAAATCCATGTCACATACTCTTAATTATAATATATAAAACTTCATTTCAGGATACATTGATTTTGACCCAAAAAGGGATTGATTTTATTTGAAAAGAATTGGTTATTTGACCTCAGAAAATAGTCTAGGAATAAGAATCTTAAAAAAACTATGAAAAACATACATGAATAATATTTGGAATAGTATTTTTATGGTGTCAAATCCATAGAACATATTCATGAGGGAAAGGTACATTAATTTTTCAATGATACATCCATCATCTACTTGGAAGTCTATTACCCAAGATCATTATGTTTCACCCTATAAGTTTTTACAACTACTGGTCAGATCACTCTCTATCATTTAGTGATATTTATAGTTCCATTTATAAAATAAATTGAGATTAACCTTTAGGAAACATTATCTAGAATAACTATATTCCCATCAAAATCTTAATTTTCTCCTAGAGATTACTTAAAAATTATTTTCCTATCGATGATTCCCTATCTAAATTTTTTATTCAGTAAGCTTCTATATGTGTCCTTAATGATATAAATAGTTAAATAGTTGATCAATTATTTCCAAATATGAATAGTATTAAAAAACTAAATACTTTTTTTCATACTAGTTTCCCCATAATATGTCACAAATAACTCCTTGTCTTGATTTGTGTGCTCAATGGAGTGATAATTTTGAGCACAAAGGATGGAAAGTTTATTATGCTTTAATTTCTATAACTATATATTAGAGAATATTGGTTAAAAGGAATAGTATCATACAAGATGTGGGTTTGTTTAATGTGTTTCACACCATTGAAGATATCAAATACAACCTTTATTTTATTCCTTTTACTAGACCCATTTTTGCTAATCAAGTTTATATTATATGTTTTTTTCAGATGATAAATATATCTTGCCTCATTTAAACCAGTCCCACTCTAGAGTCTATAGTCAGGACCCCCCTCTAATGAGATTTGTTGAAATTAACATAGATGCTTCATTAACCACCTGATATATAGGAATTGACATGGTTTCTCATAACTATAATTCATGTTTTGTTTATGCTTCAGTTAAACAAGTTTTAGCTCAGTTGTCATTATAGGTAGAGGTTATTTCTCACCTCTACACTACTCATCAGATAAAAAGTTATTCCCTAGTGAAGTTTTTAATCAAATCATATTATATATAGTTGGTTAAAATTATAAATTATAATGTATGGGGCCTCCACTTCGATTTTTATATTATAAATAGAATATCTTGTATTTGGGATCATATTTTTCTCTTATAATACATAAAATTAAAGTATTCTTTTAGAATGGTTAACCTTCAGGTAGACTCTCTTGCAAGAAAGTTTCAAGGATCCCTAATTCCATTTAATACATGAACATGGATGGAGATTACATTTCCTAAAAAAGTGATCATTGTTATTGATCAACAAAATTTACTAGCCTCAAAGATATTACATTTTCACTGGATACCCAATTATTTTTTCATACTCATAAGTCTACATTTTCTGCTTTTAGGTGTCAATAACTTTTAAATTTTCCCTCACGGTGCTTATGTCCATATTTTTTTCTTGGTTAATGTATTCTATCATATGTTGTTTTGGGAAACTATGATCTATGGATTCTACCATTTCCTTTCACATATGTAATATGGTTACCTTTTCATTTACCATAAATGAGTACATGAATAAACTTGGATGTTTTATTTGGCTTCCATCCTAAATGTAGCTCTCTTGTAAAAAGGTTAATATCGGTGAGAAATGACCATACCGAAAAAGTTAATGACCTTTTATTTTTGAAATAAAATAAAGTGCATTGAATTAAATGCCTCAAGAAATAAATTATTAGATATATTTAATAACATAAATCCAAATTAATAATATGTACATATAGGAGATACATTCCTGACCAAAAAAGAAGAGACAAGGTCAATTTTCTTATAAGCATTACATTGGGTAAATTATGAACCAAAGAAAGGTAAAATTATAAGAATATAATTAAACCCCATGAATACTCATAAGAGAATAAAATCAAGTGGTTTTATATATAATAACACATAATGTCTCTGGATGTAAGTTCAAACTTATAAAATTTTGATACGAAAATGAAATTGGTGAAGAAACCCTGACAAGGTTTTATAACTTTCGAATCAAAATACATTGAAAGAAATAACAAGTTATATAATTGTAAATACCATGATTTTCAAGAAATATAAGGTATAATACATTCATGGGATATTATATAAACCATATAAATAAATAAATTGGTGAATATATAACATATCTCAATAAGAGAAATTAAGATGAGAATACCATTTCCTTTACTACCGACTTCCATGAAAGTTCTCTATCATATTTTATAATGAATATAATAATATTTATGATTTCATTAAAAAAATAATTCTTATTTATTACTTTTTATAGAATTCAATTATATAATTCATTACACATATATTATTTAGTTATTATTTATGGTCCTCATTGAATGTTAATAATATTGATTATTTCATACATGTTTCAAAAAAATGATGTTAGTCCCCATTATTTGATACCAAATTCATCATTACCATTATATTAAAGGTATTGGAGTTAATTTTTTTCAATGATTTATGTATCACCAAGTTTATTTTACAAAAAATATGGTTGTGGTTTTCAAGAATGGAATCCATGATGAACATTTTTCAGGTGATTTACCAACAATACAAAGTTTATTTATATTGATCATTAATTTTTATTTAATACTTAAAAAATATTCATGAAATATAATACCTATTAATATCATATATTATTCGTATTAATTAATTAATACTTATTTATGGTGAAAATTTATGGTTTTGGTATAGCATTGTTCATGTGGGTGGTTAAACTGACCCAAATAAGAACATCTTATACTATTGGATAAATAAGATTCTAGATTTATATAATAGTAGTATAATTTTCTCATATGTATAATAATGTCAAAATAATATCATTATAGTGGTGGGTGAGGTTTATAAATAGTTTATATTATATGGTAATTGAAAAATTAAGATAAGAACTTACATACTTGATAAATTCCATCCTTCTCAACACGGGTTCCTTCAGAATAAAGGATTTATGATTCCTTCATAGAACAAAATGCTACCCAAAACATTATAAGGATTTAGGAAATGTAAAATGTTTAGGGATTAAATATATTTTCTAATTAATGTAATGGTTTTTAATTGGTAGAGGAGAGTTCCATTTACGAGGAAAATGAGGCATATTTCTTTGGAAAATTAAGCTAGGTGAATTGTATAAATGGAGTCACATGGGAATTAGGTAAGTTAGGTGAGTAAATGTTATTGTGAAATTTATATTTGGTTCCCAAACCTAATAAATGGAATATATTATATATAAATATAATTTTAATTAATAAAAATTCAATCCATGATAATTTACCACTTTTACCCTCTTTTTACATTGTTTAATTTTTTTCCATGATAATTATTTTTTACTAAACATTTAAGATGAACCACTTACCCAATTTCTACTTGATGATTATAGATTTGTAATTAATTCAATATAATAAAATGTTTAAATATTATAAATTTAACTTTTAAATGAGAACATAAAATATGTTGACATAACTATTTTTATAAAAAATATGAGTTTTTTAACATTAAGAGTTTTAAATTATATTTAATATAAAATAATAATTAAATACATGTTAACATATTTTTTATGAAATTAAAAATTACATTTAATTCTTTTTTTAAACTTTTTTTATTTAATTTATTAATATAAAAATAAACAATACATAAAAAATTCTTTCAAAAATATCATTTTTAACATTAAAAATATTTAACCACATATTATTAAATAAAATTATTTATATTATAAAAAATCAATTATATCAATAAATTAGTATTAAAATATTTATTTAAATTTTATAAATACATAAAATCATTCTTTAATTATAATAATAATAATATATAAGGCATGAAAAATATTTTTTTATAAAAAAATATTTTAATTAAATAATATCTCTTTCTTTTATTCCATAATTATTTATTATTTATTAATTATATTATTTACAATATATTAATGAATAATATATAACTTTATTATATCTATTGGATTCTTTCATACTCAATGACTATATATCCAATGACAAAATTTTCAATGACCACATTTCCAATGACCACATTTCCAAGGATAATGTTTACAACAACCAAATTTTCAATAGATATATATCTAATGAACATATTTAATTATAATATATATACTTAAAAACATAAATAAAATCACTTATCCTACTTAATTATCTATCAAAATTTTATTTTTTCAGAGTGGTCAACTCAATAGGGGGTGAGTTGAGTTTCAAATAAAAATTTCTATTAAAAATGATTTGAAAATAAATATCCTAATATATAAAATATGGCCCAGCTAACTAAAATAGTTGAAGTATATAATTTTATCTTTCGAAATTTTTATTATAGGATCAATAAAAACTCAATTTAATCATGTTTAAAACTCTTTTAACTTTTGAAACATCTGTACATGTATCAAAAACATATATAAATCAATTATCAAAGTTAATTATCAAAGTGGTGTTTTTGTTATTATAGTTTTGAAAACAAATACTAGTTTGTTTTTAAAACAAAAATTAAAAATAGTAAATAATATAATGGAATAATTAGAATAGCTTCGGTCTCAAGATGATACCAAGTCCTCTCCACTTGGAAATCACCTGTTGATAAGAAGTTTATTAATCAATGAAACCGATTTGTAACCTAGATTGAGTTTTAAATAAAATAACACATAGGATTGTCCAAAAAATATAGATCCTCTTCCATAGTTCTTCATGGGAGAACAAAAAAGTAACAAAAACACACAATCATTTCATGCTACAAAGCCTCTTCCATAGTTATTTATAGGATAAAAATGTAAGAGAATGTGAGATAGAGTGTCTATCACTCTTCAATAAAATACATGAGTGTTTTTTTAAAAGTATAAATAGTGTATAACAGACATAGCTCAAAATCTAAGAAAAATAGAGTTAGATAAGTAAAATTACTTAATTTAGTAGAGAATGTAGATATGTTGTTCTTCAGGTGAATATTATCTTATCAATATATTATTTTGATTTGGAAAACATATTTTAAGATGAGAAGATGTTCTCTAATGCCTCATTGAAGTTCAGGAAGGTACAAAGTGTTGTTGAAATTTGAAATAGAACATAAGTTTTCCCTTTTTTATTCATGTAACATTTTTGTGTCATGGTGTCATACTACTATTTCTATATATTTGGTCTTCTATAAAATCATAGTCTTTCTCTAAAATTATCAATTGAAAATAATCATTGGATATCTTCATAATATGGCATGAAATTTGGGCTCATTAAATGATTCTGAACAGAATTTAATTCTACATAAAATATTTGTTGAACTAATATATTTAATAATATAATACTTAATTTTAGATATAGTTGCTTTATGTTTTCCACATCAATATTTACATTTTCTTAAACACTTCAATAATTCTATTACGATTCCTTGATAGATTGTATGGTCAATTATATTATACTTACAGTTCATCTCTTGAACTTATAATCAATCTCTTGAAGTTATAGTAGATCTATTGAACATATAGTGGATACAATACATTGAAAAATTCTAACTACTAGTCATGGTCACTTCATCTAGTCATGTGTTCAATTCTTTAATTTTTCAAAAGTCCAGATTTCAAATATGCTCACTTCCTTCAACGTGTGGTCAATTCCATATATCTTTTCAACTGCAAGGTTTCTCATTCATGTGATTTGAATTTCCCTAAAGTTGATATAATTATCATTGAAGTTAATCTAACATGCATGTATTTGATCCATTGGTTGTGTGATTGATCAAATTTCCTTACAGTCGATCCATTAATTTTTGAAAATATTGATCATGGTAGTTGCTTGAGATGTAACATGTGGTTTCTTAGTTTTTCTTACAGTCACATGAGTCCATTTCTATATATCTATCATGGTCAATTAGGTGGTTGTGTGTTCATGTGGTTGATTCATTATTCATACCATCAATATGGTACTTTGTGATGTTTTATTCCCTATACTTATGGCCAATTTATTGTCGGGCTAAGCTTCATAGTTGATTGAAGACTTAAAAAATTGCCCATTGTTTTCTAGAAACAGAATTATCATACATAAAACATAATATGGGTTAGAAAAAACATAAACATTATTTTAAATTATTAAATAAATTAATTTATATACTAATACAAAAATATCCCTTTTTATGATCAAAAATCATTTCATAAATATCTATAAAAAAATATTAAAGATGAATCATTAGAAATTATAATATATTGTAATAGAAAATTGCCTATAATATATAATTATTCCTGTTTGTTAACAAAATACATACTATAATCATATTTCAATCTTTACTAGTATGAAATGATTTACACATATTTTATACTTTACTCCCCCTTTGGTATTATAAAAAAGAATGCATAAATGGTGATAGTGTAAATAACTAATAAAATGAATAAAAGGCACAAACAAGAAAAGGTAAAAAATAAGAAAAATAAAGATATATAAAAGGAAATTCATTAATGGGTAAAAAATTTACAAATATCCATTCAAAATATAATTATAATTTTAATCTCTGTGATCTAGAAAGATATAATGTTTAAAGAGGTTATTTCCTTTTCTAATAACATAAAGAGGAGGAGTTGGTATTGGTAAATTAATTTTTGGAACTATATGAACAATGATAGACTTTGTAACTGGTATGATACATCCAAGTGTTTAGAAAATAGTGACACCAAAATGTTTGGATAAAGGTAAAGTGGGTGTGGTAGAATTTGGAGTTGAGTTAGCTGTAGAAAATGATCCTAAAAATTATGATGAAACATTGAGAAGAGATGGAGAAATTCTAGGAACAGACAGATAAGGAGGTGATAAAATTGAGGAATTTTTAATATACATATAAGGATCTAATATTCTAGTAATATCATTCATAGGCCTCAATACATGTTCCACAATTTGAATCAAATCGTCCTTTTTTTAACATGAACTAGTTCAGAAAAATATCCAGGACTAAAAAATTCTCTATAATTACTTTAAAATATGAAGTCAAAAAAGACATATATAGATTTATTTTTGATGAAATAACATATGTTTTAAGATATACCATTGTTTAAAGTCTTTTCAAATATCAAGTTATATAACCCTTGATTACACCTTTTTCTTTGGCATTATTGATTGATTCTTATCTTATAAAATCATATTATTTTCCTCCATGTGCATAAATATCTATTTCCACTTAACCTTAGATATCCCTTACATTTTCAAATATATTCTAAATTTCCTCATGAACCAATATTCTAATAAGTTATTCATCAATAGATACTGGGGGTAGGAGGAGCTAATGCGGATATGGAAGGTATAAAATCACTGGTAACAACTGAGAGGTATATTTTTTCCATTATTGATAACATATCTATCAAATAATCTTGTATAACTCCAATATGACCTCTAAAAATCTATATGTCATTTTAAAAACATGAAATATCATTCTTTATATGATCTATCTTGAGGAACAACTTAGGATAGATATATGAAACTACACTCTCAATAGTGTATGAAATATCTTCGTCTCTATCATGATTTTCCAAATAATACTTAAAAAATTAATTATATAATTTAAAATAGTCATTATTTAACTCAATTAATTATTTAGAAGAAATTAATAAATTAGGTACATAGGAAGTCCTAGATTGCTGAGTAGGAGTAGATTAAGCTTGATCAAGAGTCGCTTTTGGAGGTTCTTTAGGATCCTGAGAATATAAAGAAGAGTTGGAGTTACTCAAATCTAAATATGAATGTCTTCTCCATAGTTATCCTTTATGAGATAAAATATCAGGTGGTCTCTCAATTTCTCTTATAGAGGCATCTATTTCTTTTTCAATTTCTTCCATAACAAGCACTTTTATTCTTGGTGGGGAATTATACTAAGTTTGTTCTTGAGAAAGGTTTTTTGATCACAAAGAGGGGTGAGTAACTAATTTTTTTAAAAGATCCCTTGAAGACATAGGTTTGAATGGTCCATCTGGAACAAGAATAGAAGAAAAATATGGCATAACAAATCCTTTATCCATTTAAACAATAATAATGGTGGTTATTCCTAGAATTAGATAATTTTCCTCATTATCATATCTATATTTTATATTATTATTAGTAACATTAGTTGGATAAGATACATCTATATCACAGAACAGATTATTTAGATGGGATTATTCACATGAGAGTGTGGAATCAAATATGGTAGTTACCCCTATCTCAAACATGTGGGGAATATCCTCTAATATATCCACATCTTGATCACTCACTAAGTTAGTTAGAGTATGTCTAAAGATAATAGATCTTGGAATCCTCTCCCCCTAAGGAGTTACAACTCTTTCTCCTACTGTTTCAAAAATTAATGGGATTTCAAGTTTTTTTACAGCCTCAATAGGAATTTCAAAAATCATTGAAACTTTATGTGTTTGAGATACATTCATTCCCTCTTTATAATATCTTATAGCTTCCTTAACTACATCAATTGGATTTTGAGATCCATATTTATGAAAAGAAGAATTGTCTTCAAAAATATCATTTTGTTCCAATCTAGGATCAATGAAATCCCTTAGACTAGTAGGATTTGAGAATGGATTAAATCTCATATATATTATTTCCTTATCAGTTATCAACGTCGATTTTAAGGATTCAAATTGATATCCATCATTTTTAATTATTTTTATTTAAACATACACCACCAAAAAACATAGATCTCTCTACTAATTGAAGAATTGAGGTTTTATATTCAAGCATTACAAAAACAAAATTTGGGTATGTAATAGTATTGTATCTTGAATAAGTTTTTCTTAACTCTTTTATATGCCCAAATCAAGAATCTATGAAGATTTATTTAAAATATATGAACCATTATGTATAGAAATAAAATATCTTGATACATTATTGAGCTAAAGTATCCATTTAAAGGGTTGATAGTTAGCTATATGAATTTAGAAAACATCCTATATTCTCTAATGAGATCATTTCCACATGGTCTCAGATAGGTTTTTTTATCTTTTAGCTCTTTTATAAAATTGCTAATCTCAAAATAGGGATGGTTTGTAGGATATGAGCTCTGATAATCTTTATATTCTCCAAGATGAGAAATGATTAAACAATAAATAAAAAATGTTGAATAAAATTAACATTATTGGCCATAAATAATAGTTTTAATCACATCCTTGGGATTTCCATCTTCACACACCATATTTAATCAAAAATATTTCACCAGGAAAAGATAAAATAGGTGATTCCCATCCAAGAAACAACTTTTCCATCCCTAATGATGAACAGTTTTCCATACCAAGGTATGAATCATTATCAACCACTTGGTATCCACTTATTTTTCTTGGATTATTTCATGAGATAAAAGATGTATCTTCATAAGATTTCTCAATTTTATTGAACTAGATTTAACTATTTTAGAGGATTCCAGAGCATATTCCTCCAAATATCTCATCATCTTGACAACTCTCATAGAGATTAATGAAATCAAAGGGCTAGGTTTTTGTGATGGGAGGTTAGAAGGATGATCTGGTTCATGCTTAAGGGGGTGTGGTGATTCAAATTCTAATTTGATATATTTCATTTATTTAGGTATTTTTAGAATATTAACATGAAAAAATGAAAATAAATATATAATATATTTTTAAATCCATATGGTAAATTTTAAATGTTGTAAATAAAAAATAATACTCGATATAATAATAACTTTCAAGTATATATATATAATAAATAATTTTAAAAGTACATAAAAAACATTTTAAACATAATTAATTGTACCAAACTATTGTCTTGTATAATGAAATCTTTTATAAATTATAGTCTATAAAAAAATTGGAAAAATGATTTTTTTATGCCAATTAATTCAAGAATGATATCTTTTTCTTAAAAATTGGTCTCTCAAAAAATTATGTCATATATAAATTTGTTTTCTCCTAGAATGAGATTTAGGAGATTTATAAATGTTAATAGCACTTTTGTTATCACATTTTTGGGAAATGTTTGAATTGATATCCATGATATATTAAATCATGTTTCATAAAATAATATGATCACAACAACTATATATAGCTATGTATTTGGCTTCATCATTAGAAAATAAAATAGAGTTTTGTTTCTTATTTTACCATGAAACTAGAGACTTACTAAAAAAATGACATGTTCAAGAGATGGTTTTTTAATCTAACTTATAGACATAGAATTTAACAACTAAATGACTAAATAGATAAAAATAATATCAACTATAATAGAATAATCCAACATTCATAGTATTTTTGGGGTATTTAAAAAATTTCTTGAAATCATGTAAATGAGTTTATTTTTGGTTTTCTTGAAAAAATGCACACATACACACACTACAAAAAATATTGGGTTATCTAGTAGTTAAGTATAGTAAACTTTGAATCATTCCTCTATAAGTTTTTTGATCAAACAGTTTATTATTTTAGTTGAGATCTAGTTTATAGGTGCTTCTAATTGGATTATCACTTCCTTTTGTGATATCCATGCCAAAATGTTTTAAAATATCTTCAGTGTACTTGTTTTCTTTTAACAAAAATCATTATTCATTATAAAGTATTTTAATACCAATAATTAATTTTATTTCACCCATAAAACTCATTCCAAATTCATTTAGAATATGTTTTGAAAATTTAGTACTCAAAAAAATTCTTGAGGATCCTAAAATAATATCATCAATATAAATTTGTACAACTAAAAAATCAATTGAAATTATTTTAATGAATAAATTAGGATCATCAAAACATTTTGTTAAACAATTTAAAATAATAGAAGTGTTGATCCTATCATACCATACTCTAGGAGATTATTTTAAACCCTAAAAATATTTTTTTAATTTTAAAACATTATTTGGAAAATGAGGGTTTTGAAACTTAGGGGATTATAACTCTTTATAAAGTCACTCTTTACATAAATTTTATATAATTTAAAATTATATGTGATATATAAGAAAATAGTAGCCTAATGACTTCAAGTCTTGATACTGGTGTAAAAATTTTCTCATATTCAATTCCTTCTTCTTGATTATACCCTTGTGCAACCATTCTATATTTATTTTTAATTATAGTGCTAGACTAATAAAACTTGTTCCTAATGACCCATTTAGTTCCAATGGTTATGAAGTTTTTAGGCATTTTTATTATTTCCCAGATATTATTAGTTCCCAGAATTCATAATATATTATTTTTGTGATGTTTTTAGGTTCAATATATGAAAGAAAGGATTGATGTTCAACCTAGTTTCAAAGAGAATCTCAAATCTGAGTTCCCCAATTTATATCTACAACCACTACATCTAAAGGGTGGTCTCTATGAGTCCTAATGAATCTAGGGAGAGAAGTAATTGGCACTTAATTTTCCTCTTTATGTTCAAGTTAAAAAAATTTCTCAAAATTGGGTGTTTTTTATACAGTATGTTTCATAGAACCATCATTAGACTTGGTTGAGGTATTGATATTTAAATTTTTAGAGATCATCCTCAATGGTTTTCTAAATATGTATTAGGTTCATGTGGACCTATTAAATCAACATTTACATATAAAAAAAATTAATTTTTTTTGTTATTTTATTGACTAAATTGTATTATTAATTGGTGGTTGAATAACCAAGGAATATTCCATCACCAATTTTGGATGCCAAGTTATCTGAATTCTTCTATGGGTAGTGTATAAAAACTTTTCAACAAAATATTCTTACGTAATTGACCTTTTATTTTCATCTACTTCGTAAATCATGTGGAGACTTCTTTAAAAGTAATATAATAAAAATAATATTGATAATATACCATGTTTCATTTATGTTTTCTAAACAAAAATAAATATCTAGGTTAAAATCATCAAACGTAGTTTTGAAAATCTATTAAAAAGTTCAATTCCTTATTTATACAACACCATTCTATTTTGGAGTCGTAAGGGATATATTTTTTGATTATATTAATTTTTTGATCACAAGGATTCAGAGTATTGATATTCAAACTCTTGACCATGATCACTTTTTAATGTCTTAATAGTAAGTTCAATAGGATTTCTGTAGATTTTTCATATCTTAAAAAATAGAAACAAGAATACCTTTTGTGAGATAGAAATAATATAAATGTGTATCTAGAATAGTCATCTATAAGAATATAGAAGTAATTAATCCCATTTAATCTATAAAATCTATAAGATCTGACAAATTCCTTGTGAACCAATTATAGGGATTGAGAAGTTGAAACTTATTTCTTTAGTTTGAAATAGATCTTATGTTTCTAACATTTTTGACATCGGTTAAATACATTGTCTTTTTTTAATCTAATTTAGGAAGATCCTTAACTAATCTTTTACTAGTTATATTTATAAGAAAGTGATGTTTTAATTGGTCTAGTCTCATATGTCATATCTCAGATTCTTTTTGAAAGGAAATTAAATAACAAAAATTCTGAGAAACTAAATAATCTAAATAAACATAATAAACATTATCATTACACAAGGTCATAAAAACTAAATCATGCTTCGAATAACAACTTTTTTAAGCATTGTTCTGAAACATTACCTGATAACCATAATTACATAATTTTGAGATGAATATCATATTATAATTTAAACCATCAATAAATAAAACTTTAGAAATTAAGACTATACTATAGTTAGTTATTTCAATAATTTCAATTATTTTCCTTTGGAATTGTCACCAAAAGCTATATGTCTACTATCCACCTTGATAATGATTTTAAAGCTTGAGAAATTCCAAATTATGTGTTTGGAACATCCACTATATATATACCATAAAATATTACTGGTACCCTTTAAATTTGTATCCTATACATATTTAAATAAGAAATAATTTTGTTACCTAACACACTAATATTTTCATGATTTTTTTTTAAAAAATATATTTTATTTTAAAATATTTTAATGTTTATTTCTTTAAAATTAAAATTTTTATTCAAAAGTGGGAGTTTTATAATAAAGAATTATAAGTTATTTGATTGAGTGAAAGAATGTTATTTTTGGATTTTATTCTTACATATAAATTTTTGATGAATATTTTTGTTAAACCAATTTCAATTATATTTTAACTTTTTAGTTATTTAATATACCAAAATAAGGGTCCAACTGTGGATATCCCTCAACCACAGCCACCACTATCCATATAGCAATCCCTAGGGGTTGTCCAGCTACATAGGGCTCTGAGAGATCCCGTGCATGGAGGATTCACGGGGACACCAGTCCGATGCAGAGGTAGCCCATAGGTGGTCAATCCCATAGGGAGCAGTATATAGGTCAAAGCTTGCTTGAACCATGTATGGTTTGGATCATATTTAGGTATGTTTTTATGGTTGTGGAATCCCTTCCCTGTCATATGAATCTTATTCATTCATTTTAGTGCTTTCATTATATAAGATTTTACCTCCTATGTTTTATTATGATGTGGTATGAGTTATTCTAGGTTATTATTCATTTTAAATAGAGTAATGCCATCACACCTCATTTATTCCTAGATTTCCCTCAAACACACTATTAGGTCCTCCACTATTGTGCTATCATCATTCTTCCTCATCGTTCATGACTACAATCACATAGGAACCACCATTTTCACACCATGGGAGGTTGACCTCAAGCTCCTTTCTCCATGTCGAAGCATAGGGTTTCCATGGATCACCTTTGGACCCTATTCCAACCTCTATTTTGAGTTCCCTTCATCCATTGTTAAAGAAAAAGGGATTGAGGACCCACAACTACTATTGTTTCATGTTTTCATTTCTATAATTATTCTTTCTCCAATTTTGTAAGAACAAAGGCCCCCTCACATCACCCATACACCCTATACATGAGACACGCACCCCAAATAATCCCCTGGTCTACATTGTAGCTAGGAAAATCCCTAGATTCTTGAAAGATTAAAAACCAGATATTTAGAATATATATGATATATGCATGATCCATATTTTTATATTTTTAAATACTTGACCACTGAGTAATTTTCATAAACATATATGGGGGAATCCTCCTCTATAAATATGGGAGGAGATTCCCACTTCTAAAAGTCCACACCACCCACTGGAGGGAGATCCTTCCAAGGTGTCGATGTTATATTTTTTATTTACTATTTTTATTTTTATTTTAGTTTTATTTTTAATGTAATTTTCATTTAGTTTATAAATAAATATTAATTCATGAATTATTTTGTTTAAGTGTTTTCCTCCACCTATTATCTTCTTCTTCTCTTCTTCTACTTCTTTGCATCTTCTTCTTATTCCAAAATCAACATTATATCTTTTTATTATTTCTTTCTTATTTTAATTTATTTTATTTTTATTATTCTTCCTCTCATTTATGTGTTTACTTTTCTTATTCTCTTCTTGTTATCTTTTATATTTTTATCCATTATTCTTATTATATTTCTTTATCTATCTCTTATATTAATTTTAATTTTATTCTATTTATTTTATTCTCTTATTTCTCATCTTACTAACATAACCTCTTACCTTAAAAAATAAGGGATTAACATGAGGATTATCCCGGGAGAGGTAAGTATTGTTTCCATTCATTCTCTATATAAATTCATATGTTTTATTTTTGTTTGTGGTGAACAAGAGTGAAGTACATAAGTGAGGATTTTATACACTATGTAACTAAACTCAAACTCATTTATATTATTTGTTTAAATATTTCCCCTCCCTTACACTAATCAAAAATTATTCATGTGATAAAGATGATCCATTTAGTGTATGAAATGACATCTGATGGAATTAGATCCTACATGATTCTACACTCTATATTGAGGTGTGCCATCAACCTTGATTATAAGAGGAGGTGGAATTGATATTTATAAATGAATTCAAGATTTCACACCACTAAAAAAATAATATTGGTTTAAGAGTGATATTTCATGATTATACTATAAAACTAAATTTAGACACTAATAAAAAGAATGATGGAACCCATAAACCCAACTATAAAGTCCACGTTAATTATTTTCTAATCACATTCTATCATTTCGTGTTAGTATAACTTTTATAATTTCATTTATCTTCTAAAATTCCATTACTTTAATAGAAAAAAATAAAAAAAATAGTTTAGTTGAATTAGATTAAGTGATTAAATAAAATGAGAATCTCGTTAAGTGAGATGACCCTGGCCATCCATTGTACTGCACTAAGAAAATAATTTTCTTTTGCCACACCCTATGATAAGTGTGTATGAAAACTAGCACCATTTTCAGAAAGCTAATAAATTTTTGTTTTTCTTTTTCTATTTTTACAGTAGATAATTTTTCAATTTATTTGAAATTAGTAAAAAAAATATTCTTCCATGATGATTTAAAATGATTATTTTTTCAATTCATAGAATAAGTAATCACATGTGATATAATAAAAAACAGACTCTACTAAGGAGGCCCTACACTAAAGGACTAATGCACTTATGATATTTTCAAAGAATAATAAAATAGTTCTATATATAGGCCTCTAACCTAAATATTTTATAGACATGGTTGATCATATATAAACTGACTTATAGAGATTTGATGCCAAGAAAGAAGTGATACTGAAGCTACCCAATTTCACTAAAAAAAATCAAAGAGGTTGAGGCTAAACTCGATGACCATCAACTGCCCAAACATTTTAAGAACCACATATAATATTACCATTATGAGATATATTAGATTCATGATGAGGAATAATTGTCTACTAAGCTACGTGCGGGATATCAATAAGATATGGAAGAAATCTAGAATGAGTGTAAGGTACAAATTTTTCTCTATTATCTCTATAGATTATAAATGTAACATTTAATTTTACTCTATCCATGGAATGAGAGGACACCAAAAAAGTGATGTAATTTGAATAAAAGTTGGAGCATCCAAACTACCTACTTCTACCCACTGAGATCCAACTACAAGAGGCACTCATAATTAAAAAAGAGATTGAACTAGAACAAAATCAGGGATATGATCATTTCTTAAATTATTTCCTTTTTTTATTTTTTCACTCTCATTTGAGTATCACTCCTAACTTCTTTGAATTTTCAAATTTAGTCAATAATTTCTTTACATTAGGGGAAGATAAATAAATTGAACATAAAACTATTGAGGAACTCATGGAGTCCCAAATTTGGATAAACATGAATTTGAGTAAACCCACAAGGAATTCAATGTTGTCAAGACTGAATAAATAAATACAAAGGTTTCTCATATCATAAAGGATAAATATATTATTAATAATTCATGTTTAAATTTTTTTCAATTGAAAATACCTGATTAATTTCCCTTTGATCATTCAATTCATGTAGCCCATGTTGAGCCAACACTGGATAATAAGGATGAGGTTGCATAAGTATCAACCAAAAAGAAGAATGATTCATACTTCATCCTACCCACACTATTAAATTATACATAATGTTTCAGGGGGTGGATCAGATATATTCTATCCATGGATCACTCCTCACCAACAAAGAAGATGTGAAATCTTAGAAAATCCACATGTGGTGGTTCAAATCCAAGAAGATCCAACCACCATCAGACTATGGATAACAGCTAGTACAACCCTATGAAGGTATTAAAAATACAGGGCCAACTTGGGGGATCATACCAAGAATTTTTCTTACTTTATTTCAAGAATTTTCACTTTTATTTTTAGGATTAGTTTTTCACAAACCCCTTCTCCCTCTATATTTTTTAGCTTAAATGACATGATACTTTTACTTAATTGATTTATTTAATTTTTAGAACTAAGATGGGACAAGGAATCCATAAAAAATACAAGGTGGAAAGCGAACTAATATTCATGGGAAAGTGAGTTCAATTTTTGTTTCAATATTTTAAAATTTCTATATTTTTGGCCAAAAACAGGTTTTGAGCATTAAACATGAAATTTCATGCCCAAAATTAAATTTATGCTTTAATTGAATCATCAAGGAGACATGATTTTCTTAGAAATATTAGGATTCCATGCTATATATTTATATGTTAATGAGATTGAATGAGTAAAAAATATAATTTGATATATAAATTAAAGCATGGTTTTTGAAATGAGGACTCATGATTTGAGGGAATTAGTTGACTCATGTATATGAAATTTACCTAAAAAAATTCACACTTTGAATTTATGAAATTTATGTGAATTGATTTGTTATTATTAATCATGCATTGAGTGATTGTCCCAAATGAAATGTTCCATTCCTTAGATGATTTCTAGACCAAGTACTTACTATTTATTCTTAATCATATTTTTTTAGTGACCATGGGACATAACACCTGCTCAAATATGTATTAAAACATGTCAAACTAGTGAATATGAAAATACCACATGTAAAATTATTGAGGAATATTTTGAAAATAACTTATCCTTGAGACCACATTTACATTAATTTATTCCATATATACCATGAATGACATTATTAGGGATGAGCCATGTTTCAAGCCATTTTTATCCATTCCAACACTCCTCTTAGTATTTTCAAGATATTTTAATGTTGAAGTGTCAGGGTTTTTGACTCATAATGGATGAGATGATATAAATTGTAAGTAAAAAGTGTGGGATGTTATATTTTTGTGTTGATAAAGGTTGTTGATTCACAGACTTTACTTTATTTTTTTTTTCATTCTTGAATAAAATGGAAAAATTAGGAAGGGGTTGTGACTTATAAGAATAAAAAATAACCATCAATGGACCAATGATTTTTATTATATATGGTTAGGTGGTGTATGTTAGTTTTATTCTAGGAACAACTTTCAAAAAATAAAAAATGAAAGATTTACTTTGAAAATAATAGTATAAAAGTAGCGAAAAACACAAGAAGGTGAAAAAATCATCCATTATGTTTTTTTATCATAACATTTTAAGAGGAAGTGAGAGTTTCTACTTTTATAGGGATAATGTAATTACAATTTTAATTTTGATATCATGATTTATTGATTAATATATATACCTCCTCATTGATCTTCAAATGTTAAAACAAAAATTCCTTCCAACCTTAATGCTCATAGACATTTGAACCTTAATTAAAAATACCTCATGATTTTATGTTCATTTTTTATTTATAAATTAAAAAAAATAGTTCCTTTACAAGCCTATGGATATGGATAATGTTCTCACGATATGATCATAACTCTTCTTGAATTGTATCATGAGTGATGAGTGAAAATATTCAGGACAGGTAGATCATTATTTGGCATGTTTAATAAAAATTAATTAAGAAGCTCAAATAGATGAAAGAAGAAGCCCTGTAATTTTTTAAATGGGAAAAGTAAAATGTTTAGATTAATTAATTTTTTAAAAATTGAGAAATCAAGTTGAAGTTTTATATATATTTTTAAAATTTTTATTTAAAATTGATAACAATTTAATTTTATTTCATTGGAATTTGAATAATGGTAGAATTGGTGCCCTCTAATTTTTCAACAATGAGATTTTTTCTTGGAGAAAATAATGGTTTAAGTGTGGGGGTATTTGAAACATTGATATTTTTATGAAAATTTTAGACATATTTTAGTGATTTTTAAAATATTTTAATGTTTATTTCAATAAAATTCAATGATATATTCAAAATTGAAAATTTTCTAATGAATAAATAAAATTTATTTAATTAAGTGAAATAATGTTATTTTTGGATTTAAATCATATATATGAATTTTTTATGCATATTTTGTTCAATAATTTTTATTTTCTTTAACTTTTTAGGTGTCTACTTTACCAAAAAAGGGGCTAACCATGGCTATCCCTTAACCTCAGCCACCATAAGCCACATATCCAACCTTGGGGGTCGACCGGTCAAAAAAGGCTATGGGAGATCTCATGCATGCAAGATTCATGGGGACATTAGTCCTATACAGAGGTGGCCCACAGAGGGTTAATCCCACAAGGATTAGTATATGAGTCGAATCTCGCATAGGGTGTGCGTGGTATGACCCTTATATAGGTGTGTGAAAGTGGATGTGGGAGCCCTTCCCTTCCACAAGCATATGATCTTTTCACCACATTTATTTCATTATATAAAATCACACCTCTTCTATTTCATTTTTATGTGGCATGATTTCTTCTAGGTAAATATTTCTTTTAACCAGAATGGTGTTGTTGCACCTTTGTTGTGCTTAACTCACCCTTGAACACATTTTCCCCCATTCTCAACCATGTTTTTTCCACTCTTAATCAGCATTTTCCCACTACAATCACTTGGGAAACACCAATGTCATGCCATGGGAGATCGAGCTCAATCACTTTTTTCCATTACAAATCTTGGGGTCTCCATGGATCGCCTTCGAACCCTATTTTGACCTCCATTTCAAGTTACCTATAGACACTATGAAGGTCAATAGGGTTGAGGAGCCTTGGAAGCCATGGTTTCATACTGCCACCAATTCCATTCTTTTTTCTCAACTTCTATATGCTTGAATGCCCTTCCACATTTCCAACACACCCTATGTATGAACCATGCACCCTGAAGCCCCTAGTCCATGTTATAACTCAGGAAAGCCTGATAATCTTGAAAGATAAAAAATTGGATATTTAAAATATCTATGATATCTTCATGATTCATCTTTGAAGATATTGAAATCCTTGACCTATGATAACTTTTCATGAAGAGAGAAGGGTACTCCTCTATTAATAGAGGAGAAGATGCCCACTGTTAAAATTCTGCACTACCCTTTAAAGATAGATCCTACCAAGGAGTAGATACTACATTTTTTTTCTTATCTATTTTTTATTTTCATTTTATTTTTGACTTCAGTTATATTTTTAAGTTAATTATTATTTAGTTTATAAGTAAATAATAATTAATACATTTATTGTTTAAGTGGTTTCCTCTACCCATCATCTTCTAATTCTCTTATTCTTATTCTTATCATCCTCTTATTATTCTTCTAAGTTCAACATTCTAGCACTTTTTATTTATTAATTTATTTATTTTATATTATTTTTCTTTTAATTTCACTATTTTTATTGTTTTATTATTATAATATTATTTTATAAGTTTTATTTTATTATTCTCTTCTTATTATCTTTTCTATTTTTATTTTATTATTATTAATTTATCTCTCTCTAACTTCTATTATTTTTATTTTTATTATTTTTATTTTATTCTATTCTTTCTCATCTTACACCGTAACCACTTATAATAAAAAATTTGGGACTAACCTAAGTCTTGTCTCGGGGGAGTTAAATGATCTTTATATTTATTTATCATGTAAATTCATATGATTTTATTTATGTTTGTGGTGAGAAAGAGTGAAGTGCACAAGTGTGGTGGTTGGACAATATGACACAGAACTTAAACTAATTTCAATTCTCTGTTTAAATATTTTTCCACCCCTTAAACTAAACATTATACCTTCAAGCATTGAATTCAATCCGTTTAATTGATGAAACGACCTATGATGGATTCAGGTCCTGGAAGATAGCACACTCTCAATTGAGGTGTGTCATCAACCTTGATTACATGAGGAGGTAGAATTGAGATTTCCAAATGGATTCAATATTTTTACAACACTAAAAAAAATAATAGTGGTTTAAGAGTTAGATTTCATGATTAAACTATTATACTAAGTTTAAACACCAATAAAGATAATGATGAACCCTATAAACCAAACCAAAAAGGCCAAGTAATTTATTTTATAATCAAATTATTTCATTACATGCTAGTATAAATTATATAATTTCATTTATCTTCTAAAATTTCATTACTTTCTGAGAAATAATAAATACTAAAAAAATAAATAGTTTAAGTTAATTAGATTAATTGGTTAAACAAACTAAGAAGATCCTCAAGTGAGACAACCATGGTCAACCACTGTGTTTCACTTGGAAAATAATTTTCTTTTTCCACACTCTATAATATAAATATGTCAGTACCCACACTTTATTGGGTACTTAAATTTTATTAATAAAATATTTTTTAATCCAATAAAGATGAATAGGTTTTCCATAAACAAATTTAAGACTATTATAAATAAAAACATTATTAGGTCTATAAGAATACGAATTGTGTATAGTGTTGTGAGAGCATGAGTTAGGATAAAATATATTCTTATAAAGTTTCCTACGATTAGGATAGTTACCAATCCTAGTGGTGTAATTGGGTGTGTTCTGTTTACCAAGAATATTACTCAAGGATTCTTTACCATTTGTAAACCCTTATAAATACTTTTGAGTTTCTCATTTAATAATTTGAATACATTTTTTTCTTTTAATAACTAAGAATTCTTATATTTTTTGATAGAAAGTATATATTTAATAATAACTAAAAAATAATGTTATTTATTTAAAATTTTATACTTATACTTATGTTTATTGAAAATTTCTTCCATCATTTTACAGTATTTGAATAAATCTTTATTTCTCATTCTTTCATCACTATTTTAAATTTTATAAATATTTGAAATATGAAAAGAATATATAAAAACTATATTTTATACATAAGAAATGTTTTTCATAAAACATAGGTTATCTCTATAATTCTTTTCTTATCTTCCAAAGTGAGAGTCACTTGAGCTATCCTCAGAGGTCCTCTAAGTGGATTTCAAATATTTCTTTGGATTTTTTTATTTATACTCATATATTTTCTTATATTTCAACTTTTTTAATTCATCTTTTATATTTCCTTTTCTTTTGAATTCATAACTGATCACTTAACCTAATTTATTATCCTTTTTAATAATATCCTTTCATTTATAATTTCCACCCTAATTTTTTTCATTGAAGAATTGCATATTTTTATAGAAATTCCTAAATCAGTTAGCTAGGTGTTCCATTTCCTCATCACTATAAAAAGGTGATTCTTCCTCACTCAAACAATCATATATGATTTTATCCTTTATATTTGAGTCATAAGTCTTGAAAGAAAACTATTTTTTCTTTGGTTCATCGTATTATTTTTTTTACTTTGAGTTCCTCCTCATACATCATGTTTTCTTCAATAAGATCTTTTACTGATAGTTTACTTATGTTGCATGATTATTTAATGGAAATGAAGGTTCCTCTCTACCTATCTAGTAATAATCATAGAAGTCACATAACTTTATTTTTATTTTCAATTTTCTTCCCAAGTGCATGTATCACGTTTACAATCTCATTGAACCTAAGATATATATTTGAAATTTTCTTATCAGGTTTCATCTAAAATGCATTTTATTTAATAGTAAAATTATCCAAATTCATTTATTTAATTTTTTATGTTTCTTCATCATAAATAGAAAGTGTATCCCATATTTTAAAGGTATTAAAGAAACAAGAAATTCTATTCAAATTATATTCTATAATGCATGGTATAATTAATTCTTGGATTCATAGTTATAATCATAATCATTCTTAGTGGCATCACTCCAATCATCTCTAAAGGATTTGGGTTTTTCATATGTGTCCTTTATTATAGTCCAAATATAAAATCTCATTATTACAATATGAAGTTCTATTTTTATCTTCCACTAAATATAATCGGTGATATTAAAATAAGGATTTCGGTTAATGGAAGTCCCCTCTTTCATATTTTTATCCATAAAGATGTAAATTTAGAAATAATAGAACTATCTTTTGGAAAAATTATATCACTGTTAAATTTAAGAAAAAAATAAATAAAAAACCTCTAATACTAAATATTGGTCAGAGTAGAAAACTCAAGAAGGGGTGAATTAATTTCCTTATTAAAATTTCTATTAAAAAAAATTAAAACAAAATCCAAAAATTTATAAAATATAGTGAAATTAACTAAAACAATAGAATTATATAATTTTATCTTTAAAAAAGATTCTTAGAATTTCAATCACAACTCAGTTAAAACAAGCTTAAAAATATTTTAACTATTGAAAAATATTTACTTATAATAAAAACTATATATAAAAAACTTATTAAATTTAACTATAAAAATAGTTTTTTTATATTAATATTTTTAAAATAGATAACAATATGTTTTTAAAATAGGGAATACAAAAATAAGAAGGAACATAATGGAATAAATACAAGAGGTCCAGTATCAAGTCGAGACATGGTCCTCTCCACGTGTAAATCACCCACTAAAAATAATTTTATTAATAAAATAAATTGATCCAAACCTAGATATGGTTTTACAAAAAATATCACACAAGGATATCTAGAATATATAGAGCCTCATCCATAGTTCTTCATGGGAGAACAAAACTGTAATAATTTCATCCAGACAATCCATGTTATACAATCACTTCCATGGTTCTTCATGGGAAAAAATTTAAAAGAATATTAGAAAGAGTGTATATAACTCTTAAATATAATACATGTTCATGTGTTTAAATAATAAATAGATTTTTATTAACATAGTTCTAAATTTAAGAAAATTAAAGTAAGATAAGAGGAAAATTTATGATATGGTATAGAATGTAGTTCTATTATTTTATTTGTGAATATTCTCTTATGAATTTCATATTTTTTATTTATAAATTATGTATCAATATAAGAAAATATTCAATGAACATTTATTAAAGTTAATGTTAGAATATAGTGTCATAGATGTTAAAAAAATAATATGTTCAACCTTTTTTTTGTTCTTAAAACATTATGGTTTCTATGTGTCATACTACATTTTCTCTATCTTCAGTATTCAATAAATGTAGAATATTTATCAGAAAATATCCATAGGAAAATAATAATTAGATATCCTCAAACTTTTAAATGAAATATGGGTTCATTAAATTATTCTCACTTTCAATTAGTTCTACACTAATTAATATATTTAACAATATAATACTTACTTTTAGATATGGTTGATTTAGGTTTTCCATCTTAAAATTCATGGTCACTTCAAAGATTTTTGAGAATTCTAGTCTAATTCATTGATAGATCATATGATTGGCCATCTTATAAATATGGTTGACATCTTGAACTTATGTCAGACCTATTTAAATTACTATCTATCTCTTGAACTTAATATTGATCCAGTACTTTGAAGAAATTTTAACTACCAATCATGATCACTTCACCTAGTCATGTAATTGATTATTTGCTTTTTTATAAGTATAGATTTCAAAAAAAAAACACTTACTTAAATGTGTGGTTGATTCCATATGGATTTCTGGTCAAATGTTTTCTCATGTGGTCAATCCAACTTTCCTTATATTGATCCAATTAACCTTATGGTCAATTTGACAAGCGTGCAGTTGATCTACTGGCTGTCCAATCAATCCACTTACCTTGTGGTAAATTTATTTATTTTAAAAAATATTGATCATGGAGGTCGTTTATAAATAAAATATATTCTATAGTATTTAATTATGGTATCTTTATTCCTTTTTCATATATCCCTTATAGTTAATCTATTGGTCGTGCAGTCGATGAATATATCATGCAATCGATCTTGTACTTTGAAAAATTATATTCCTCAAAATTACGTTCTATTGACTGTTTGGATAAGATTCATGGTTGATTAAAGAATTAGGAAAATTTACAATATTTTATAAAAACATAAAGTATCATAAATATATTATAATATGGGTTAGAAAAAAAATAAACATGATTTGTTATTATTGAAACAAGGAATTGTTTGATTAAGAAAACAATGACTGCTATATTTATAATGTTTTTCTTTTTATCCGTAGTTATGGTTGGGGTTATAATGTTCATAGAAAAACATAAGGATAAATATTTTAAGTTCATGGTATTTTTATTTACATCTATATTTATTACACTTATAATTTTATTAATTATTTTTTATATTTTATTATAATAATGTATTCAAATTTTTTGTCTCTATAAAATGAATCTCATTTCATTTTAGTTCCATGTTTCAGGTGAAATCTTCTATTAAACATTGTATTTATTAAAAAAATAATTATTAAAATCATGGGGTGTCACATTTTATCCCACTTAAAATATTGTTTACCTCAAAATATCATTTCTCCGAGGAAACTAAATATGGATAATTAAACCTCATTACACCATCAGGTTACCATGTAGCTTATTCAAACTTATGATTCCTCCATAAAACCTTAACCTGGTGAGTATTCATGTTTTATACTACATTATCTCTAAGATCCAAGATTTTTATGGTTTTCCCCTCATAATAAAGGTAACATTCTAAATATATAAACTCTGAGTTATTTACATGTAAAAGTTAAAGCACGTACTTCGTCAAAAGTGAAACATGGAACACATCATGAAATTGGGAGTGATTTGATGAAAGTTTAAGATTATTAGTTATTTTTTTTAAATGATCAAGGATTACAATGGGGGAAGTGTATTTAGGGATCAACTTTACCCACTTCCTAAAATCATAACCCACTTGCATGGCGATATTTGAAGGAATACCTTATCTCTAACTTTGAACTCCAAATCTCATCGATGATTATCATTATAAATCATATGTATAATCTGTGTGGTTTTAATATGTCACTAATTTTTTTTGAATATTACCTACTATATATTGATAAATATTCAGTCCTATAAGATTACTCTCTCTAACTCCATCTCATTATATTGTTGTTCTATACCACTTCCCATACATAGCATCATATAGTTCCATTTGAATAGTTGAATAGAAATTTTCATTCTATCAGAACACTACTAGGGGAAGGAATCGATCCCAACCTCCATTGAAATACATTTAACTAGAACTCATCATATTTTATATCTTTGCATGGTCTTCTAATATTAAACATCAGTCTAGGGAAGATAATATATGATAAAGTTTATTTATGTATCTAATTATTATTGAATACTTTTCCAAAACATCGAGGTAAACCTTATATATTGATCAGATATAAGTGAGGGTGTAACTCCCTGAAGTCTAACCACTTATATCATGTATATCCTGAAAAGATGATCCAATGATAATTATTCTTGAATATAAATGATATTTTTAAAATTATTAAGGTGGTTAACCACCACCAAAATGGAATTATAACATTTAAATGTCTTGGGAATACCAATAACAAAATTTATGGTGATGTTCTCCCATTTTTATATTGGTATAGGTAATAGTTACATCATGCCTTTATAATTCTTCCATTCTTCATTAAATTACAGGAATACCAATTATTAAGATACATACTTTGTAATATCCCTCTTTATGTTGGTCTACAAGATATGATTCATGATATATCTATGCATCATTGTACTTACATGATGGATAGTGAATGATGAGCTGTGTACATCATCCAATGTATCTTTCTTAAAATATGATATTTATGGAACACATATTTTTATCATGAATCTTAAAATTCTATAATTATTAAATTTTAACTCTATAATATTCCCAACCTTATTCTGTAGATCAATATCCTTCTTATGTGCCTCTTTGATCTTTACATGGATGGATAGTTGGGTAGTAATTTGGAAAAGATAGGATTTATCCACATTCCTAATTATTTCAAGGGACATTATTTGAAAATACATGTGTATTGTGTCCCTTTAAATCCTTATCATGGATATGGTATCTTGATCTTTTTTACTCAAATTATCACCCGCCTAATTTTCCTTCCCAATGTGGACATGTATAGAGTAGTCATAGTCCTTTATCCACTCCAACCATATCCTTTGGTTAATATTTAAGTCCTTCAATGTGAATATAAATTTTAAGATATTATTATCAGTATATATATTTCACACTTTTCAGCATAGGGATAATGTCTCCATATCATTAATAAAAATATTAATGTTTCTTACTATATATTAGGTGTCATATATTTTTTCTCATGAATTTTTAATTTAAGTGAGGTATAAGATAACATTGTTTGATTCAAAATGAGTACACATCATAGTCCCTTATTTTATTAATAACTTTATATCACAAAGCCTTCTATACTATAGGGTAGTGTGATTATAGGTGTGGTGACCAACATTATCTTAAGTTCTTGGACATTTTATTGATATTCACATCCCTAGATGAATATAACTACCTTATGAGTTTACTTGGTTAATAGATTTTATAGTCATGATACATATATCTCAAATCATTGTCAGTATCCATTCAATCCAATAATTATATTTTATGTATCCAAACTCACACTAGATATGTTTGGAATTCAATTTCTCTTCTGTCAAGGGCTTCAACACAATCCTCAAATGATCTAAATTATCTTCCCTTATCTTAGAATATATGAGAAAATAATTTACAAATACTACTAAAAATTTATCTAGGTAATCTCTAAAGAATCTATTTATCTGATTCATAAATATTTCATGGTCATTTGTGAGTCTAAATTCCATAACTCTGAATTATTAATGTTTATATCTTCTGTGGAAGGTTTTCTTGGATATATCCTCCTATTTAACCCTTAATTGATAATATTTATATAAAATTTTGATCTACAATAAGTATTTATCCCCTCTCATTTGATCAAAAAAGTCATCAATATGGTGTAGAAGATACATTTTATTGATTGTTATCATGTTAAGTTGACAATAATCCTTATAGGGATGCATTGGTCCATATTTAATCTTAAAAAAGTGGACTGATGAAACCCATGGTGAAACACTAGGATGTATATAGTCTTTATCAAAATTCTCTTAGAGTTTATTCTTTAATTCTTTAAATTCAATCAGGTTCATTCTATATAGAGTCCTTGATATTGGTATAACACTAGGTGTCAGTTTGATTGAGAAATCAACCTCATGATTTTCAAGTATACCACAAAACTCTATTGAAAGTATATCAACATATTCCTTACAAATAGGAATAAATTCAATATGAAATTCCCCCAACCATCTAATTTAGTTACCCCCTAATTATTGGGTATTAATACACATATAATGAAAGTAATTTCCATTAGAAATTCATAGTCATATTTTCACTGATATATAATTATAGGATGATTCAATATATAAAATATAATTACCATATTATGATTATTGATATCAAATTTATGTAAATAGATATAATCTAAGACCAAAATCAAATAAAAATAAAATAAATGAATTATAATAAGATTTGTATGAAACAATTTTCTACATAATTCTATCATAGACGAGTTGCAGACATGGGAAGAAATAATCACACCACTGGGAGAATTCATAGATAATTCTATATTCTGTGGATTAAATTATGATTTTATAGCATTAGAAAAATCTCTTAATATAAAGGAGTGGGTATATTTAGAATAAAATAAGAAATTTTTAGTTATATAGTGGATGATAAGTTTTCCATTGACCAGTTTGTTTTCTAGAACCATTTTAGGAGTTGTGACTAAATAGGCTTTTATATTCTCCCTTGTACTTGAGTTTGATGATTTGGGTTGTCATCATTAACACTGGGTTTGGTGTAGTTGTTGTTTTAACTATCATAATCCATAAAATTGAATAAATGTAGCATGTTTGTGCATTTAGATGATCTATATATCTATATATTTTATTAATTATCCTCTTTATATCTCTTTATCATCCATGTTCTTGATGTCCTTCTATTCCACATTTAAATAATTTACTTATTTCTTTTAGAAAATTCTATTCAAGTTACTTCCCATATTTTTAGCATTTAGGAATATTAATTTTATTTCTTTCATGGATTTATCATATAAGTTACCTAATAATTTCTTTTTTGTCTTATTACCTCCAAAACTGCCAGAATAAGAGTGTTTAAACTTCATATCTTCCTTGAGATCACATCGAACTATTTCTTCATATCTTTAAAATTCCCTTAAATTCAATGTATTTTAGTGACTTGGTTTTAATCCACTAATGAAATGATCATTTTTTCTTTCAATTTAAATGATAAAACCATAAGTATATTGTGTAAGTCTTATGAATATAGCTTCATCGATACCAATGGATTATTCCTCCTTTTGTTTCAACTATAGGAATTATCTATCTGTTTTCATGAGAAGATTTATTATAAAATATTTGTTATAGAATATTAATTTAAAATTATCCCATTATATAGAATCAAATTTATCCTTTTTATGTTATATTCTTAATGAAATTCCACCATTGTTCTTCCTTACCATCCAAATGACAAAAAACTCAAAAAAAAAAAATTCATTCTCTGATCACCAGATAGTGTAGAATATATTTCCCTTTTATTGATCCATTATTTGGTGATTAGTGGTTTGGAACGCCAACTAAAGGAGTGTGTATATGGATTCATTAATAAATAAATGGAAATTTTCTCATTCCTTACAACATTAAGAATCCTTTCATGATTCATGTTATTGTTCATAACTTGAGAAAGTTGGGAAATCATTAACATGAGGTTTTTCACTCCAAGTCCAATCTTATTTATTTTATCATTATGAAAATCATTTCATTTTATATCAAACTCATCATTAACATGATTCCTTTTGGTTCTAGTCATTGAATAAATCCAAAAAGGTTTGTGTGAGTATCAAGCAACAATAATATGTGTAATTAATCATATTATAAAGAAACTGAATCCAAATATGTCCTAAATTATGACACTTTCATTTCAATTTATGATATTTTATGTTATTATAACATCACTTTTAGTTAAAAATGGATTTTTTAGGTTCTATACCTTTATTCTTGATAACCTAATCCCCAAGAATAATTAAATCCCACTTTAATACTAATTAAGGTAGCATGAGCACAACAAAAATATATATTACATCATTTCACATGATTAATAATTTCATCTCATAATAAAATACACCCTAGAACCTATAGTTTTAGTGTCTATGAATATTAGTTACATAAACAACTTATTTTAAAATATTTTCAATATATCACATAAATAGTTTTCTCACTTGATTCCCCTTTTCACAAATTATACATAATACTCCTCTTTATAACAAGGGTAATGGAAACTTATGAAAGGTCACGCTCAGATGCTCAGTAAGGGAAAATATAAGATACGTCAATTGAATATCATAAGTGAGTGTAATATAAGCATGTGTGTATGAGAATATAATCAAGGTACATTTTCGTAACATTATATAATCATATGTAATAAAAAAAGATCATAAAACATGATTCATGGAATATGTATTTTCATATAACATAAGAAATGAGACATAAAAGATGGTACATGAGTCACTAATCATGAACCATGAGAATATAACATAGGTTGGTTTTAAAACATAAGAATGTGGAACAATAATAAGCATAGAAATAAAAAAAATTCAAGGATAACCACCAATATATTCAAAATATAATGGGTTAGGATAACCACCTTCCGATAATATAGTGTACTTAGGATAACCACATGAATCCATTAATATAGCAGACTTGGTCTAACCACACTTATCCTGTCATGATCTTATGAATTATAAAGATTTAACCAATACATTAGATATCTATAACATTCCCACCTATCATAAAATTATAAACCATACATATGTTTTCCACATGAACTTAAAAATATTTATAACTCCATCATTGATTAATTAACCACTGAAAAAGAAATAGGATTCATGAAAAAAATAAAACATTATCATAATAAATACAAATAAATAAGGTGGATAGTTTCATTATAGAATATTCCCAGTAAATCATAATAAATTTTAAAGGATGTTGACATTGATTAAAGATGATTTTTAAGAGAATTAAAATTTACTTAGAGAAATAATAAGAAATTCATTTTATATTTTTAAAACATTTTTAGAAGTTATTTTATAAAATAAATAGAATGTACATTTTGTTAGAAAAAAAAAATTAAAACTTAGATAGGGTTATTATTAAATAAAATCGAATAATATGGTAGGGAAAAATATTTAATACAAAAAATAATTTAAAAAGTATATTCATTTCACACTTTGTAAAGAAGGTCAAAGTACCTAGAAAATGATCATACCAAAAATGTTAAAAGTAGAGTTGTTTTTAAAAGAATCCAATTCCATTGAAAAAAACATTATTAGTCATAGAAGTGGAGATAAGGACATCCATAAATCAAAATAAATAATATTTATGTGGAGGATAAATATTCTCTACCAAATAGAAGACATGATGTCAATTTTTCCAATAAACATCACATCAAGTAAATTATGAACCAAAGAGAGGTAAAATAATAAGAATAAATTTAAACCCCATTAATAAAAAAAGGAGAATAAAATTTATGGGTTATAGATAGAAGAATATATAATTTCACTATATGTGATTTCAAATATAAATAATATCAATTTGAAATTGAGGTTGGTGAATAAACCCTTACAGTTTGGGCAGTTTTTGAATAAAAATACCTTTAAATAAAGAACACGATAAAAATTTTTAAATACAAAATTTTTTATGAAAAATATGGTATAATACATTCATGTGATATTTTATACATAGCATAAATAAATAAGGCAGGGAATATAGAACCTATGTCAATGAGAGAAAATTAAGATGAGAAAAAACTTAACTTTACAACCAACTTCCACAAAATTGTTATAACCTTCTCTATAAAAAAACATATTAATATTAATAATATATTTAAAAACATTATTTATATATATTACCTTTTATAAACTTAAATTATAATCATTAATTACACATATGTTAGTTTTTTTATTTTCATCATCATATCTTAGTAATAATGAGTATTTCGTACATATTTCATAATGGTGATGTTAGACCCCATTATTTGATACCAAATTCATTATTCCTAGATTATTAAAAAGATTGGATTAAATATTTTTTTCAATTATTTATGTATCCCTATCACTACCCATCCCAGTGGGGCCCACACTGCAACTCCCTAATCCCACCTCCAATAGGCCATAGGCTGGTGACTAGCACTGAGTTGGTATATCAATAATAAGGGAGAAATTTCCCAAGTACTTGTACAAATACACACATATATAACCCCAAAAATGTTGAAATGTAAAAACCACTATAGAACCAAATGCAAGCATAAAACTAAACCCAACCAACATAGTATGATAGAAAGTTGAGTGCAAAAAATAAATTGGGCCAGAATACAAGCCCACTAAAAGAAATAGTCTACAAACTACAAAGTCCATCCTGTAAGAAAGAAATATGTAATGGGATTGGTTCTAATGATCATAGAAACACCTTGTCCTATAAAAAATATCACAAAGCTCAGTCTAGTCCTGGTCCTCCCTAGACTCTGTCATAAGGCCACTCATCTACACAAGACACAACACGTGCAGGCAAAGCCCGTGCATGGGTGAGTATAACAATACTCAGTAGGAGAACCCGAAAACCACAAATAAATAAATAAAGTAAGGTATAATCATCTCTACACACTATATTTCTACAGAACATATAACAAGAGAAATATCCAGATATACTCAAATCCTAGACCTATAGTCTAAAGGTAATTCACTGTGACCCCCATACCCATGCTAGGGATTCAGTACGAAGATTCCACAAAGCATTCGTCTGGGAGAACTCACTCCACGAGTGTGATATATCTAATGACGTCCGCATGAGAAGTAATTTTTATTGGGAAGTGTCATGAGAGAGATAGGTGAACTGAAAGATCTTAAGAGAGAATAGATACACTCATTTCGGGAGAACTCACTCCTGAGTAGGGAAAGATCACAATACATGAATGAGGATCACTGACATGGCCTTGGTGTATACCACGACTCATTAGGATTCACATGATAAGTATAGGATCAATGTCTTGTAAGATTGGTCACACTGATACATGATTCTACCTAGGGCGAAGAAAAGGTAGAGGATCTCACTCGAGGCCTCTCAGAGGGGCTCTGACTATATCTAGAAAGTTCTGATGAAGTGATCATACTCCTATGGATTAGAACAATACTTGACCTCAGGGGAATGAGTAAAGGGGGAACTAACCCAAATGAGACTTGTACAAGGTACGATGGACAAAGAGATTAATCTATGTACAAGAAAGTACATGGTGTGTAGTTGTATCACACACCGCGTCCTCTGACCCTGGTTACTACCCGTGTACAACAACCCATGTTGAAAAGAGAACATCATGTAGAAAATCAATACACAACATGTAGAAGAGTTACACAACATGTCCTACTATTAAATGGAAACTCTGTGTATGATGGCCTTGTTCCCATAAACAACTTCAACCTAGGTCTGCCAACCTGTGTACCAATAAATGGGGTAACCCGCATAACCGGCCTGGTCTGGCCAATTGGTGGGGCACATGTTGTGTATGCTACTCTGTGTTTTTTTATCATCTGAGATACACATTGAGTCCCACATAATAACCAACATTCCAGGTGATAGGGGTCACACGCTGTGTCATCTATTTCTGTTACCCGAAACCCTAGACATTGCTGAGCCGTCCCCACACGCTGCATTCTTCGGGATACATGTCGTGTTCGTTGAAAATGTCTAGAAATGCTATTCTTCACTAGTGTGCCTCAGATGCTCCTCTGATTCTTAATCCAACCATTCAATTGACTCAAAACTCAAGATCCTTAGTCATCTTGTCATAGCAACATCGATTCGATATGTTTTGGGTGTCCAATCGGTCCTAAAAACTCGTTTTGATCATCCACATGAAAAATAATTGATGAATGATTTCTCTTGAAACATGTCTATTTATCTGCCTCCATTGTCATCACATCTCCACTAGGTCATCACGATTTCTGATATCTTATTTGGGATTGTTTCATTGTGTGACGGATGCGCAATGATCTGTCGTTCATAACCCCATGAAGAACAAAGAATGTGTAGGGTTGTAGGGGAAAGAAATTCATATAATGAACAAAGTAACAAACCCCAACCATTGTTTGTTATGTCCTATATCCTCTTCCATTATAAGGATTAAGCAAAACAAATCCAATATGAATCAACCCCATAGATCAAACCCTCCCGTAGGAATTATCAAACTGCGGGTCAACATGTTTGTGGGTTGATCCAAGTTCATCATTTATATCCAAGAATGGGGAAAAAATAATTAAAATAGAAACCCATACCTTGATCATTGATGAAGGGTGAATTTTCTACCATCTTCGATGAGATACTCTGACCTTGCTGCGCAATGATTCACAAGTTGATCGTTCATTATTGTTCGTTGATAATTCTCCAAGAGTGGATCCTCTCTAAATATCTAAAGGATTCTAGGAAGTTTTCCAAGGTTATAAGCCTAACACTAGGCTCCTAGTTATTTAAAACCATAAAATGTGTTGCTGCGTTGTTAAAATGTTTAAAATAAAATAAATTATTAGATCATTTTATTTCTTTTAAAACGTCCAAAAATTAAATTTTGTAGCTGACCTGTGCTGGTCAATGTTAAGCATCAAATAAGGTAAAGTCACTGCTCTGAATGCAATGGTGCCCTAAAATTTCTAATCCTAGAAACCATTTACATTTTATTCCACCTTTCTAGAAAAACCACTCACGCAGGCTATTTAAAAGTTTAATTTATTTCAAACATTTATTTCAGGCACTCTGGGTCTTAGAATCGCACACCATCACAAAGCCCAATCCTGAATTAATTCCATATAATATTTAAAAATAATACACAGAAAATCCAGGACATTACATTCTCCCCACCTTAGGGCTTTACATCCCCAAAAAGCCAAAACAAAGGTTACTCAAACCGATGTGGGTACTTTGCATGAATCTAAGACTCCTGCTCCCATGTGCTCTCTTGTAGATTCTCTTGCTGCCACCAGACACACACCATGGGAATAACATGCCCAATAAGGATCCTTTCCTACCAATAATCAATCTCTACTGGGTACTCAACAAAGGTCTCTCCATCGTCAATGTCCAGCTCTCCCCAGTTGGTGATGTGCGATGGATCGTGCACGTACCTCCTCAACTGCGATACGTGGAATACATCATGTACCCAGTGCAACTACGACAGTATATCTAGGACGTACATCTTCTTTCCAACTCTCTGAAGTATCTATAAAGGGTCAATGAACCTTAGGGACAACTTACTACCCCATCCAAATCTCTGCAACCCTTGTTGATGTGAGACTTGGAGAAAGACATGGTCTCCCTCCTTGAACTCCATAGGTCTCCACCATTTGTCATCATAAGAATTTTTCTGGATATGTGCATTCTCCATCTTCTCCTGGATGATCTGTACCTTCTCGGTAGTAGATCTCACCAACTCTGGACCCATGAGTGATGACTCTTTGAGGTTAGTCCAGCAGAATCATGACTGGTAGGCTCACCCATATAAAACCTCAAACAGTGCGATACTGATGGTGGAGTGGTATCTATTATTGTACAAAAACTCCACTAGTGGTATTTGGTCCTCCCAACTATGACCAAAGTCCAAGATATAGGCCCACAACAAATCCACTAGAACTTGAATGGTCCTCTCTATCTAGACATCTTTTTGGGGATGGAACACTGTTCTTAAGAAAAACTGGGTCCCAAAGACCTCATGCAATTCCTTCCACAATCAGGATGTGAAATGAGAATCACGATATGAAACTATGGTTGAGTTGACTCCATGAAGCCAAACTACCTCCTGAACATAGAGGCATTCGAATATCTCTGCTGAACTCTGCACCCTGATGGCTAGGCAGTGGGCCAACTTGGTGGGTTGGTCAATGAACACCCAGATGGAATCGTGTCCCCTAGAAGTTCGTAGTAAACCCATCACGAAATCCATTGATATTCCATCCCACATCCATTTCATCACCTCAAGGGGGTGATTTGAACCCTCTAGAACCTGGGGCTCAGATTTAACCTTCTGGCACGTAAGGCATCAAGAAACAAACTCTGCTACTTCCTTCTTCACCCCTACGCACCAGAACTGACATCAGAGGTCCTGGAACATTTTCAATACTCCAGGATGTACTGACAAAGGGGATGTATTAAGCTCCCTTAGAACATCTTCTCACAATGACACTGGTACAAATGTGAATCCTCTAAAAAGGATGATGTTCTCCCCTCCTTGTTAATATTCATTAGAAGCATGTCCTGTGGAAAACTAATCAAGTAAATCCTCACAGTCGGCATCTCCAAGTTGTGCCTCCCTAATTCATTGTATGAGTGGAGGGGTAAAAAACATCGATTGAAGGTAAGATGCATCATCTACCTCCATGAAGAATAACTATAGTGAGTCTAACTACTCTGGTTCCTCACTCAGCAACTACAAACTCGATATCCTGGTGAGAGTGTTTTCCACAATGTTCCCATTCCCAGAAGTATAAACAATCTCAAAGTCGTAATACAAGTGGAACTCTATCCATCTCCACTGCCTCAGATTCATATCCTTCAATAAGAAGATGTACTTGAGGATCTTGTGGTCATAGTAGATGACAAAATTCTCACCCATCCAGTAGTGCCTCCACATCTTCAACTAAAGAATACCAATACCAACTCAAGATCCTGGGTCACGTTGTTCTTCTCATGTGGTTTCAGCTGGTGCGAAACATAAGTAATCATTGTATGTCTCTACACCAGTACACATCCAATCTTAGTCTCAGATGCATCATAGAAAACTACATACTCGACACCTTCCTCTAGAAATCTCAGGATCAGGGCACTCGTCAAACTCTACCTCAACTGCTAGAAAGCCCATAGGAACTTCCCTATCCATACAAATTTATTTCCCTTATGGGTCAAAGATGTCATCAGTTCTGATATATGGGAGATATAATGAATGAATATACAATAATATATTTCTATACCAAGGAATATTCGCACCTCCTTCATGCTCCTAGGTGGATCTCATGCTAATAGTGCCTCCACCACTACTAGAAATGAAGGTTCCCCTCTAATGGAAATGAAGGTTCCTCTCTACCTATCTAGTAATATTCATAGAAGTCACATAACTTTAATTTTATTTTCAATTTTCTTCCCAAGTGCATGTATCGCGTTTACAATCTCATTGAACCTAAGATATATATTTGAAATTTTCTTATCAGGTTTCATCTAAAATGCATTTTATTTAATGGTAAAAGTATCCAAATTCATTTATTTAATTTTTTATGTTTCTTCATCATAAATAGAAAGTGTATCCCATATTTTAAAGGTATTAAAGAAATAAGAAATTCTATTCAAATCATTTTCTATAATGCATGGTATAATTAATTCCTGGATTCATAGTTATAATCATAATCATTCTTAGTGGAATCACTCCAATCATCTCTAGAGGATTTGGGTTTTTCATATGTGTCCTTTATTATAGTCCAAATATAAAATCTCATTATTACAATATGAAGTTATATTTTTATCTTCCACTAAATATAATCAGTGACATTAAAATAAGGATGTCGGTTAATGGAAGTCCCCTCTTTCCTATTTTTATCCATAAAGATATAAATTTAGAAATAATAGAAATTTTTCTATCTTTTGGAAAAATTATATCACTATTAAATTTAAGATAAAAATAAATAAAAAACCTCTAATACTAAATATTGGTTAGAGCAGAAAACTCAAGAAGGGGTGAATTAATTTCCTTATTAAAATTTCTATTAAAAAAAACTAAAACTAAATCCAACAATTTATAAAATATAGTGAAATTAACTAAAACAATAGAATTATATAATTTTATCTTTAAAAAATATTCTTAGAATTTCAATCACAACTCAGTTAAAGCAAACTTAAAAATATTTTAACTTTTAAAAAATATTTACTTATAATAAAAACTATATATAAAAAAATTATTAAATTTAACTATAAAAATAGTTTTTTTATATTAATATTTTTAAAATAGATAACAATATGTTTTTAAAATAGGGAAGACAAAAATAAGAAGGAACACAATGGAATAAATACAATAGGTCCAGTCTCAAGTCAAGACATGGTCCTCTCCACGTGTAAATCACCCACTAAAAATAATTTTATTAATAAAATAAATTAATCCAAACCTAGATATGGTTTTACAAAAAATATCACACAAGGATATCTAGACTATATAGAGCCTCATCCATAGTTCTTCATGGGAGAACAAAACTGTAATAATTTCATGTAGACAATCCATGCAACACAGTCACTTCCATGGTTCTTCATGGGAAAAAATTTAAAACAATATTAGAAAGAGTGTATATAACTCTTAAATATAATACATAGTCATGTGTTTAAATAATAAATAGATTTTTATTAACATAGTTCTAAATTTAAGAAAAGTAAAGTAAGATAAGAGGAAAATTTATGATATGGTATAGAATGTAGTTCTATTATTTTATTTGTGAATATTCTCTTATGAATTTCATATTTATATTTATAAATGATGTATCAATATAAGAAAATATTCAATGAACATTTATTAAAGTTAATGTTACAATAGAGTGTCATAGATGTTCAAAAAATCATATGTTCAACCTTTTTTTGTTCTTAAAACATTATGGTTTCTATGTGTCATACTATATTTTCTCTATCTTCAGTATTCAATAAAAGTAGAATATTTATCTGAAAATATCCATAGGAAAATAATAATTAGATATCCTTATAATTTTAAATGAAATATGGGCTCATTAAATTCTTCTCACTTACAATTAGTTCTACACTAATTAATATATTTAACAATATAATACTTACTTTTAGATACGGTTGATTTAGGTTTTCCATGTTAAAATTCATTGTCACTTCAAAGATTTTTGATAATTCTAGTCTAATTCATTGATAGATCATATGATTGGTCATATTATAAATATGGTTGACATCTTGAACTTATGTCCAACCTATTGAAATAACTGTCGATCTCTTGAACTTAATATTGATCCAGTACTTTGAAGAAATTTTAACTACCAATCATGATCACTTCACCTAGTCATGTAATTGATTATTTTATTTTTTATAAGTATAGATTTCACAAAAAAAATAACTTACTTAAATATGTGGTTGATTCCATATGTATTTCTGGTCATATTATTTCTCATGTGGTCAATCCAACTTTCCTTATAATGATCCAATTAACCTTATGGTCAATTTGACAGGCATGCAGTTGATCTACTGGCTGTCCAATCAATCCACTTACGTTTTGGTAAATTTATTTATTTTAAAAAATATTGATCATGGAGGTCGTTTATAAATAAAATATATTCTATAGTATTTAATTATGGTATCTTTAGTCCTTTTTCATATATCCCTTATAGTTAATCTATTGGTCGTGCAGTCGATGAATATATCGTGCAATCGATCTTGTACTTTGAAAAATTATATTCCTCAAAATTATGTTCTATTGACTGTTTGGATAAGATTCGTGGTTGATTAAAGAATTAGGAAAATTTACAATAATTTATAAAAACATAAAGTATCATAAATATATTATAAGATGGGTTAGAAAAAATATAAACATGATTTGTTATTATTGAAACAAGGAATTGTTTGATTAAGAAAACAATGACTGCTATATTTATAATGTTTTTCTTTTTATCCGTAGTTATGGTTGGGGTTATAATGTTCATAGAAAAACATAAGGATAAATATTTTAAGTTCATGGTATTTTTATTTACATCTACATTTATTACACTTATAATTTTATTAATTATTTTTTATATTTTATTCTAATAATGTATTCAAATTTTTTGTCTCTATAAAATGAATCTCATTTCATTTTAGTTCCATATTTCCGGTGAAATCTTCTATTAAAAATCGTATTTATTAAAAAAAATACTTAGTAAAATCATGGGGTGTTACATTTTATCCCACTTAAAATATTTTTTACCTCGAAATATCATTTCTCTGAGGAAACTAAATATGGATAATTAAACCTCATTACACCATCAGGTTACCATGTACCTTATTCAAACTTATGATTCCTCCATAAAACCTTAACCTAGTGAGTTTTCATGTTTTATACTACATTATCTCTAAGATCCAAGATTTTTATGGGTTTCCCCTCATAATAAAGGTAACATTATAAATATACAAACTCTGAGTTATTTACATGTAAAAGTTCAAGCATGTACGTCATCAAAAGTGAAACATGGAACACATCATGAACTTGGGAGTGGTTTGATGAAAGTTTAAGATTATTAGTTATTTTTGTTAAATGATCAAGGATTACAATGGGGGAAGTGTATTTAGGGATCAACTTTACCCACTTCCTAAAATCATAACCCACTTGCATGGCAATATTTGAAGGAATACCTTATCTCTAACTTTGAAATCCGAATCTCATCGATGATTATCATTATAGATCATATGTATAATCTATGTGGTTTTAATATGTCACTAATTTTTTTTGAATATTACCTACTATTTATTGAGAAATATTCATTCCTAGAAGATTACTCTCTCTAACTCCATATCATTATATTGGTGTTCTATACCACTTCCCATACATAGCATCATATAGTTCCATTTGAATACTTGAATAGAAATTTTCATTCTATCAGAACACTACTAGGGGAAGGAATCGATCCCAACCTCCATTGAAATACATTTTACTAGAACTCATCATATTTTATATCTTTAGATGGTCTTATAATATTAAACATCAGTCTAGGGAAGATAATCTATGATAAAGTTTATTTATGTTTCTAATTATTATTGAATACTTTTCCAAAACATCGAGGTAAACCTTAGATATTGATCAGATATAAGTGAGGGTGTAACTCCCTGAAGTCTAACCTCTTATTTCATGTATATCCTGAAAAGATGATCCAATGATAAGTATTCTTGAATATAAATGATATTTTTAAAATTATTAAGGTGATTAACCACCACCAAAATGGAATTATAACATTCAAAAGTCTTGGGAATACCAATAAAAAAGTTTATGGTGATGTTCTCCCATTTTTATATTGGTATAGGTAATAGTTACATCATGCCTTTATAATTCTTCTATTCTTCATTAAATTACAGGAATACCAATTATTAAGATACATACTTTGTAATATCCCTCTTTATGTTGGTCTACAAGATATGATTCATGATATATCTATGCATCATTATACTTATAGGATGGATATAGAATGATGAGCTATGTACATCATCCAATGTCTCTTTCTTAAAATATGATATTTATGGAACACATATTTTTATCATGAATCTTAAAATTCTATAATTATTAAATTTGAACTCTAGAATATTCCCAACCTTATTCTATAGATCAATATCCTTCTTATGTGCCTCTTTGATCTTTACATGGATGGATAGTTGGGTAGTAATTTGGAAAATATAGGCTTTATCCACTTTCCTAATTATTTCAAGGGACATTCTTTGAAAATACATGTGTATTGTGTCCCTTTAAATCCATATCATGGATAAGGTATCTTGATCTTTTTTACTCAAATTATCACCCGCCTAATTTTCCTTCCCAATGTGGACATGTATAGAGTAGTCATAGTCCTTTATTAACTCCAACCATATCCTTTGGTTAATATTGAAGTCCTTCTATGTGAATATAAATTTTAAGATATTGTTATCAATATATATATTTCACACTTTTCAGCATAGAGATAATGTCTCCATATCATTAATAAGAATATTAATGTTTCTTACTATAGATTAGGTGTCATATAATTTTTCTCATGAATTTTTAATTTAATTGAGGTATAAGATACCATTGTTTGATTCAAAATGAGTACACATCATAGTCCCTTATTTTATTAATAACTTTATATCACAAACCCTTCTATACTATAGGGTAGTGTGATTATAGGTGTGGTGACCAACATTATCTTAAGGTCTTGGACATTTTATTGATATTCACATCCCTAGATGAACATAACTAACTTATGAGTTTACTTGGTTAATAGATTTTATAGTCATGATACATATATCTCAAATCATTGTTAGTATCCATTCAATCCAATAATTATATTTTATGTATCCAAACTCACACTAGATATGTTTGGAATTCAATTTCTCTTCTGCCAAGGGCTTCAACACAATCCTCAAATGATCTAAATTATCTTCCCTTATCTTAGAATATACGCGAAAATAATTTACAAATACTACTAAAAATTTATCTAGGTAATCTCCAAAGAATCTATTTATCTGATTCATAAATATTTAATGGTCATTTGTGAGCCTAAATTCCATAACTCTGAATTATTAATGTTTATATCTTCTGTGGAAGGTTTTCTTGGATATATCCTGCCATTTAACCCTTAATTGATAATATTTATATAAAATTTTGATCTACAATAAGTATTTATCCCCTCTCATTTGATCAAACAAGTAATCAATATGGTGTAGTAGATACATTTTCTTGATTGTTATCATGTTAAGTTGATAATAATCCTTATAGGGATGCATTGGTCCATATTTAATCTTAAAAAAGTGGACTGATGAAACCCATGGTGAAACACTAGGGTGTATATAGTCTTTATCAAAATTCTCTTAGAGTTTCTTCTTTAATTATTCAAATTCAATCAGGTTCATTCTATATAGAGTCCTTGATATTTGTATAACACCAGGTGTGAGTTTGATTGAGAAATCAACCTCATGATTTTCAACTATACCACAAAACTCTATTGAAAATATATCAACATATTCCTTACAAATAGGAATAAATTCAATATAAAATTCCCCCAACCAACTAATTTAGTTACCCCCTAATTATTGGGTATTAATACACATATAATGGAAGTAATTTCCATTAGAAATTCATAGTCATATTTTCACTGATATATAATCATAGGATGATTCAATATATAAAATATAATTACCATATTATGATTATTGATATGAAATTTATGTAAATAGATATAATCTAAGACCAAAATCAAATAAAAATAAAATAAATGAATTATAATAAGATTTGTATGAAACAATTTTCTACATAATTCTATCATAGAAGAGTTTCGGACATGGGAAGAAATAATCACACCACTGGGAGAATTCATAGATAATTCTATATTCAGTGGATTAAATTATGATTTTATAGCATTAGAAAAATCTCTTAATATAAAGGAGTGGGTATATTTAGAATAAAATAATAAATTTTTAGTTATATAGTGGATGATAAGTTTTCCATTCACCAGTTTGTTTTCTAGAACCATTTTAGGAGTTGTGACTGAATAGGCTTTCATATTCTCCCTTGTACTTGAGTTTGATGATTTTGGTTGTCATCATTAACCCTGGGTTTGGTGTAGTTGTTGTTTTAACTATCATAATCCATATAATTGAATAAATGTAGCATGTTTTTTCATTTGGATGATCTATATATCCATATATTTCATTAATTATCCTCTTTATATCTCTTTATCATCCATGTTCTTGATGTCCTTCCATTCCACATTTAAATAATTTATTTATTTCTTTTAGAAAATTCTATTCAAGTTACTTCCCATATTTTTAGCATTTAGGAATATTAATTTTATTTCTTTCATGGATTTATCATATAAGTTACCTAATAATTTCTTTTTTATCTTATTACCTCCAAAACTACAAGAATAATTGTGTTTAAACTTCATATATTCCTTGATATCACATCAAACTATTTCTTTATAGCTTTAAAATTCCCTTAAATTCAATGTCTTTTAGTGACTTGGTTTTAATCCACTAATGAAATGATCATTTTTTCTTTCAATATCATTGATTAAACCATAAGTATATTGTGTAAGTCTTGTGAATATAGCTTCATCGATACCAATGGATTCTTCCTCCTTTTGTTTCAACTATAGGAATTATCTATCTGTTTTCATGAGAATATTTATTATAAAATATTTGTTAGAGAATATTAATTTAAAATTATCCCATTATATATAATCAAATTTATCCTTTTTATGTTATATTCTTAATGAAATTCCACCATTGATCTTCCTTACCATCCAAATGAAAAACAACTCAAAAAAAAATTCATACTTTGATCACTAGATAGTGTAGAATATATTTCCTTTTTTATTGATCCATTATTTTGTGATTAGTGGTTTGGAACGCCAAATAAAGGAGTGTATATATGGATTTATTAATAAATAAATGGAAATTTTCTGATTCCTTACAACATTAAGAATCCTTGCATGATTCATGTTATTGTTCATAACTTGAGAAAGTTGGGAAATCATTAACATGAGGTTTTTCACTCCAAGTCCAATCCTATTTATTTTCTCATTATGAAAATCATTTCATTTTATATCAAACTCATCATTAACATGATTCCTTTTGGTTCTAGTCATTGAATAAATACAAAAAGGTTTGTGTGAGTATCAAGCTACAATAATATGTGTAATTAATCATATTATAAAGAAACTGAATCCAAATATGTCCTAAATTATGACACTTTCATTTCAATTTATGATATTTTATGTTATTATAACATCACTTTTAGTTAAACATGGATTTTTAGGTTCTATACCTTTATTCTTGATAACCTAATCCCCAAAAATAATTAAATCCCACTTTAATACTAATTAAGGTAGCATGAGCACAACAAAAATATATATTACATCATTTCACATGATTAATAATTTCATCTCATAATAAAATGCACCCTAGAACCTATAGTTTTAGTGTCTATGGATATTAGTTACATAAACAACTTATTTTACAATATTTTCAATATATCACATAAATAGTTTTCTCACTTGATTCCCCTTTTCACAAATTATACATAATACTCCTCTTTATAACAAGGGTAATGTAAACTTAAGAAAGGTCACGCTCAGATGCTCAGTAAGGGAAAATATAAGATACATCAATTGAATATCATAAGTGAGTGTAATATAAGCATGTGGGTATGAGAATATAATCAAGGTACATTTTCGTAACATTATATAATCATATGTAATAAAACAAAGATCATAAACCATGATTCATGGAATATGTATTTTCATATAACATAAGTAATGAGACATAGAAGATGGTACATGAGTCACTAATCATGAACCATGAGAATATAACATAGGTTGGTTTTAAAACATAAGAATGTGGAACAATCATAATCATAGAAATAAAAAAAAATCAAGGATAACCACCAATATATTCAAAATATAATGGGTTAGGATAACCACCTTCCGATAATATAGTGTACTTAGGATAACCACATAAATCCCTTAATATAGCAGACTTGGTCTAACCACACTTATCCTATCATGATCTTATGAATTATAAAGATTTACCCAATACATTAGATATCTATAACATACCCACCTATCATAAAATTATAAGCCATACATATGGTTTCCACATGAACTTAAAAATATTTATAACTCCATCATTGATTAATTAAACACTGAAAAATAAATAGGATTCATGAAAAAAATAAAACATTATCATAATAAATACAAATAAATAAGATGGATAGATTCATTATATAATATTCCTAGTAAATCATAAGAAATTTTAAAGTATGTTGACATTGATTAAAGATGATTTTTAAGATAATTAAAATTTACCTAGAGAAAGAATAAGAAATTCATTTTATATTTTTAAAACATTTTTAGAAGTTATTTTATAAAATAAATGGAATGTACATTTTTTTAGAAAAAAAAATTAAAACTTAGATAGGGTTATTATTAAATAAAATCGAATAATATGGTAGGGAAAAATATTTAATACAAAAAATAATTTAAAAAGTACATTCATTTCACACTTTGTAAAGAAGGTCAATGTACCTAGAAAATAATCATACCAAAAATGTTAAAAGTAGAGTTGTTTTTAAAAGAATCCAATTCCATTGAAAAAAACATAATTAGTCATAGAAGTGGAGATAAAGACATCCATAAATCAAAATAAATAATATTTATGTGGAGGATAAATATTATCTACCAAAAAGAAGACATGATGTCAATTTTTCCAATAAACATCACATCAAGTAAATTATGAACCAAAGGGAGGTAAAATAATAAGAATAAATTTAAACCCCATTAATAAACGAAGGAGAATAAAATTTATGGGTTATAGATAGAAGAATATATAATTTCACTATATGGGATTTCAAATATAAATAATATCAATTTGAAATTGAGGTTGGTGAATAAACCCTTATAGTTTGGGCAGTTTTTGAATAAAAATACCTTTAAATAAAGAACATGATAAAAAATTTTAAATACAAAATTTTTTATGAAAAATATGGTATAATACATTCATGTGACATTATATACATAGCCTAAATAAATAAGGCAGGGAATATAGAACCTATGTCAATGAGAGAAAATTGAGATGAGAAAAAACTTACCTTTACAACCAACTTCTACAAAATTGTTATAACCTTCTATATAAAAAAACATATTAATTTTAATAATATATTTAAAAAAATTATTTATATATATTACCTTTTATAAACTTAAATTATAATCATTAATTACACATATGTTAGTTTTTTTATTTTCATCATCATATCTTAGTAATATTGAGTATATCGTACATATTTCATAATGGTGATGTTAGACCCCATTATTTGATACCAAATTATTATTCCTAGATTATTAAAAAGATTGGATTAAATATTTTTTTCAATTATTTATGTATCCCTATCACTACCCATCCCTATGGGGCCCACACTGCAACTCCCCAATCCCACCTCTAATAGGCCATAGGCTGGTGACTAGCACTGAGTAGGTATATCAATAACATGGGAGAAATTTCCTAAGTACTTGTACAAATACACACATCTGTAACCCCAAAAATGTTGAAATGTAAAAACCACTATAGAACCAAATGAAAGCATAAAACTAAACCCAACCAACATAGTATGATAGAAAGTTGAGTGCAAAAAATAAATTGGGCCAGAATACAAGCCCACTAAAAGAAATAGTCTACAAACTACAAAGTCCATCATGTAAGAAAGAAATATGTAATGGGATTGGTTCTCATGATCATAGAAACAACTTGTCCTATAAAAAATATCACAAAGCTCGGTCTAGTCCTGGTCCTCCCTAGACTCTGTCATAAGGCCACTCATCTACACAAGACACGACACGTGCATGCAAAGCCCGTGCAGGGGTGAGTATAACAATACTCAGTAGGAGAACCCGAAAACCACAAATAAATACACAAAGTAAGGTATAATCATCTCTACACACTATATTTCTATAGAACATATAACAAGAGAAATATCTAGATATACTCGAATCCTAGACCTATAGTCTAAAGGTAATTCACAGTGACCCCCATACCCATGCGAGGGATTCAGTATGAAGATTCCACAAAGCATTCGTTTAGGAGAACTCACTCCACGAGTGTGATATATCTAATGACGTCCACATGAGAAGTAATTTTTATTGGGAAGTTTCATGAGAGAGATAGATGAACTGAAAGATCTTAAGAGAGAATAGATACACTCATTTCGAGAGAACTCACTCCTGAGTTGGGAAAGATCACAATACATGAATGAGGATCACTGACATGGCCTTGGCGTATACCACGACTCATTAGGATTTACATGATAATTATAGGATCAATGTCTTGTAGGATTGGTCACATCGATACATGACTCTACCTAGGGCAAAGAAAAGGTAGAGGATCTCACTCGAGGCCTCTCAGAGGGGCTCTGACTCTATCTAGAAAGTTCTAATGAAGTGATCATACTCCTATGGATTGGAACAATACTTGACCTTCAGGGGAATGAGTAAAGGGGGAACTAACCCAAATGAGACTTGTCCAAGGTACGATGGACAAGAAGATTAATCTATGTACAAGATAGTACATGGTGTGTAGTTGTATCACACACCGCGTCCTCTGACCCTGGTTACTACCCGTGTACAACAAACCGTGTTGAAAAGAGAACATCGTGTAGAAAATCTATACACAACATGTAGAAGAGTAACGCAACATGTCATACTATTCAGTGGACACTCCGTGTATGATGGCCTTGTGCCCATACACAAATTCAACCTAGGTCTGCCAACCTGTGTACCAATAAATGGGGTAACCCGCATAACCGGCCTAGTCTGGCCATTTGGTGGGGCACATGTTGTGTATGCTACTCTGTGTTTTTTATCATTTGAGATACACATTGAGTCCCACATAATAACCAACATGCCAGGTGACAGGGGTCACACGCTGTGTCATTTATTTCTGTCACCCGAAACCCTAGACATTGTTGAGCCATCCCCACACGCTGCATTCTTCGGGATACATTCCGTGTTCGTTGAAAATGTCTAGAAATGCTATTCTTCACTAGTGTTCCTCAGATGCTCCTCTGATTCTTAATCCAACCATTCAATTGACTCAAAACTCAAAATCCTTAGTCATCTTGTCATAGCCACATCGATTCAATATGTTTTGGGTGTCCAATCAGTCCTAAAAACTCGTTTTGATCATCTACATGAAAAATAATTGATAAATGATTTCTCCCAAAACATGTCTATTTATCTGCCTCCATTGTCATCACATCTCCACTAGGTCATCACGATTTCTGATATCTGATTTGGGATTGTTTCATTGTGTGACGGATGCCCAACGATCTGTCGTTCATAACCCCATGAAGAACGAAGAATGTGTAGGGTTGTAGGGGAAAGAAATTCATATAATGAACAAAGTAACAAACCCCAACCATTTTTTTTTATGTCCTATATCCTCTTCCATTATAAGGATTAAGCAAAACAAATCCAATATGAATCAACCCCACAGATCAAACCCTCTCACAGGAATTATCAAACTGCGGGTCAACATGTTTTTGGTTTGATCCAAGTTCATCATTTATATCCAAGAATGGGGAAAACATAATTAAAATAGAAACCCATACCTTGATCATTGATGAAGGGTGAATTTTCTACCATCGTCGATGAGATACTCTGACCTTGCTGCGCAATGATTCACAAGTTGATCGTTCATTATCGTTCGTCGATAATTATCCAAGAGTGGATCCTCTCTAAATATCTAAAGGATTATAGGAAGTTTTCCAGGGTTATAAGCCTAACCCTAGGATCCTAGTTATTTAAAAACATAAAATGTGTTGCTGCGTTGTTGAAATATTTAAAATAAAAAAAATTATTAGTTGATTTTATTTCTTTTAAAACGTCCAAAAATTAAATTTTGTAGCTGACCTGTGCTGGTCAATGTTAAGAATCAAATAAGGTAAAGTCACTGCTCTGAATGCAATGGTGCCCTCAAATTTCTAATCCTAGAATCCATTTAAATTTTATTCAACCTTTCTAGAAAAACCACTCACGCAAGCTATTTAAATGTTTAATTTATTTCAAACATTTATTTCAGGCACTCTGGGTCTTAGAATCGCACACCATCACAAAGCCCAATCCTAAATTAATTCTATATAATATTTAAAAATAATACACAGAAAATCCAGGACATTACATTCTCCCCACCTTAGGGCTTTACATCCCCAAAAATCCAAAACAAAGGTTACTCAAACCGATGTGGGTACTTTGCATGAATCTAAGACTCCTGCTCCCATGTGCTCTCTTGTAGATTCTCATGCTGCCACCAGACACACCCCATGGGAATAACATGCCCAAGAAGGATCCTTTCCTACTGATAATCAATCTCCACTGGGTACTCAAAAAAGGTCTCTCCATCCTCAATGTCCAGTTCTCCCCAGTTGGTGATGTGCGATGGATCGTGCACGTACCTCCTCAAATGCGATACGTGGAATACATCATGTACCAAGTGAAACTACGACAGTATATCTAGGAGGTACATCTCCTTTACAACTCTTTGAAGTATCTAGAAAGGGTCAATGAACCTTAGGGACAACTTACTACCCCATCCAAATCTCTGCAACCCTTGTTGAGGTGACACTTGGAGAAAGACATGGTCTCCCTCCTTGAACTCCATAGGTCTCCACCATTTGTCATCATAAGAATTTTGCTGGATCTGTGCAATCTTCATCTTCTCCTGGATGATCTATACCTTCTTGGTAGTAGCTCGCACCAACTCTGGACCCATGAGTGATGACTCTTTGAGGTTAGTCCAGCAGAATCATGACTGGTAGGCTCAACCATATAAAACCTCGAACGGTGCGATACCGATGGTGGAGTGGTATCTATTATTGTACAAAAACTCCACTAGTAGTATTTGGTCCTCCCAACTATGACCAAAGTCCAAGATATAGGCCCACAACAAATCCTCTATAACCTGAATGGTCCTCTCTATCTAGACATCTTTTTGGGGATGGAACACTGTGCTTAAAAAAAACTGGGTCCCAAAGACCTCATGCCATTCCTTCCACAATCAGGATGTGAAATGAGAATCACGATATGAAACTATGGTTGAGGGGACTCCATGAAGCCGAACTACCTCCTGAACATAGAGGCATCCCAATATCTCTTCTGAACTCTGCACCCTGATGGCTAGGCAGTGGGCCAACTTGGTGGGTTGGTCAATGAACACCTAGATGGAATCATGTCCCCTAGAATTTCATAGTAAACCCATCATGAAATCCATTGATATTCCATCCCACATCCATTTCATAACCTCAAGGGGGTGATTTAAACCATCTAGATCCTGGGGATTAGATTTAACCTTCTGGCATGTAAGGAATCAAGAAACAAACTCTGCTACTTCCTTCTTCACCCCTACGCACCGAAACTGACATCAGAGGTCCTGGAACATTTTTAACACTCCAGGATGTACTGCCAAAGGGGATGTATTAAGCTCCCTTAGAACATCTTCTTTCAATGACACTGGTACAAATGTGAATCCTCTAAAAAGGATGACGATATACCCTCCTTGTTAATATTCATTAGGAGCATGTCCTGTGGAAAACTAATCAAGTAAATCCTCACAGTCGACATCTCCAAGTTGTGCCTCCCTAACTAGTTGTATGAGTGGAGGGGTAACAAACATCGATTGAAGGTAATATGTATCATCTCCCTCCATGAAGAATAACTATAGTGAGTCTAACTACTCTGGTGCCTCACTCAAAAGCTCCAAACTTGATCTCCTGGTGGGAGTGTTTTCCACAATGTTCCCATTCCCAAAAGTATAAACAATCTCAAAGTCATAATCCTAGTGGAACTCTATCCATCTCCACTTACTCAGATTCATATCCTTTAATAAGAAGATGTACTTGAGGATCTTGTGGTCATAGTAGAAGACAAAATTCTCACCCATCCAGTAGTGCCGCCACATCTTCAACTGAAGAATACCAATACCAACTCAAGATCCTGGGTCACATTGTTCTTCTCATGTGGTTTTAGCTGGTGCAAAACATAAGTAATCACTGCATGTCTCTACACCAGGACACATCCAAGCTTGGTCTCAAATGTATCGTAGAAAACCATATACTCGACACCTTCCTCTAGAAATCTCAGGATCGGGGCACTCTTCAAACTCTACCTCAACCGCTAGAAAGCCTATAGGAACTTCCCTATCCATACAAAAGTATTTCCCTTATGGGTCAAAGATGTCATCAGTTTTGATATATGGGAGATATAATGAATGAATATACAATAATATATTTCTATCCCAAGGAATCTTCTCACCTCCTTCACGTTCCTAGGTGGATCTCATGCTAATAGTGCCTCCACACCTTGGCTGGGTCCACCGCTACTCCATCTAAGTAGATGAAATTTCCTAGGAAGTGGACCTATTGAATCCATAATTAGAACTTAGAGAGTTTCCCATAATGATGGTTCTCTTATAGTACGTCTAGAACCATCCATAGGTGTCTCTCGTGATCCTCCTCTGATGTCGAGTACACAAGGATGTTTTCAATGAAGATTACTACAAACCGGTCCAAGTATTGCATGGAAAATCTGATTCATGAGTCCCATGAACACTATTGGGGCATTTTTCACACCAAAGAGAATCATTAAGTACTCATAATGACCATATAGGTAACTAAAAGTCATCTTTGGTATATCCTCATCTCATACTCATAACTGGTGGTAACCCGATCAGAGGTAAATCTTCAAGTACCACCTTGCCCATCTCAGCTAATCGAAGAGGTCGTCAATCCTCAGCAGTGGATAATTTTTCTTCACCATAATATAATTTAGGTGTCGGTAATCAACACAACCTCAAAATCCTATATTCCTTTATGAAAAAAGTTGGGGCCACCCAGGGTGAAACAATGGGTCTTAGAATTCCTTTTCTATGCAAATATTCCAATTGCACCCTCAACTCACGATACTCTTTGGGATCCATCTGATATTTCGGTGAGGATATACTTGTCATCTTGGGGTGAAAGTTGATGTAGAAGTAGATCACCTAGTGGGGAGGTAGTCTTAGAACATATTCTGGAAAGACATCATCATACTCCACTACTATTACTAGGAACTGAAAGCTCATAACATTTTCTACTCTGAGGGTAAGTCTATCCAATGCATGAGTGATCGACTGCACCCTCCTCTGTATGATCCCCTCATATGCTGTCTGGGTATCCTTTTCTCTAAAAAAGGAAAAATCATTCCATCACTATGGACACACCACACCCTTTTCCTAAAGCAGTCAATCTGGGCATGGACTAAAGATAACCAATCCATGCTGAGAATGATGTTGTAAGGCCTCGACACTGCCACAAAAATGTTCCAACCAAAACTCTCACCTACAAGGGTAATATCACAATGCCAATAAAGATACATGATCATCATGTCTCCTCCTATAGGTGTCTCCAAGAATAAGTGTTGTGTCAATAGCTCTACCGGAATCTCAAGGTTTTGCAGAAGACATGTGGCAAAGAAATAATGACCGGAACCTGTATCTATGAGTATAGAAGCTAAGGTAGAAAAGACACAGACTATACCTCAGATCATCCTAGGATTCCCTAGGTCATATGACTTGACCACATGTAGCTTCCCTCATCCTTTTAACCCAGCTCCATGAGCATGGTGTGGACCCCCTGGGGGTGGTGGTGGAAGTATTGCAAAGCCTCTTCCACCTCCTATAGCTCTCCTTGATCTTCTACCACATCCACCTCTTGATGGGTCTCCCTGTTCCACTCTCTTCCTCTACCTCCCTATCAGCATCTCAACGGGTTAGATAGTCTCTAGAGAGATTTCCAATATCATCACATGAGTAGCATCGCCTCTCCCTAGGATGATGGGATCTAGACTAAGATCCCTGGACTACAGATCCCCTGACCTAGGTCCTCCTGTGACATCTACCACATCCCGATCCATGTGCCTGACATCAACTCCCAACTGCTAAGGTATCACCACCATTATTCCTATTGATGACTACCACTAGTTGTCTCTGCATATCCAAGAATCTATCAACCACCAAAGCTCGCTCGATCACTCCTACATAAGTTGGAATGCATAGAGGAATGATGATAGCTCAGCTGTACCACCATAAACCTCGCTTGAAGGTACGATATTTGAAGTACTGATCCCTGTATATATCCATCAAATACATGGAGAGGTTGATAAACCTCAATGAATAGTCATCCACTATCAAACTGACCTGATAGAGCCGAAGAAGCTCTAAGATATGCACTTCCCTCAGCATAACCAGAGAGAAATTCCCCCTAAAGAGTTGCTCAAACTCCTTCCATGAAAGAGTCTCTTCATCGTTAGTTTATGTGGTAAAACTCCACTATCACTGTGCCAAACCCTGAAGAAGGACCGCTCCTAGGACCACCATCTTATATAATGGTTTCCTCACTCGACAAAAGAATCTGTTCAGTACCTCAAGCATGTCCTCAGCTGCTAGAGGGTCGAGCTTGCCTCGGAACCTGAGGCGTCTCTTTCTCTAGAACTCATAGAGTGCACTCAACATGTTCTCTTCGTTTGATGGTACTACAGGTACCACATGTTTGTCCACTAGTGGTGGCATAGTTAGTGCACCACCTATAGGTCACACTTGGGAAACCATCCCTTGAATTGTAGCCTCTTCACTGAGGGGGGGCATCCTCATGATCGAGATGCTGAATATAAGATGATTTGCATTGTGGAGGCATCCTGTAGGGAAACAAGATATACCACAGTCAATGAGTATATTTGGATAGCTAACACAAAAGGACATGGAACCCACAAACCATTACTATATGATGCATTTACCATTATTGATTCCATGTAACTAGTGTTCTCATGTACAAAGTCGAAAAGTAGGTCTTCAGAGTCCTAGTGTATGGATATGTTGGCCGCACACACCAACACCGAAGTCCTTATCTTGAAAGTAAAACTTGGGACACTTAACATTGTTTCCCCAAATGAATCTCACAAACTCTCAGTTCTATGGTAGAACTAAATATATCTAATACCACTCTGTCACAACCATCCTAGTGGGGCCTCCACCATGACTCCCCAAGCCCACCTCCAATAGGGCAGGGGTTGGTGACTAGCACTGAGTAGGAATATCACTAACATGGGAAGACTTTTATAAGTACCTATACAAATACACACATCTCTAAGACCACAAATTCTGAAATGTAAAAACCACTAAGGAAAAAAATGAAAGCCTACAACTAAGCCCAACCAAAAGAGTATGACTGAATGTAAAGTGCATAAAGTAAACCAGGGCTAAATATAATCCCACCAAATGAAAGAGTCTTCAAACTAAAAAGAAAGAAATAGGTACAGATACTGCTTCTCATATCCATAGGAACACTTCAGCATGCGAGGAAGCTCACAAAGATCAGTCTAGTACTAGTCCTCCCTAGAATCTATCAAAAAGTGGCTCATTTTCACAAGACACAACACGTGTGGGAAAATCTTTTGCAGGGGTTAGTATAACAATACTTAGTATGAAACACTGAAAACAAAAAATCAATAAAAAAAGATAGATAAATTAATCTCTACACATTATATTTATATGAAACACATAGAAAGAGAAAATTCATTATATAATCAAAACCCAGACCCATGGTCTAAAGTTAAGTCACAATAACCCACATACGGAAGATATGGATTCGGTCCTAAGATTCCACAAAGTACTCATCTAGAAGAACTCACTCCCTGAGTGTGATATCTCTAATGATGTATGTCTGATAATTATTGCTCATAGGAAAGTTTCACAAGAGAGATAGATTCACTAATAGATCTGAAGAGAGAACATATACACTCATTCCAAGAGAACTCACTTTTGAGTGGGGAATGATCACAATACATATATGAGGATCACTGCTAGGGCCTTGATGTATACTAAAACTCATCTGTATTCACCTGATAAGTATAGTATTGATGTTCAATAGGATTGGTCACATAGATACCTTACTCTACCTATGACAAAGAATGGGTAGAGGATCTCACTCTGGGCCTCTCAGAGAGACTCTGACTCTATCTAGAAGGATCATACTCCTGTGGATTGGAATAATACATGACTTTTAGGGGAATGAGAAAAGGGGTAACTAACCCAAAAGATACTTTTCTAAGGTACAATGGACAGGGATATCAAGCCATGTACAATAAAGTACACAACATGTAGTCATGTCACACATCGTGTCCTTTGACCCCAGGTACTGCACGTGTATAACTGACTATATCAAAAAGATCATGTCATGTATAAAATATATGCACGACATGTAGAAGAGTAACACGTAGTGTCCTACTATCTAGGGTCCACTCCATGTACACTGGTCATGTGCCCGTACAAGGCTTCAACCCATTTCTACCAACCCGTGTACCAGTACACGGGGTAACCTGTGTAACCGGTCTAGTCTGGCCATGTGGTGGAGTGCATGCCATGTACTCTACTATGTGTTTGTGTATCATCTCAGATGCATGCCAAGTCCCTTGTAAGGACCCACACTCTATGTTAGAGGGGTCACATGTTGTTTCATCTCTTTTTATCACCTGAAACCCTAGCCACTGTGGAGCTGGCCCTACATGTTATATTCTTTGGGATATATGTCGTGTTCGTCACAAATTTCTTGAAATTATGTTCTTCACTGGGGCCCCTCGGTTTCTCCTCTGATTCTCGACCCAGTCATTCAATTGACTAGAAACTAGATATCATGGGTCGTCCCATCAATGAAATACTGTTTCGTTAAGTTTCATGTGTCTGATCAGTCCCGTAACTCATTTCGATCATCCGCACGAAGAATGGTTAAATAAAAATTTCTCCCGAACCATTTTGATTCGTTCACCGCCATTGTCTCTGCACCTACTCTAGGTCATCAAGATGTCAGATCTTTGATTTAGGATCATTTCATTGTGATACGAATGGGCAATGATCCATCATTCATAACCCTATGAAGAACGAAGAACGTGCGGGGTTGGAGGGGGTTGAAATTCATATAACAAACAAAGGAATGAACCACATATGTTTTTTATAGATTTTATCCACTCCCATTATAAGAATCAAGAAAAAAAATACAATTTGAATCAAACCTGTAAAATAAACCCACAAATCAAACCCTCCCTTAGGAACAATTGAACTTTGGGTCAACCTGTTCATGGGTTGATCCACATTCGTCATTTAAATCAACTAATGGGGAAACATAATTAAAATAAAAACCCCTGCCTCAATCATCAAATAAGGGTGTATTTGTTTCCATTTTCGATGAGATCCTCTGCCCTTGCTTCATAACGATCCATGAGTTGATTGGTCATCTTTGTTCGTCGAGAATTATCTAAGGGTGGATCCTCTCCAAAGAATCATAGAATTCCATGGATTTTTCTAGGGTTATGATTCTAACCCATGGGCTCCTAGTTATTTAAAATCATAAAATAAATCATTGTATCATTAAAACATTTAAATAAAATAAATTATTATTTTATTTAATTTCCTTTAAAACTTCCAAAAATTAACTTTTATATTTGACTCATGCCAGTCGATGTTAGGCCTCTCCTAAGGTAAAGTCACTACTCTGAATGCAACGGTGCCCTTAGATTTATGATATGGGCACCCATTTAAAAGTTATGCCACTTTTTTAGAAAAACTTCTTTCATAAGATATTTAAAAGTTTAATATATTTCAAACATTTATTATGCGAACTCCGGGCCTCGGAATCGGACACCGTCACAAAGCCCGCTCTCGAATTAATTTCATATAATATTTAAAAATAATTCACAGAAAATCTGGGACATTAATATCCCTATGTTCATTTGATTGAAATTATGGGTACTTTTTCTAATAATGGAATCCATGATGAATATTTTTTTTAAAATAATTTACAGATAACAATACGTTAATTTATATCAATCATTCATTTTTATGTCATCCATAAAAAACCATGTTTGTAAAAAATATTAATCCTTAATAACATATATTAACTTTATTAATGTCATGATACTTTTTCAAGGTGAAAAAATGATGATGTTGGTATGGAATCATTCATTAAGTGGTTGAATCGACCCAAGAAAGAAAATATAATACTCGTGGATGAGTAAGAGTTTATAGTTATATAATAGTAGTATAATTTTATAGAAAGAATAATGATATCAATGTAGATTTATTACAAAGGATTCTATGGTTTAGAAAGACTATAAATGAGAAGGAAATTGTAAAATTAAGAGAAGAACTTATAGACTTGATAAATCTGCTCCTTCTCGACATGAGTTCCGTTATAATGACAGATTTAGGATTAATTATTGGAACCATAAGATACCCAAAATATTATTGGGGTTTAGGATATGAAAAATGGGTTGGTATTAAAGAGATTTATATATAGATAGAGTGGTTTTTAATGGGTATGGGATAACTCCTTTTTTAGGTGAAAATGATGGAAATTTCTTTGGAAAATTAAGTTAGGCAAAGGATAAAGATAGAATCACAACTAATTTAGGAAATTTAAATGATGAATATTTATGGAAAATTTAATTTTGATATGAACACCTAAAAATGAGATTCTATTATTATAAAATACCATTTTAATTAGACAAAATTTGTTCCATGGTAATTTACCACTCCCCCCCCCCCAATTTTATCTTATTTATATTTTTTATAATGGTAATTATTTTTTACCAAAAATATAAGATGACATATATTACCAAATTTCAAAATGATGATTACAAATTTGGACTCTATTTAATCTAATTAAATTTATAAATATGTGAATTTTAACTTTTTAATTAAAACACAAAACATATAGAAATATTTTTTTTCCTAGAAAAAAGTAGTTATCTAAACTTTAAGTGTTCTAAATATTATGTCATATCAATTACTAATTAAATAAGTATTAAAGTTTTTAAAAAAATGATAAATTAAATTTGATTCATCATCTAAAGTGATTGTTTAATTTATTAAGATAGAAATATGAAATACGTAAAAAATATTTCTTTGAAAAATATCACTTATAACATTAAATAATTTTAACCACACATAGTCAAATTTAATTATTCATCTGATAAACATTTAATTTTATCAATAAATTAGTATTAAAATGTTTCTTTAAATTTTATAAATGCATAAAATGATTATTTATTTATAATAATAATAATATTATTATTATGTAACACACACAGATATATATATATATATATATATTCATTTATAAAAAATTAATTAAATATTATCTGTATATTTCATTCCAGAATTATTTATTATTTATGAATTATATTATTTCTAATTTGTTACTAATGATTATACAACTTCAATATTCCTATTGGATTCATGCATACCCAATGACCATATTTCCAATAATTTTATTTCCATTGACCATGTTTCATTCCTATATATATCTATATAAATATTACTAAAATAATTCATTCTATTTACTTCCCTCTCAACATGTATATTATATTTCTAATGTTAATAATTCTATCTATAGTTGTAGTTGGGGTTAGGATATTCATGGAAAACCATGAGGATAATGATTTTATGTTCATGGAATTTTTATTTACTTACACATTTATTCCACTTTTACCTTTCCTAATGATGTTTCGTATTTTATTAAAATATTTTATTCTCATAATTTATTGAAATATTTCATCTCAATAAAATTTTTCTCATTTCATTTTAGTTTATTATTTCATGTGAAATAAGATATTCAGTAGTGTATTTATTTAAAAAAGAAAAATTATGGGGTATTATAGAGCTATCTTGAATGATGATGAGGATTGAAGAAACTAAGTTGATATAGATGTTGTACTAATTTAAAAAAATATAATAAATATTGATTAAGAATTGGGTACAATTTTAATAAGAGAAAAATATATTTTTGGTAGTTGAATATTCATTGCGGTATTTAGTTTTCAGATTAACTAAATACTAAAAATTAAATTATCAAATATTATAATATATTTTGGATAGTTATAATTTTGATAATGATAATTTAGAGAGACCTTGAAGTGATTTTTCATAAATTAAGATGGTTTAAGATGATTTAAATAAGTTTTGAATTGATTTTAAAAGAATAAAATATGTTGCATGTTCTTTAGAGATTATATTGAAGAGTTTTTTATAAGGTTTAATAATTTTATAAAGTCATATGACGTGTTTTTAAATGATTTTTTGGAGATGAGTCAAGAATTTTGTTGCGATGTTTTTGAAGGTTTTCATTTTTTTTAAAATTTAATGAAGTACGGGTTGTGTATAAATAACTAGGTGATGTGAAAGAATAAACTTCATTAATATAATAATAAACCAGCATTGTGTAAGAGTAATATGATTCTATATATGATTAAATATATATTTATAATGGCTATAAAATAGTAATATACTTTCACATATGATTAACGTAATCCAAAATTAGAACAAATTGATGCTATGAAAGATTAACTGGGAGCTATGTGGGATTAAATGGAATATTTTAATGGGTACGTAAAAGTAACCTGAATTTTTTTAAGAGTAACAAGAGTCTAAACTAAGGTATTTAAGAGTAAAAGGGGGATATGTAAGAGTAGTTTGAGGATATTTAAGAATAATTCAATGTTACATTGATATATAAAATATTTCATAGTCACATGTAAGAATAACTCATATGTTATGTAAGTTTAATATAAAACTTTCAAAAGGAAATGTAAGATACTATAGAGTGCCATATAAGACTAAAATGTGTTCTCAGAAGAATAATAATCTTCAAACTAGGTTATGTAGTTTTTTTCTATAGTAATTTAATTTCATGATGATTTTTTATGATCGTTATACAAATAGAGATGTCTTTGAGCTATAATTGACGAAGTTAGTACTTGGGATGAAACTTCACACTACAATTTTATATTATATATGAGATCATACACACATGGAAAATAAGTTTTAATTTTATAAGGGATTTAAATGAGTAATTATTGTGAAGAATTTGATAAGAAAATTATGTGAAATAAGAGTGAGATACCTATGAGAATCATTATATTGTTTTAATGGATATTTAATTAAGGATCACTACTATGATGATTTCATGACTATTATTTGACTAAAAAGAATTAAAGGAAAATAAAAAAGGTTGAATTGAAATATTGATGAATATCTTTACATGATGATGAAACCCAATGATTACATAATTTATTTTCTTTAAAAAATATATTTTATTTCATGTGGTATACACAACATCAAACTTAAATGTACCATGGTATACTTTATTTTAATGTGATTGTTATGACCTAGTTGTTGGTTTGAAGGGTATGAATAGGAGTAATCTAATTATTAAATATAAAAATATTTTTTCTTTAATAAATTAATAATAAATAATGCATTTATTATTAATTGGTTATAGATAGAGATAAAATCTTTTGAAGGCAAAAGAGATATTTTGTCATAAAACATTTTTTATGTGTGTAATGTATCTTTATCATAATAAATTAAATTAATATCTATTCATAAATAATTATAAATAAATAATTATATTATATATCCAACTAAAGGAATTAACATTGATTAAATTATGGTTATTATGAAAGCAAAGTAATTTTATGCCTCAAAAATAAATTTTCTTCAAAAATAGTTTTAAATTATTTTGATAAATAATACTATAATTAATTTCTGGCACTATTAGATTTTTTTTGAAAGAATTGATATAATTTTTTAAATCATCATTCATAATAGTCTTAGAATTAATATTTTTATTTTTATATAGGGATTTATTTTTTAAAGAAAAGTGAAAAATGATGCGTTTTAAAATAATGTCTTTTCTTTTCATTAAATCAAGTAATTTAAAAGAAAATGTTTATTTTTTATATGGTTATAAATAAAAATAATATAAATTTAATTTAAAAATATAAATAATTCCATATGAATCAATATTTTATTTTATTTTAGTATCATTCATTTTTATTCTTAAAATATAATTTCTTAAAAAATGATTTTCATTGCACTTTATGCACATATATTATAAGTAATTTCTTTTAATTATATAAATTAAATCTTATAAATATTATTTAAAATCTAAAATTAATAGTTTAAAATTTATTAATGAGTTTAACTTCATTTTTTGGTCATTATAAATAGTTATCATGGTAAATATGTTTCACCACAGTAAAGGGTAAATCGGGTTAATTAAGGTAAAAACATTAGAATAATGCCACAAAATTTAATCTAAAATCTTATTAGCTAGTTTATTTCAACCATTATCACCTTATATTATAAAATGGATATATTTTTTCTATTTTACCATGATTAATACATTCATAATATTTAGAATTTTAGAAAAATTATAAGTTTGTCAGTCCCCTCACTTATAAAAGGGAACCTCCTCTCCTCTATTACTCACACATTTTGAAAACTATACCTCAGAAAAACCATACCCAAATTTCTCCACAAAATCTATCCACATTCCCTATAAAACCTTATCTCACGAAAATTAATAACATATTAGTCTTAAGGTGTAATCCACAGGAGGTTTTTTATAGAAGTTGTATAACTCTTAACTGAGTGTTTTCATATTAATTTGTTCTTATACCTCATTAAAATATTATCTAAAATTGATAATATAATAACATAAGAATCCAAAATATACTAAATGTTATTATATTTAGGTAACAACCCTTTTTCATCTTCTTCTATCTCTAATGGAAAATGAAATCATATTGTGCGTACGTATGGACTACCCTCTCCATGTAGTAATGTGATTCATTTTCTATCACCACCTAATATGGTTGGTTAAAATGAAATATAAAATGAATATATAGGAAATTTTTAAGATAATTATTATTTTATAATGATAATATATTACTTTCCTTCTTACCCTTTTATTCTTAGAAAAATGATAGCGTCACTCCTTCATACGTGTGGACTACCACCTCCACGAGGCGATGTGATTTGTTCTATGTTATTGTCTTAGATGGAAGGTAATAAGTATGGAAATAATTAATAAAAATAAAATCCATGAAATTATTATGATTTTGAAAAAAATAAAATATTGTCTAATATATTTCTTTTTTACCTTGTATAAATGTAGAAATGTCGCTCATGTGTACGTACGGACTACCGCTGCCATGATATGATTTGTTTCATTTTTCTTATCCTCCATTCAAGGATTGTTATAATTATTTATTTAATTTATAAAAATGATTATTATTTCATGAATAATAGTTTTTTTATAATTTAACTATGACCCCTTTGACCATGGTTAACCTATAAAATTTGATTTGGGATTGTGAACCAAATGTCATCAAAATGTCTAACGTGAACATAACTAATTAAGTAACTACATAAAAAATGATTGTAAATATAACTAAAGGGATAATGAAAAATGGAATAAAAATGAAAAAGTATCCTAATAAATTAAATGGATGATATAATTTTATTATTTATGAGCTAAGAAATTTATAACGGTAAACATTATTTATGATATGAGGATTTCTTGTATCAAATTATTTCCTTTTAAACTCATTCCATTTTCACCACATGTTTTCTTTTGTGATGTGTATATATTTTCATATGGATATATTATATAATTTATTTACTATTTTTTTCATATAATTTCAAAGTACCCTCCTTTAATGTTCTTTTGATTCATAAGTTACTAAAGTGATAACGGGTTTTTATTTAAAACCTTATTTTAAAGTATTCTTTTCAAATTTGTTTCCTTTATGTCGATGTTATTATAATTTTGTTTCAAGAATTTTCATATTTATATGAAAAATATTTTTAAATTTCACTTCACTCTAATTTTTTATTTCTTTACAAATGTTTAAAAAATAATATTTTGAACATTTTTTGCATGGGCTAATTTTTGAATTTTTTAACAAAGTGAAAAAAATGTTTTATTTTTTAGTTGGAGATTATGGAAAGATCAGGGTGAATTTATATTTTAAAAAATAAAGAATAAATAAAAGATTAATTTCAAAATTAAATGATTCTATATTAATAAATTAAGAAATAAAATATTTAAAAGTTGATAAATTCAATTTAATTTTATAGAGATAATATCAAATAAATTTAAGTGTGGAGATATTGGTACCAAATATATTCAAGTATGGGAGTCTAGGTTAAATGATGGAATACCGAAAATTAAAGAGGATGAAAACACAATTGATAAGGATAAATTAAAGTGGTGGAAGATATATTTTAGAAAATATTGGATTGCATTTTAAGGATTTGGGACTTTGGAGTTGCATATTTGAGAAACATTCATAGATCTAGTAATTTAGCATTGATTCTGATCAATAGTTTTATTTTGTAGAAATGTGTATCTTCAAAGTTTCAAATAATATCCTTTTATAAGATCCAAAAGTCCAAGTAAGTATCCATATTTTTTCAATTGTATTTAACTCATAGAAGACTGCAATTATATTCATTTTGAACATAATAAATTCTACTTGACTGCAGTTTTATTGACACCACCAAATACCTAGTATCCACCACTGGGTATCCATTGGCCTACATGGAATCAAGAGCTACTGGAGAACCTTCATCGGCTATATGCTACTAGAAAATGGAAATATGGTAAGATTTAGGTAGAATTAATCTTTACTAGAAGATCCATCAACTATTTGGTTCTCCTACACTAAGTATTCAGTGGTCTTACTGCATTCATGGGATGCATTCATCATGGCACAGGATAGCCCGATGCTATGCATCCACTTCCATAACATTCATTTATTCATTATAATTACTTTTATAGATATTTAAAATTAATTATAATATCTCAAATAGTTAAGAGTAAAATGAAAAAACCTATAACAAGTTTTAAAAGGATTTTAATAATCCATTGAATTCCACAAAATGATATTGAATGTAACCATTGTAAACATTTAAATGAAAATTATTTATATGAAGGTTAGTGTTTGTATTCATGAAAACACTAATAAATATATGGGTATAAAAATATCCACCTTTTTTATAACCATAAACACTTACTTAAAAATATAAATTAAGTGTATGTCAAGAGAAAAATATATTCACGAAATCAAAGGAAATTCAAGATATTAGATATCAATATATTTAAAATTATTATTATATGGAAAAAAATATATTAAAATATATTCAATAATCTTCAAGAATAAACATATCAAGCATTCCATTGACAACAATATATATAATTTTTAAAAATATCTCCCTTTTTTAAATTGTTTACCAATAGAGAAAAATGAAAAACAATTATGAACTACCCCCCCCCCCTTGTGAAAATGAACATTTTAGTAAATTTATCCCCATTTAAAGTATAAAAAATAAATATACTCCTTTTTTATTATCGAAAATTTAACCATAGGGAGAAAAAAATATAGGATTAAAAAAGTTCTGAGAGAAAAAAACAAGGGAGAATCAAAAATTATTTCTAAAAAGAAGTTTTATAAGAAAAAAATGTTTAAAAACAATATATATATTTTGAAAACAACTTAAATATTTTAAAATTAATTTTAATTTATAAACTTACAAAATAATATTATTATTTTGGAGAGATAGGGGAATGTAAAAAAGTGAATAGATAAAGAAAACAATTATAAAAAATAAATAAAATATTTTAAAAACACTTCTTAACATCCAAAATACCCAAAAATATATTAATTAGATAGAGGTTAGAAATATAAAATAAGAAAGAAGTATTAAAGGAAAAAATAATATATGAAAAAAATAATAATAAATAGGGATAAATATATTAAATAGAAGTAGAAAAAAATTAAAACAAAACATAACTTTAAATACCTTTTTGACGATGCCACCTTATCCTCAAGAAATGACTTTACCTCCATTATTGATTGATTTATCCATTGAAATATCTTATAAAAGTATGGTCCTCAAAAGTTTAAATCACACATTAAAAATAGAATTCAAGTTCAATTATGATAAATATTTATTAAGAAGATAGTTAGAGACAAAAATATATGATATTTTTTATTAATCATTAATCATCTTTAATAGAGATAAAAACATATTTTTTTTGTTTAAAAGAGAAAATAAATATATAATTTAGTGATTTTTGAATAATAATTTTGAAAATCAAGTGAAAAAAATATATTTTTAAAAGAATTACTAATATTATGAGGAGTAATTATTCTTTTTATAATATGACTTGAAATTTTGAGAATAAGAGAGGAAAATTTCATAATAAGGAATTAATTTTGAAAATAAAATATCTCTCATAAATAAAATTTTAGAATTAAATGATATAAGTATCCCCCTAGAATTATAACACAAGTGAGATAAAAGGATCATATCCAAGATAAAATAAAATAATAGAACAATAAATTTTAAATTTGAAACGATTTTTTTTAAAACAATCAATTTAAAAAAAAATCTGAAATAACTCATGACAACCATTTTTCAAATGAATAATTTCACTGGTAATCCATTCCAAGTTCACCTTTAATGAATTTTAATTGATCAAGGGATAAATTTTTGGTGAAAATATTAGCAAGTTGATATTCTGTTGGGAAAAATGATAATAAGATATCCCCTTTTTGGAAGTTATCTATTAAGAAATGGTTACAAAGATCAATGTGTTTGGTGTGATAGAGATAGATAAAATTTTTAGAGATATTGATGGCACTGGTATGGTTGTACTTGATATGGATATGGTCAAATGTCATCCCAAATTCCTATAGAATGCATTACATCCATATAATTTTAATGGAAGAAATCCTATTGGATACATATTATACTTAGTATATAGAAAGAGAAACTAAATTCTACTTCCTACTAATCCATGAGATGAGTATTTTCCAAATAGATTTAAATTTCCTCTATTAATTTTCTTATCTAGTTTGAATCCTTTGAAATCGACATCAAAAAATGAAATTAATTTAAAATAATTCCTTTGGATAATAAAGTGGTATCTTTGGTTCCTTTTAAATAATGAAAAATACTATGATAAATTTAAAATGATAATCTTTAGGATTTTATTTAAGATGAGCATAGAGATAGTCATTGAACATGATATTAGGTTATGTCATAGGAAGTTAAGGTACAATAACAATCATACCTCTATAAAGTTTATTGTTGAACTTTTTATCTGATTCATGCAATGTAATCTTACATTTTATACACATAGGAATGATAATTTCTTTAGAATGATCCATTTTGATTCGTTTTAAGAGTCCATCGGTATATTTTACTTGGTTTAAAAAGATTATATCCTTTATTTGAGAAATTTGAAAAAAGGAAGAATTTGAGTTCACCAATAAATCTCATCTCAAATTAATTTTTTATTAAATCTATTACCCCTTGAAAATTTATAATTTTATGCTTGATAGATTTCTTAATACACAACACCAAGAATTAAGAGAATTGTGATAAACTATTAAAATACATTATTTAATTAACAATTATCACTTAGCCATTGAATTATAAAAAATGATTAGGGTTAACCATAGTATAAAAAATATGTATACAAGTTTCATATGATGTGTTTATTATTAGTAAATAGGTACACAATTTTCAGTAAAATATTTTCATACTTCAAAAATACATTCTCTTCAAAAATAGTTTTTATTGCATTTTGGGAATGGAAATTAAAATTAATTACTATGAATTTTAGAAATTAATTTTATAAAATTAAAATAATTTTTGAAATCATAATATCAAAATTAACTTAGGATATATTTTTTATATTTTTTAAAATTATATCTTTTCTGTGAATAATGAAAAATACTGATTTTTCAAATATTCTCGTTTATTATCATTAAATCTAGTAATTTAAAAGTCCAATCCTATTTTTATTTTTTATTATATTTTAATATTATGCATTTTATTTATAACCTTATAATTTGAATCTATAATTTTCATGATTTTGATATAAGTTATTTTTTATACTTCAAAAACTATTTTTCGTAAGGACTTACCAATTTATATTTAAATTAATTACTTCTAATTCTAAAAAATGAATATTGAAATATGGATACCATATTTTTAATGATGAGGTTTAAATTTAAAAAATATGTCACTTTTATTTTTAAGATTTAAAAATAATAACCATGATAAAATTTATTACCTTGGTAAAGTCTAAATCAGGTAATTAATGTTAAAAATAAATTGTTAAGGAATTAAAAATATTCCCAAAACTTGAATTAATTTAATTATATGAGTCTATTTCATCCATAATAATCTAAACTTTGAAAAAATTATTTTTTTCGTTCTAGAAATAATTTTTCCTTTATAATATTTAAGTGAAATATGAAGTCAAAAATTCCATATTCATTATTTTAATATTTAAAATATTTTGTGGAAAAGATAAAAATTTATATTTAAATATAAATGGTTATTAATTATGTTTTTTATAAATGTAATTTTTTTTAAAAAAATAGTGATTGAATGATTACTTTAATTTCTCATCCAACACTGCTATGGTGTTTCTGCAAGTACTAAAAAAAATCAAATAATGATTTTAAAGACTCTAAAATTTATTTTTACTTTTATTTTGAGTAACTTATAGTGTACCATAAATTTTATTGATAAATATAACATATAAGGTTTGTGTGAAAGGTTTATATTTTAATTAATTTTCTCTAATGTTGTTTTCAAAGTCAAATTAAATGAATAGTTGAAAAATGACATTGAGGATATTTTATAACAAATAATATTTTATTAAAGGGTTAAAAAATCATAAAGATATTATATTTGAAAAAATTAATGGTATATTGTAGGAAACATAAACCATTGTTTATTTATGAGTCTTTTACCCTTTTATGGTAACATTATTGACCCTTAAATTTTAGAAAACATTAATATTGCGATAATTGTTAAAAGAGTTAAATGGGATTAAAACTAAAAGATATGGGTTAAAGAATAATAAAAACTTGTCTAATTTTCTTATGAGATAATTTTTACTTGTGTTCATCATATATTATGATTATATAAATTTGGATTCATTTGGATATAAAAACTAATTTAAATTAATTTAATACTTTATAAAATTCCAAGAATGCAACTCCCCTAACTTAAAAAAACACCCCTTCTCTATTTTCATTACAACACTTTAAGAATCCTAGATTGACCAAAACCTACCCATTTATCCTATAAAAATACTTAATTTTTTTTATAGGTGATATAATCCCCAAAATACTAACCCTAGGTCCCTTAATAGGAGATCTAATGGAAGTAAACTGAAGAAGAGGTAATCGTCTTTACCGACTCTTTTGAGTTTATTTCTTATTCTACTATCTCAAAATATATTGCACCTATACTAAAATAATTAATATAGTATCATAAATATATTTATATTTTATTATGATTATGGTACAACCATATTCCAACTATTTTAAATCATATGAAAAGAGAAAACATTGCTCATGTGTATATACGGCTTACCGTCTCCACATAATGGGGTAATTTGTTTTTCATCACCACTTTACTTGGATGGTTATAAATATTTTACTAATAAATATATATTATATTTATTAAATAATTATGATTTTTTTATTATAATATTATATATACCTTTTTACCTTCTAATTGTTGGAAAATGATTATATTGCTCGTGTGTACTTGTGGACTACCACCTCAACAACACAATGTGATCCATTCTTCATTTATTATTTAAATTGATAGTAATAAGGATAGTTTTAATTAATATATAGTATATATAAGATATAAAAAATATATTATAAAGGTGAATTATCATTTAAATTTCTTTTTTTCTATCCATTGAAAAGTGAAAATAGCGTTCATGCGTACATAAAACTTACCATCTCTATGAAAAATGTAATTTATTTTTCAATATATATATTTATATATGAATCTAAATATCTATATATTTAATATATATGTTATTTATAACATTATATAGATTATGTAACCATGATCAAGATTCAAGGACCAAATCTACCAAATTAAAACATACATGAAAAATGAAGTAGTTAACACCTGAAATAATGAAAATAATAAAATATTATTAACAAATCAGTGATAAAATATTATAAATGGATCATATATAATATTTTAAATATTTATATAGTCCTATTATGTAACTATAATAAATTTAAATCTGTTATACATGAGTTTAGAAGCACTTATGAGAAAAGTCAAACTTTAGGTAAGGGCTTTCTTAATTCAATTCCATTCATTGGGTTATACTTCTACTTCATTGACTATGTTATTCCATGGTTATGTGTGAAGTTACCATTAATTGTATTATGTTTTATTTACACTACTATTTTTTGGAAATAAAATTTTCTTACATAATCTCTTCATTGACTAATTCTCACTTCCATAGTATGATCTTTTTGAGGGGTTTCCTCTCAACTTCCACACCATTGAGACATATTTCATATTATGAACCTATTTAATATTATGTGGTGTATATAATACATATTTTTTTTATTTAAAATGAATATATATTTATTCATTATGATTAATGTTTCAATCCAAGTTACTCTTTCAATGGGTAACAATTTAAAAACTACCAAAGAGGTAAGAATTTAGGTCACAGTCTCATTTCTTTGGGGACTGCTTATATTTTTATTGTTGGAATCATATAATATTTATTTCATAAAATATGTCTATTTTTATCCAATATATATTAAAGAATTTTCCATATTTTATTCCATATTTTCTTTTATTTTACATATGAATTGAGAAAATAAATTTTAAAAAGAAAATATGATCTTATTTATGTTCTGATCAGGTTTATTTTTCTTACATGCCCATATTTTTTAATTTTTTTTACAAAATTCCTTTTTATTTACTCAAGGTAAATTTTAAGTTTTCATTGAATTTTTAAAAGGTTTGAAAGGAATCTTCCTAACTTTTTATAAAAGGGGAATTTTTTTAATTTCTTTACAAAGAAGTAAAAAATGAATGTTTTTTAACTTATACAGCATTAACATATTGTCCTGCCACCATAACAATTTTTTTATCTTGGATTATTTTACATGTTTTAAATTTTTTTAAAAAGAAAAATCTTTAATGAAATATTATTTTAATATTTTCCTTCCATTTTCATTATTGATCTAAAGGCTGTTTCTATATTAAAAAACATATATTTTTTACTGATGCATGGTCAAATTTTATCTCTTATTAATTGTGTGGTCATTAAATTTCTCTTGGAACATTCACTTTATTATGATCATTGGAAATAACATGTCATGACCCACCCCCTAGAGTCTGTGCTGTGACTACCCCAATATTTTCTTCCATAGGACATGGGCTGACGACTAGCACCAAGTAGGCATATCCCAAAAAGGGGAAGGCATTTCCTTTAAACCTATACACATGCATAATGTTCAAATTGTAGAAGGTAAACAAAAATTAAATCAAAATTATCGCTGAGACAACCACTGAGAGTATAGTATAAATTGAAAGTAAAAAAGGGGTCCTAATACAAGACCAAAACCATAAAGGAAAGTAAAACTACCATAGTTCGTTCGCCCGAGACCCTTCCTGAAGGGTAGGTGAAGGGTAGCTGCCTGAAGCCATAGAAGTACACCTGTACATCCCATCTCATTGAGCAAATTCTGGTCCTGGGCCACCAATGTATCTATCGAAGCATCGATCTTCTGCATGAGACACGACACATGCGGGAAAATCCCATGCATGGTTGAGTAACATAATACTCAGTAGGGACCCAAAACCACAAAGGAAATACCAAAAAGAAAGAACAAAAATCAAAGACAGCTTACACCAGGTATAACTCAAAGTACAGAAATTAATATAGTCAATCATAAAGATGAATCATCTTGTACTATTGAGGGACTCATCCCTAATGAGTCATTAAGGATAACTCAGCTGCTGGAATACTGAGGTTCTCTCAGCTACTGGACCACTAAGGTTCGCTGAACCATGAGGGAACTGAGGTCCACTTGGCCACTGAACCACTAAGGTCCACTAGGATACTAGATCACAGAGGTCCCTTCGGCTACTTGACCACTAAGGTCTTCTCACCTTCTGGACCAATGGGGTTTGCTCGGCTACTAGACTACTAAGGTCCACTCGGCTACAAGACCACTCAAGTCGGCTCTACTACAGGACCATTAAGGTCCTCTAGGCTATTGGACCACCGAGTTTTTCTCTACTATTGGACCATTGAGTTCCCACTCATCATATCCTTCATGTCACATCTAGCCGTAGGATTTCTGCTCTCTAGTGCACTTGATTTTAGGAGAATCTACTCCTCAAGCCAAAGGTCATCTCTCGACTACCACAAAAACTCACATAGAATATACCTAAAGGAATCACAAAAGGAAAAAAGACCTATTTCCATGGTTCAAAACCATTTCTGTAGTCTAAAGCCATGGTTTTGGACAACCGTGGCCGCTATCTCCATGGTAGTAGGTCCTAGCCTATTACCAGAGTTTTCACCGTGGAAATAGATGCTTATGGCCACGGTTTTGAAAACCATGGAAATAGGTCTTGAAAAATACCACCGTGGTAGTTGAGCTATGGACACGGTTTAAACTGTGGCTATAGAAAGCTATTTCCATGATTTTAACCGTGGCTATAGCCTAGGTAAATTGTAGAAATAACCTAAATACAAAATGTCATCAGCATGTTTCGATCCCTACACCATTGCTCTACGAACCAGAGTACTTACCACAACACCGAGCAACATTATGTGTATATATATATATATATTATGATATATATATATATATATATTAATATTAACCATGGAAATATCCTCAAAAGTGTGGCGGTAGTTCTTCTTGACATTTTTCTGGCAGGAAATTTTTTTCCCACCAAAGCACAGGAACCCTATTGCCACAGTTTTGAAAAACCATGGCAATAGGCCATTGAAAAAACTATTCTATAGCCATAGTTCTAAAACCGTGGATATATCCCAAAGAACTGTATCTATAGCCACAACCTATTTCCACAGCTCTAAAAATCATGGACATAGGCCACAAAAACCGTGGCTATAGTTATGTGGCAGTAACCTCATTTTCTAGTTGTGAATGTCTCATCGCAATGGTCCCAATTCCATAGACAATGCGTAAATCAAATGCCCAGTCTGAAAGATATTGGTGTTTTAGTAAAAAGGGGCTAGTAGCATTTGGGCCAGGTCTGACTTGGTTGGACCAACCCGAACAACCCAAACCAGGGGTCTCACATGCCCCAAACTAGTTCCTTCGACCTGACCCGGTTGGGTTTGGGCCAACCCGGTCTGGCCTGGCCCATTGGGCCTCACTGGACCCTACCCAGTTTAGTCATGCATCCAGCTCATCGGGTCGACCAGTGACCCGATCAACATTCTCCAACCTCATCCAACTTAATGGGACCAGTTTCTTTCCAGATGGTCCACACGACATCCCAGTTTCCTATCTGGCCTAGCCCACATGGATGGTCGGTTCTCCAATAGCATGGGCCACCCAATGAATTGATTCACTCCATTGGCTCAGCCTACATCGGTGGGCTTGCTTTGGTCTAGCTCGGACAATGCACTGGCATCTGGTTCGCAGAGCCACGCGGCCGGCTAAGGGCCGCCACCTCTCTCTGCATGCGGTCCAGTGTAGACCACGTGCCATTGCATGTTGTGACCCACCCCATAGGCTGCTTGAACTGATGAGACGCCTGACCGACACCACCCCCCTACACCACCGCGACCCCTACTGGTTGCGACCTCTACTACTTCAGTATGTTAGCAGTCTATTCCGTGAGCCACGATACTTGCTTTGGTGGTATTTTCTACAATCTGAAGAGTCCATTATGATCCTCAGGTCTCAACCTTCACTAATGTGTTTCCCAAGTTGTCTCTCCATCAATCTGGGGGTATGACCACATTCAGAACCTCCCATCAGTGATTTGGAATGACCATGGGGATATGTCAGTGAAGAACCCATGGGGGAGAGGATATCATAAGAAACATTGAAAGTGATGAACATTGGCCTTGATCGTTTAGCCTTCGTTCGCCGCATTAGAAAAAAGGGAGATATTGAATGATCAAAAGTTATATCCCCCTTTATTTAACTCCCACATGCCAAAATCCCATCCCACATATGTGATCGATCTGTGGGTCAACCTATTCATGGGTTGCCTCGCATTCATTGCACAAAACCAAGAATAGGGAAAGGTAAGGATTCACTTAGAATTATACAAGCCCCTGCCTGGAAAAAGGATCAGTTGGTGTCAATATTCGATTGTCATTGGTGATCCGTTAAGAGACATCATGATTGGTCACATCAACAACCTATGATACGTGATCTGTCATCGTTGGTGATTTATTATTCATCATCATTCATTGCCCACCAATGGAATTCTTCCAAAGCATCAGGGCAATCTCCCAGGTCATCCCCTGATCATGTATCTTTGTTAATCAACTTAATAGAGGAAACATTGTTCAATATTTTTCTTACACAGAGTCACTGCGTTGGTACACTGTTTCATTTATAAAATGAAGAAGTTGCCTCATCACTATATTATAGTGAAACATTTTCGAATAAAATAAACTTTTTAAGTTTATTTTATTTTTCCTTAAAAAACCTGAAAATTAACTTTTACTCTCGACCCGTTTCGGTCACGAGTAGGACCCAATTAAGGAAAGTGCACTCTCAAGAGCTCGATGGTACTTTCAGATTTCTAATCCAAGTAACCGTTTATGAGTTATTGAAAAAAAAATCTTTATTTAATTATTTTATATACTATAACATCAAAAAACTACTTTCCATAGTTGGCCCACATTGGCCAGTCTTAGGCTCTACCTAAGGAAAGAACGCCTTTACGTGCTCAATAGTGGTCTTGGATTTTCAATATGATAGACCGTTTTTGAGTTGTAAGGATTTAAAAAATAAAATAAAATAATTTAATTATTTTATTTACAGTTATGTCGTTTTTGGGTTTTCTCACTAGATACCCACACCGACGAATCTTAAGTCATACCTAGGGTAAACTCACTACTCTGAATGAAATAGTGTCCTCGTTTGGGCGCATGATTAAGATTTATTCCACTTTTTTAGAAAACCTACTCATTCACCCTATTTAAAACTTAAACTTTTTCAATGGATCATTCCAGGAACTCCAGGCCTTTGAATCACATATCATCTCATCACCTGATCTCTAAATAATCTCCTATAATTTTTTAAAAAATACATGGAATTCAAGAACATTACATTACCCCCAACTTGAGGTATTTACGTCCTCATAATTCAAAACAAGGGCTATACAAACTAATGGGGGTACTGAGCCTGAATTTCAGCCTCTCGCTCTAACGTTATCTTTTATAGATTCTTGTGCTAACAAAAAACACGCACTAGAGGAATTGACCATCCATGAAGGATCATCTCCTATCGATCTTCTATCTCCAATGGGTACTTTGGGAATGTCACCTTATCATCAAACTCCATATTGTCATGGTTGATGACGTGAGAAGGGTCATGTGTGTATCACCTCAGCTGTGATATGTTGAAAACTTCGTGAACCCTCTCTATCTACAGAAGTATAGCCAAGAGGTATTCCACCTCACCCACTCTCTGTAGTATCAGGAAAGGTCCGATAAACCTCAGAGATAACTTACTACCCTGACCAAATCTCTGTATCCATCATAGAGACGAGACCCATAGAAATACGTGGTACCCCTATTTGAACTCCAAGGGTCTTTGTCTCCCATCAGCATAAGAATTATATAGGCTCTGTGCAGTCTTCATCCTCCCTCACATGACCTACACCTTCTTAGTGCTAGTTTGTACCATCTCTAGACCCATGAGTGTTGAATCCCTTGGGTGTTTACAGCATAACAATGACCTTCATGGTTGTCCATATAGTGCCTTGAATGGTGCAATACTGATGGTGGAGTGGTATTTGTTGTTATACGCAAACTCCACTGGTGGTAGGTGGTCCCCCCAACTACGACCAAAATCAAGAACACAAGAATGAATCATATCCTCAAAGGTTTGTATTGTCTGCTCTATCGGACTATCCATCTATGGGTGAAAGGATGTGCATAAGCGTAGATGATTCCCAAATTCCTCCTGCAATACCTACCACTACTGGGATGTAAAGCATGCATCACGGTCTAAGAATATTGTAGATAGTACTCCATGGAGTATAACTATCTCTTGCACGTGGAGTTGTCCCAATCTCTCTACTTAACCATGCTCTCGAATGGACAAGAATTGGGAAGAATTGGTGAGTCGGTCTACAATCACTTAGATGGTATCGTTCCCCCTGGACGTACATGGTAATACGATCACAAAGTCTATCGATATCCCATCCCACTTCCACTTTGGTACCTTGAGGGGTTGTGTCAAACCAACTGAAACATGGTGCTCAGCCTTCACTTACTAACATGTGAGGCATCTCAATAAAAAATCTACCACAACCTCCTTCATCCCTAACCACTAGTATGGATGTTAGAGGTCCTGGTACATCTTCATGACACCTAGATATACCACAAAATGGGATGTCTGGATCTCCCTCAATATCTCTTCTCGAAACACTTGTGGTACTATAGTGCGTCCTCTAAAAAGGATGACGTCCTCCCCACCTTTTGAATATCTATCTGGGGCATGCCCTGTGGACATATGGGAACATGTAGTCATGTAGCTGACATCTCCTAGTTGTGCCTCCCTGACTCTCTGTAAGAGTGGATGGGAAAGTACAATCAACTGAAGAAAAATCTATCTCTTATCTATCTACGAAGGATATATGAAGTGAGGCCAACTTCTCCGATTCCTCATTCAGTAGTTGTGAACTCAATATCCTACTGAGAGAATCTACCTCCATTTTCCCCTTCCCAACAGTCTAAAATGTCTCTAATTCATAGTTTTGGAGGAACTCTAGCCAACGTATTTGTCTCAAGTTTAAATCATGCTGAGAGAAGATATTCTTGAGACCCTTCTGGTTAGATTAGATAGTAAATTGTTCGCCCATGGAGGTAGTGTCACCACATCATCGATGTGAAGACTACCACTTCCCATTCAAGAATTGGGCACTCTTCAAACTCTATCTTAATTTATGAAAATCCTACAGATGCATTTCTATCCACGTGAAAGGATACCTCTTTCAACTGATCGATGCGTTCAACGTCCCTTTGGTAGTGGGTACTCATTCTCCACAGCTACTTGGTTAAGGTTCCGGTAATCCACACATAACCTCAAACATTGGTTCTTAATAAGACCTTCCTATACAAGTACCCCACATATACCCTTAGCTCGTAAAGCTCTATGGAAGCCATCAGATATACTGATGCTGATACCAGTGTCATATCGAGGTGTGAATGATACAGAATTCCATCTCCCAACAAGGAGGTAATCCTAGAAACATCATCTGGAAAGTCATACCCATACTCTGCCACTACTATTGGAAACTGAAAAAATAAAAACATCCACTTCCACGTGGGAAGGATGGCCAACTCAAGTGTGATCGGCTGCACCCTGCTATGCATGAGTTTATCCCATTATGTCTGGGTTTCCTTTTTTGCCGACCAAGGAAAACCCTATTCCAACACTACGGACATACCAAATATTTTTACCTAAAACATTCAATATGAAAATGAACTGTGGATGACCAGTCCATACCCAAACTAACGTCGTAAGGCCTCGACACTACAACCAAGAGGTTCCAACTGAAACTCACACCTCAAGGGTCAGATCACACCGTCATCATAAGTGTGATTATCAAGTATCCTCACATAGGTATCTCCAAATTTAAGGGTCAAGTCAATAGTTTAACCAGAAAATCTAGGTCTTGACCAAGATTTATGACAAGAAGGGATGATTATCACCAGGGTTACTGATACTAAAAATTAATTTTTTTATTTCCAAACACATTAAGGAAAAGTGTGAACCCGCACAACCCTTAAAACAAAACAGGATCCCAACTTACAACATCACAAAACAGTCACCTACAAAAAAAACCACAACCAAACAAACCAACATAGAATTACATATCATAATACCCATACTCATGTCCACATCCCACACAGGAATCCTCCTCCGCAATAGCCAATTCCCATTTAGAAGACGGTTTATTTTGCCTCAAAAAGCCATCACTTTGATCTTAGTTTCTCAACTGGTCAAGTGAAGGCTGCACTAGAAAAGGCCGTTTGTCTAGGATTAGAACTTGTGTTTATTAATACGAAAGCTAATAGTAGACAAAGACCATACCTCAAATAATTCCTTGAGCCCTTGGGTTATAATCCTTCACCGCATACAGCTACCCACTTCATCTATCCTCTAGCTCTATGATCCTGGTCTGCACCACACTGGGGTGGTGGTTGTAACATGTCGGAATGTATACCACCTCTTGAAACTATCCCTACTCATCTGCCATGTCTTTTTCCCTGCATATTAATTATTTCTTGTCACTGTCTCTAACCCGGTGGCCCATACACTATTTCACTATCAGCACACTGGGCTAGAAAATCTCTAGAAGGATGTCCCATACTACCTTTTGAAAATAATTACCTCTTTCTATGCCAACTAGATTCACCCTATGATCCTTGAGTTGTAGATCCCCTATCTTGGGACCTCTTCTCAAAACGTCTCACATGTCCATGTTTCTGAGAAAAACATCGGCTTCCTGCTTTCCCACTGCTGACATCCATGAGCTATATCTACTTAGCCAAAGGACTTTCAACCATAAAGGTTCTCTCTAGCACCATAGCATAAGTAGGAATGCATAAAGAAATTGTGTTGTCTTAGATGACCCTAAACACATCTCTCTCATAGGTTCGAGCCCTGAATCACTGGTCGTATCATGTTCATTGATTACCTAGAAAAGTCGGTATGCCTTGAGGAATACTCATCTACCAACATGTCATCCTGTCGAAGCTGTAGAAGATATTGGGAACGAATAGCCATTAGGTTTTATGGATATAGACCCTTCTCCAAGAAGGGTTCTCAATATCTATCCATGTAAAATTCATCTCATCATAATATCAGATAATCTAAACCTTGCCATTACCCTTCTAAGCCACATTAAAGAATCACTACTAAGACCACCATCTGAACTAATGGTTTCCTTACTAGATAGAAAACTTGGTCACCACCTCAAGACAGTCCATAGATGCCTGTGATTCGAGATCACCTCAGAACCTGAGGGGTCTCTATCACTGAAACTCTGGAAGAGCACTCACCCCACACATCTCATCCACTAGTACTACGAGTACTGTGTGCTACTCTACAAGTGGTGGTGTAGCTGGTACACCACTCAGTGGTTTTGTCTCCAGTACGAACCCCTATACCCATCTTGTCACCCCACAAATAATCCTCATGATCATGCAGTGGAATATTGGCTGGCTATCTATGTGGAATCACCTTTAAACAAAACAAGATATACCATGATCAATACATTATACCTGGTGAGATGAATCAAGAAGGACATGGAAAAATCAAACCATTCCTATAAGATTCATGTACCATTATTTTTTCCTAGAACTAGTGTTTTCATGTACCTAGTCAAAATTCCAAATTCAGAGTCCTGGTGTATGGATATGTCGGTCGTTGTACCAACATTAGGTTACCTATCCTAAAAGACAATATTGAAACACTTAGAACTTTTTATCCAAACCAAACTCATAGAATATGTGTTCTTAAGGTAGAACTGACCTCCTTTGATTCCACTTTGTCACATCCCATCCCCCAGGGCTCGTACGATGACTACCCCAATCCCTCCTTCCATAGGCTAGGGGCTGGCGACTAGCACCAAGTAGGAATATTCCAAAAAGGAAAGGAATTTCCTTTAAACCTGTACACACACACAAAGCTCAAACTACAGAATTTAAATAAAAAGTAAACCACAACTATCATTGAGACAACTACTGAGAGTATAGTACAAACTAAAAGTAAAAAAGGGTCCAAAATACAAGCCCAATACCACAAAGGAAAGTACAATTTCCACAATCTGTCCACTCGAGACCATACCTGAAGGGTAGGGGAAGGGTAGATTCGTGCAGCCATATAAGTACGCACATCCTTCCCATCTCACTAAGAACCACCTAGTCCTGGCCCACCAAGGTCTCCATCGAAGTTTCAATCACCTACACGAGACACAACACGTGTGGTCATAGCCTGTGTAGGGGTGAGTAACACAATACTCAGTAGGGACCCAAAACCCTTATGGAAAGACCACAAAGAAATACCACATAGTAGAGATAGATCACACTAGGTATAACTCAATGTATAGAAAGTAATATTACTAGTTGTAAATATGAATCATCTTGTGTTGCTGAGCGACACATACCTAATGAGTCACTGAGTTTTTCTTAGCTACTAGACCACTAAGGCCCGCTTGGCTACTAGACCACTGAGGTCCACTCTCCTACTGGACCACTGAGGTCCACTCTCCTACTGGACCACTGAGGTCCACTTGGTTATGGTACCATTGAGGTCTGCTTAGCTAATGGACCACTAAGGTTTGCTTAGATACTAGACCACTAAGATCCGCTCAGCAACTGGACCACCGAGGTCCACTATGATACTGGGCCACTGAGGTCCTGCTCGTCATATCCTTCATGTCATAGCCAGTCGTAGGATTCCTACTCTCCAGTGTGATTGAATCTGGGAGAATCTACTCCTCAAACCGTCAGTCATATCTCAATTACCACAAAAACTCATTTTAGAGTATACCTGAAGGACTGCCTCGTTGTAAGGGTCTTAATTCTGCAGATGATGCATAAATATGGTGCCCAGTCTGAAATATATTGGCGTTTTAGTAAACATGGGTCGGTTGTGTCCAGGGTCTTTCATGACCTGACCCAGCTCGACCGACTTGACCTAACCCGATGGGGTCTGGGCGGACTCGGTCCAGCCTGGCCTAGTGGCCAGGACCATTGGGACTCGCTGGACCCGGGATGGTTCAGCCATGTGTCCAGTCCGCTAAGTCACCTAGTGACCTGGTCTGCATTCTTTGGCCCAGTTCGACTTAGTCGAACCGATTTATTTCTAGTTGGGCCATAGAGTGGCTCGATTTCTTATCTGGCCCGACCCACATGGAGGGATGGTTCTCCTCAATCCCGGGACAACCAACGTCCCAGTTCACTCTGTCAGCCCGAATTAGGTCTAGCCCAAACGCCGAACTGGCATCCAGTTCGCACAACCACATGGTCCAATGAGGTCAGATGCCTTCTTCTGCACACGGTCCAGCATGGACTGCATGCCAGTGCACGCCGTGGCCCACCCCCACAGGCCACTAAAACTGACGTGGTTCCTGACCGAAACCACCCCCTACACCACTATGGCCCCTACTAGTCATGAATTATGCTACCTCAGCGTACCACATCCCACCCGCGGTAGCCGCCGCAAGCCACTAGACTTGCTCCGGTGGTTTGTTCTTCAATTCGATGGGTCCACTATGATCCTCTAGTTGTCGCCTTCACTACTGTGTATCCCAAGTCGTCTCGTCATTGATCCAAGGGGTCTGTCTACATTAAGAACCTCCTGAAAATGATCTGACGTGACCATAGGGGTATATCGGTGAAGAACACATGGGGGAGAGGATGTCACAAGAAACACCCAAAGCAACGAGCATTGACCTTGTTCGTTTGGACTTAGTTCACCAAGTCATAAAAATGGGAGACATCAAATGATCAAAAGTTATATCCCCCTTTCTTTAATTCCCACATACCCAAATCCCATCCCACATATGAGATCAATCTTCCGGTTAAACTGTTCATGGGTTTTCTCACGTTCTTTGCGCAAAACAAAGAACTAGTAAAGGGAAGGATTTACTTATAATTAAACAAACCCATACCTAAAAAAAGGATCGGTCGACATTGGGGTTCTATTTTCATTGTCAAACCATTAAGAGACATCACGATCCGTCATCTCATCGACCTTTGATCTATGATTCATTGTCATTGGGGATTCATCATTCATTGTTGATTATTGCTCACTAATAAAATTCCTCTATAGCCTCAGAGCTATCTCTAGAGTCGTCCCCTGATCTCGTATCTCTATTAATCAACTTAATGGGGGAAACACGTTTTAGCATTTCTGTTATACTGAGTCACCCCATCATTACACTATTTCATTTATGAAATGAAAAAACTACCTTGTTCTACGTTGCAGGGAAACATTTTTGAATAAAATAAACTTTTTATGTTTATTTTATATTTCCTTAAAATGCCTAAAAATTAACTTTTACCCTCAACCCGTGTCGGTCGAGGTTAGGCCCCACCTAAGGAAAGTTCACCCTCATGAGCTCAACAGAACTCTGGTATTTCCAATCCAAGTTACTGTTTATGAGTTATTGGAAAAAAATATTTATTTAATTATTTTATTTACAGTTATGTCTAAAAACTACTTTCCATAGTTGGCACATGCTAACCAATGTTAGGCTATTCCTAAGAAAATAAAACCCTTATGAGATCAATGGTGGACTCATATTTACAATACAAGACACCATTTTTTAGTTATAAGAATTTTTAAAATAAAATAATTTTATTTAATTGTTTTATTTACGATTATGTCGTTTTCAGGATTTTTAACCGTAGACCCGTGCCAAATAATCTTAAGTCGTACCTAGGGTAAACCCACTAATCTGAATGCAATGATGCCCTCATATTTCTGATCTGGGGAACTGATTAAGAGTCATTCCACTTTTTCAGTAAAATTTATCACACGTGCTGTTTAAAACTTAACATTTTTTTGACAGATCATTTAGGGAACTCCAAGCTTTAGAAACGCACACCGTCTCAGCGCCTGGTCTCCAAATAATCTCATATAATTTAAAAAAATTACAGGGAATTCTAGGACATTACAAACCATTTCTATTAAATATACACATTTCTTATGTCATGAATATGATTATTTTTTAAAATCAATATGATTTTTTCATATGGTGTTTTAATTTTAATTTTTTTTATTGACAAGGGAAATATTGATATTCAATATTCATTATTAAATATTGAAATTTATTGATAAAGCATATTGTTTATGAATTAAATAGACCATTTAATATATGAGGAACAAATTGGACATGTAGTGATGAGTGGTGTAATGACCCTGACCCTAGTATACTAAATATAGTGTCTACATTATTACATGGGAATAAGATACAAGGAACTGTATGCCAAATGGATGAATAGTTTTTAGTCTTGGTAAACCAGATATATACTTGAGTCATTAATTACATTTGAATAAAAAATTACCACATAATGTTTTTGGGAATGAGATTATTCCCTCTAGCATATCCTTTCATATAATTCATAGTATACTTCCTAGATTCCTAATAAAGTAAACAAAAAAAGGGTGAGCTAAAATTATAATTTAGAGTTATGTAAAGTGGAATCTATCATCAGTAAGGGAAAAATAATCAATATGGCATAATCAATATGTAAAGGTAAATATCTGAACACACATTCCATTTAGTCAACTACATGACTATCATGATTATATGAGGAATAATCAACATGTAAAGATAAATAACAGAGCACACATTCTATTTAAATAACTTCACTTTCATGAGTAGATAAGGAATAATCAATATGGAAAGGTAAAAAACTTAACACACATGTTATTTAATCAATAACTGATAATGAAATGAATCTATAGATAATATAAAATTTTAAGATATCTTGGATAATAATTACATAATTATTAATGTAAGAAATTGTTAATTATTGGATGTCAGGGTCTCTGACATCATAATACCTCTACTATCAAGACCTTTCACATGATAGTTTTTAAAAATATGGGTAAAAGCTCATTAAATATTGGCTTAGTGATTTTACTCATGATACTACAAATACATTAAATGAATATATAATTCTAGGATACACATATTAGTACATTTCCAAATCATTCCTCATTTACCTAATAATCAATTTAATTCATGAAAAATGTTCCTTATCATCAAATATTCTTATTAGGTAAAGAATACATATATATCAATGTTTCCCTAGATAAAATATCAACTTTTAATTTATAATTCCATATGAAAAAATGATATATTGTTTAATAAAGAAACATATCCACAATAAATTATATAGATATTTATGGGAAATTTAATTCCAATGATCATAAAAAAGTGAATATTTAAAGGGGAAGTTAATGACTACAAAAAATGAATCATAAAAGTGAATGTAAATACTTTCCATGGTCAAAATGATCATAAACCATATATATAATGAATTTGTATGGTATTAATACAATATATCCATATTAAATCATAATTTGAATAAGGTTTGTTTTCATTGATTAATAAAAATTACATAAAAAGATCCTTTAAAACATTCTTGAGCAAAATATCCTTTGCACTTTGAAAATCATGTTTTAAAACTAAAAGTTAAAAAACATTTTTAAAATAATTTTATTTGAAAATAAATTTTTAAACTTATAAAATAATATTTAAAAAATTTAATGGTCATAATGTCTATAGATTCAGTTCATGTCGTTCATGTTGAAAAAAAATAATCCTTTCACTTTTTCGGTAAAATCCAAATAGGGCTATTTTTGAAAATGGAATGAATATTTCTTTTCAAAAAAATTTATAAGTAAAAATAGGTAAAAATTTATTTAATAAATAATTTAGAAAATGGTTAAAAACAATTTTAAAATAGTTTTAGAAAACACTGATTTTTTTTGAAAATTGATTTTAATCCAAAGAGAGAAATAAAGTTGAGCTTTCTTAAAAATATTTGCACTAAATTTTTAAGTACCAATGAGTTAAGAAATGGTACTATTAATTTAAAAATTAATGAATAACTAGATTATAATAAAATTAAATTTATTTATTATCCAAGGATTAAATAATTTCCTTAAATTGAAATTCAAGCATAAATAATATTAATTAAAATGGGTTTGTGAATTAAAACTTTACAACGATCATCACATTGAAGTGACAATTATCCAATGAAAAGATCATGTGTATAAATTATAAATTTACATTAAATAATTTAAAATACAATATAATATAGTAAAAATTCATTACACACATAATCTTATAATAATAGAGATATTGAAGAAGTAATATAACCCAATGAAAAGAAATTGAGTTATGAAATTATTTTCCACTTGGTGAATTTTAATTCAAAACCCATTGGATCAAATAATTCAATTTGAAACTTAAAATACCATAAATCATGAATGAATCATGATATCACATGAAAAAAATCAGTATGTGCACAATATAAAATAAATTAAGTGCACAATAATAAAATATTCCTCAATTAAGGAAAATTGAGACGAAGCCCCTTACCTTACACTTCCTTCTGGTTAAACATGATTTAACATCCTGTATAATTGTTTTAATAATTTAATTAATATATAACAGAACTATATTCACATATTATAATATATTATCCTCTTATAACATATCATCGCCCGATAGTTAATAAAATTTCATTATTTTCATTATTTTGGGTGTTAATTATTGTGTTTTCTCATGCGTGTTTTGTCATGAAAATTCGGGTTCTTATAAATATTATATAGTCACATCATATCTATAATTCTATTAGTGTTATAAATATATTTTTTATTAGATACATTTTTATAATCATTATTTTAATTTTGGAATGGATATTTGATCACATCGCTTCGTAGAGACGGTAGGTCGTACGTACGCACAAGAAATGTTATCATTTCCTTTAAGGGGGAAAGGGTAAGGAAGCAGGTGATATATTAATTTTAAAAGATAAATATGATTTCATATATATCACATATATTAATTAAATATATCATTATTACTTGACATGTACATTGTAAGTGAAAAATGAATCGCATCACTTCATGAGGAGGTAGTTTGTCGTACACATGAGCCATGTTATTGTAATTTAAACTGTATAGAATGTAAGAAGGTATATGTAATATTATAATTAAATAAGTATAATAATATCATAAATATCTTATATATTTGTTAAATCCATCAATATATCTAATATTGAAAGGTGGTGATGGAAAACAAGTTACATTGGTTCGTGAGGCGGTAGTCCACCATACACAGGATTGACAGATTCGTTTCCAATTTGATAGTAGATGAGATTGATATAGGTACTAAAATTAACATAATAATATATCAGTATATGTAGGATAATGTTTTTATCATATATTTATATTTAAATAATATGTTAATGGTGTGGAAGGAGAAACAAAACCAAAACGCTCATTTAAGAAGATTACCTCTTCTTCAGACAACTTCTGTAGGTTTGTACTGAAATCCTTCCTAGGTTGTGTTTTTGATCAATAAAAGGGATATATAATGTTTTTATGGGAGTAATTAAGATATTTGTTAAGGTATTTTCCAAACCAAATGGATTTGGTTTTTACTATAACTATGGTAAATATTTGAACCCCCTGATAAATCAGTTTTTACCATAGTTATAGTAATTATTTTTTTACTACTTGTACTATTCAAAATGGTCAAATATTAATTTGTAAATATTAATAATATAAATTATTGTGATTAAATATATGAATCCCATTTTTAAAAATTTAATTCACAAAATTTTAAGAACCTAATTTAAAATTATACCCGCAGACGTGACGAGAAAGCGAGGCTCCAAAGAGAAAATTCTCATATGTATATAATGTTTTAATATCAAAATTCAATATGGGACTGATTAAAATGAAAACAATTATTTAAATAGTATTATATTTGAACTATATTTATTTAAAACCGATTCAAAATATAATTTAACCATTTAAATTATTTAAACAAAAAGGAAGTTTTTAATAAAAATCAGTATTTCTCACTATTCATCGAAAAATGAAACATTTCATAAAAATACCAAAAATTAACCCTAGTATAATTTTGATATTATTATTTAAAAAATTAATCTATTTTTTTAATATAAATCTTCTAAATTGGTAAAAATAATTTAATTTATGTTTGCAAAGAGGGACTAAACCATTTTTTAGAAAAATACATTTTTTCAGAAAACATTTATTTTTCTTTTAAATGTTTTTTATTTTATTTATCATCACTAGTTGACTATAATTTTCATAATTTATTAATTAATATTTATACCCTCCAAATTAATAGCTATGTTATAATGGTATATTATATTAAGGATCATTTAGGCTTGGGGTTTCGTATTCTGTAAGCTATCAAAGAGAACAAATTATTTTAAAAATAAATATATCCTGAAGGCTTTGGGTGTAAAATTCTCGTAAAAGATCAGTGTCTCGTGTCATATATTCCATTAAACCCACTTTCATTCATTTAAAATCTTTAGTTGTTACTTTTTACCCACCTTTAATAAATTATAGCATCATAATTTAAACTTGGTCTCAATAATCAAGGTTTTGACATTTGGAAATACCATTGTGGAAAAACCCACATCATAAAATAGTTAATAAAACAACCTCTTAATAATATAGAAAGTAAAGTAAAAAATCATATTGAGTAACATATAAATAGGTTTCTAAGTATGATAACATTGGTGGAAATTGAATATGTAGACATGCAAGAAAAGAAAACATAATTATTGATTTTTATAGAGATCATTAATCACAAGAAATTTAATGATTAATGAAATGTTAAGGACATAAAAAAATTAATATTTGATAGTTTAAAATAGAATTTGATTCATCGGATATGAATTTAATAGGTCAAATTTTTTGTTTCAAGATCATTTTCCCAAAGATGAGGAATTAATTTACTTCCTAGGAATATAGAGAAATATACTTACTTGATATCTTAATATTTTATAATAATAATTTCATTATTTGGTTGTTCCTCAATAAATTTCTAGTTCATCACCTAATTCAATAAATATATATATAAAAAATGCTTTTTTTCTATTTTAAACACTAAAATTCACTTTTAATAGATTGTAAAATCCATACAAAAATGAAAAATATTACCATCTGTCTCTAACTAATTTTCAAAACCAATATGTTTAGCACAAGTTACCCAATAAAATAAATTAATCTATTAACCTCAATAGTAACACCACAGGTTCATTATTAATATTTATTCTTCAAATAATTTAAATAAAAACAATGACATATTAACTGTAACTCCATGTGGTCTAGTGGTTAGTGCTAAACGCTTATCATTCTTCACTTACCGTTTCAAACCCCACAACCTTACCGGGTGAGATGAGTTGTTACCTAGTATGCAAGTTTTCATTTTTCTAAAACCATATTAATATAATTCCAATAACATTATAAAATTTTGATAACCCATAATTAATAAAACATTAAATTTTTTATAAAACTTAAATGTTACCAATACCTATAAACTTATTCCCACAAAATTAACAACATTATTCCTTAAATAGTTTATTTTACTAAAACATAAACTAAACCAATTGGTTTTATTTCCATAAATTTTTTCCAAAAATATCCTTACTCTTGGTAGAATCCCATAACATAAAACCCAAAAAAGGTTTAAATACTATGAACTTATGATAAATATTAAACTCATAAAACCATGATGGTATCCTTAACACTTAATTTAACTAAGACAAATATTCTTCCAAAATTAACCAAATTCTTAGATGTTTCATGATTATTATAACAAAAATACCATTTGTAAAAATACTTCTATAATATAATTAATTAATCCTAAAAAATACTTAAAACATTTAATTTCATGATAAGTCCTTCCTTGGTCTATAAGTTAACCTTTAAAATATGGAATTGACTTAGATAATTCCTAGGTTCCTTACATTTCAGAAAATGAATTATAAATGGATCCCTAGGATGAATTTTATTTAATTATATCATACTATTAATTTTCCCTCAGTAATTCATTAATTTATGCCCTTCTTTTACACATATAAAACATTTCCACTTCCTTTTAGACACTTTATTTTCAATCTAAGACACCTTAGATTTAACCTAAGTCATCTATTTTCATCATATATTCAAATTTTTCATAATGGTTGGTAAGTAATATATAATTTTTCAAAATAATATCCTCATTAGTTTCAAACTAGGTGTGTACTAATGCCCATTATTAGGTACCAAGTAAATCTTGACTCAAGCATTATACAATTTTTTCAGAGTTATTTCCCCTAGGTATATATGTTTTATACCCATGTCCACTTTTTTTTATCCATATAGGGATGTATTTATAGGAAAGACAAAATAATGTCTACCATAAAAAAGCATTAGGATTTTCTTATATACTTATCCTCAAATTATGCTATAGGGTTGTGTTCCCTAAACTATGTTTTCTTAAATCTAATTCATAAGGTTTCTATTAATATTCCATTGATAACAACTATAATGAATCCAACCCTAGTATCCTAGATCTAATGTCTTATTTATTACATATGCATGAGATACATGGAATCACATCTAGAAGGAACAAATAGTTAGTAGTCTTATAAAACAAGATATATACTTAAGTCTTTCATTACATTTTAATAAAAATATCACAACATAATTTTTTTAAAAAAAATATAATTATTCCCTTTATAATATCCTTTCATATCATTCATAATATACTTACTAAATTTATAACAACCCATACTTTACATACATTTTTATTTCTTCAGAATTTAAGCACACTTATTACAACATTTAACAAAACCAAGAAAGGACCGTATAGGTATAGTGTCTTTAGAAACTGGGAAACATAAACGACTGGTTCATAAAGCATCTACTTTTCCTCCATTTTATTTCATCATATCTAGAGTCCCTTTTTGGAATATTTTACTTAATAACCTTCTTCCTGACCTGGGGAAATAAAACATACAAAAGGGTGAGCTCAAATGCTGAGTAAGGGTAAACAAAAGAAATATCAATCACATCATATACATAAGAACATAACTTTTGGAAATCTTATCCTGCAAAAGAGATCATAATATCATAACATGGGATAAATCATAGAAGTGAAATGTAATCCCAATAATCATACCTTAAAACATGAAACCTTGTGGCATACACACATAATCATAGAGAATCATTTCTTATTAGCCAAGACTCATTGCCAAGACTTTCTTAGTGGACAAAGTCCATTTCTGAACCGAGTTAACCTCGTTTCAGTCCTGCTTCACTGAACTGGTATAACCTACCATTCCATCCATGTCTATCTCATGAGATATAAAATCTTTACCCAATGCATTGGAGGGAGATATAGGTCCCACCCATCTCATAATGAAACCATTCTTATGTGTGCCACAAAAATCATAAATCATACATCATTGCATAACCCATGTAATAAAAATGGGAATCTTAAACATCGTGACATCATATAACAATTCATATAAGATAAAGGAATTCATAAATATAATTCCATCACAACATAATCAAATCAATGTAATAATAATAGGGATAGAAACATAACCCTTTATTATCTTAGATGGAAAATAATCTTGATAAAACACTTGAACTCCATTCTTGAGGAAAATATCCTTTCTCCTTCAAAAACACTTTTCCTTTCTTAACATGTCATACAATTATAAAATAAAATAAGTTGATTAAACATAAACTTGAAAACTTGTAAAGGAAGATTCTTGGAAATAATGTTTTAAAAATTCATTCATGTCGTATAAGTTAAAAAAACATTCTTCGTACTTTTGTCGGAAAAGTCAAAAAGTACCTCGTACAAAAAAAATTACAAAAGATTCCATTCATATCTTTTACTAAAAACTCACCGAAGGGTAAAATTAGTTCTAAACAATTGTAGGTGGATGGAAATAATATTACATATTGAGTAAACATGGATTTGGATGATAAAGTACACCCCATTAAATACCAAAGTATAAACAATCTCGGATAAAAATGAGATTGTGATATTTCCCTTACCTTAAGTCCGACTTGCTTTGTAAGTGTCCGAACCTCCTGTATAATGATTTAAATAATGTTATTGACTTATTCCAGAATCATACTTATTTTTATGATATCATATATGGTCATATTCTTAGCTTCTTAGTAGAAATATTTCATTGCTACTTGTTATTCGGGTGTTTATAACTTTTTGTTCTTATGCGTGTTTTGTCGAATAAATTCTTATTCTTCTATTTAGGTTATAGATACCTCATCTCCAGAATGGTATTAGTGTAATATATATCATATTAATTCATTCAATTCATTTATATAATCATTATGAAATGAATATCATGTAGAACACATCGTGGAGACGGTATTCCGTACGTACGCACGAGTGATGATATCGTTCCTATGATCGTGGAATTGTATTGGAGTGTATGTATGCCATTTCAGAATCAATATCACTTTTAATAGTCATATATAGTCATTATTTACACCATTATACCCATTCAAGTAAGGTGGTGGTGGAAAATAGATTACACCACGGCGTGGAGACGGTATTCTGTACGTACGCACGCGCGGTGATTTCATTTTCCGTAGGATGGATAGATGGTTAAATAGGGTTGTTTCATAATTATAATAACATATCAGTATATGAGTGATACCGATGTTATTACTTCATACTGAAACAATTAAAGAAGAAGAAGTTGAAGAAGAAAGAAATTGGAAAGGATCGGTAATGGATATTACCTCTTCTTTGAAGTGCTTCTTTGAGACCTCCTTTTAGGGAACTAAAATTGGTCTTTTAAGAAGACCAGGACCTCTAGGATGTCTCTAGGGAATTGTATAGGAGAAAATGGCAGGTTTTGGCCGAGATTGAAGGCTCAAAGTTGTGTCAGGAAGAGAGGGAGGAGGTGCCCTTTTATAAGGGAGGAGAGGGACACCTTTGGAATAACTAAAACTATTATTTTATTATAAAGTCAAGTTCGGTTTTAAATAGCTCAAAATTGATTTATTTTGAGGATAAGGTGGGGATGGGTCGAAATCCTCTCATCCAATAGAATTTAGACAAGTTTAGGTTCCTATTTTTACCTTATCATTTAGATTTAACATTAAGTTAAATAATTTTACTTTTACCGTGTCTTTTTGTGTTCTTATACTATAAGGTTAATAAACTTACTATATCAAGCCAAACGAACCCCAAGTTGTTTATTATTAATATATATAACCTTATCTAAGTCATTTGGCCGAACCTTATATTTTTAGGAATAAAATAACAATTAATAATATAATATTTGTTTTAAAAACTATTTTATGTCAATTTTGACACTATATAGTAATTTGATTTTTGTGAAAATCACAACAGAATGATAAGTTCAAAAAAAGTTAATTAAATCAATACTAACATGTCATATTAACCTAGAAAATTATTTTAATTCATAAAAAGTCTCAAATTATACTTATTTAGGTATTTATAATATCAATTATTCTATTTTTTTCACTATTATGGTAATTACTGCATCATCATTGTGTCATAAATAAATTAAATTATTTAAAGTCTAAAAATTACAAATAAATTACCATTATGTAGGAAATATTTTTATCTTTCTAATGAATATTTATAGTCGAATTTATCTTATGTATAACCCTATATTAAAAATTATTTAGTTATTAAACTTTGATTTTAACTATTTTAACCCTTCTTTAAATAAATTAATAATAAATGTCCTAATCTAATCCAAGTGGGCCTAAATGGTCATATTTTATTCCTAAGTTTGTTTTTGGTCGAATTACACTTGTCCAATAGAATTAGGACATGTGTTAGGGTAATAATAATATCATTTTTACACTTAATTACCCTATTTACTTTTAACTGTGGTAAAAAAAAGTAAAAAGTTACTATTCACCAAAAAATTATTTTCATCTCATTGAACCACATTTTACTTACTGACATCAACCGTGTCTCTCGGATTTTTGAAATTCCACTCACAGAAGATGTAAAATTAAGTTTTATGAAAAATTCAATTTTTTTAACAGCCACTTAGTAGTTTCACTATTCATCAAAAATTGAAAGTTTTCAGAAAAATACCAAAATTTTACCCTAGGCTAATTTCGATATTCTGAGTCCAAAAAATGAAGTCCATTTTGAAAAATAAAATTTATAAAATTTTAAAAAGTGGTTATTACTATTCATAACGGCTAGTTTTAATAATATTTTAATAGTATATCGTTGTTTAGTGAAACTCGGTATTGCGTACGACGCAAGCTATCGAGGAAGGTCGCGATTTTGTGTAAAGCAAGCCAAGTAAGTGTTGTGTGTAGAAAAAGATTCCTTTGATGATTTATATTACATAAAAGTCTCGGGTGTTACATTCTACCCCCCTTAAAATGAATTTCGCCCTCGAAATTCGTCACTTTTTAACAAACAGATGAGGATATCTCTCCCTCATCATATCCTCAAGCTCCCATGTAGCTTCTTCTAATTGGTGGTTCCTCCATAAAACTTTCACCAATCGAGTGGTCTTGTTTCGTAGGACTTTTTTCGCTACGATCCAGAATCTCTATCGGTTGTTCTTCATAAGAAATATCTTGCTCCAGCGGTACAACTTCTGAGCTGAGTACATGTGAAGGATCAGGTATGTACTTTCTCAGGAGAGATACATGGAACACATCGTGAACTTGAGAGAGATTCGATGGAAGTGCCAATCGGTAAGCTACCTTCTCAATACGATCCAGTATTTTGAAAGGACCGATATATCTAGGGCTCAACTTCCCCTTCTTTCCAAATCTCATAACCCTCTTCCAGGGAGATATTCGTAAGAACACTTTATCACCCACTTCAAACTCTAGGTCTTTTTTTCGGTTGTCGGCATAACTTTTCTGTCGACTCTGAGCTGCTCTTATCTGTTGTTGAATAGATCTGACCTTTTCTGCCATTTCATCAACGAGATCAGGTCCTAATAGCTTTCTTTCCCCAACTTCATCCCAGCAAGTTGGAGTCCTGCATTTCTTTCCATAGTGAGCTTCATAAGGAGCCATCTGAATACTGGAGTGAAAGCTATTATTATAAGAAAATTCCACCAAAGGTAGGTGTTGATCCCAACCACCTTTGAAATCCATAGAGCAAGCTCTCAACATATCTTCTAGAGTTTGAATTGTTCTCTCAGACTAACCGTCTGTCTGAGGATGATAAGCAGTGCTAAAACTCAACTCTGTATCCAGAGTATGTTGAAGACTTCGCCAGAACTTTGAGGTAAACCTCGGACCCCCATCAGATATAATAAAAATTGGTACTCCATGAAATCTTACCACTTCCTTTACATATTTCCTGGAAAGTTGATCTAGAGAGAAATCCTCTCTAATAGCAGTGAAGTGTGCAGACTTTGTAAGACGATCAACTATGACCCAGATAGCATTATTGCCTTTGGATGTTTTAGGATGTCCTGTGACAAAGTCCATAGTGATGTTTTCCCATTTCCATTCGGGTATGGGTAATGGTTGTAACATCCCCTTAGACTTCTGTCTCTCAGCTTTAACTTGCTGACAAACCAAGCATCGAGAGACATATTCAGCAACATCTCTTTTCATGCCATCCCACCAAAAGTACTCTTTCAGGTCCCTATACATCTTCGTGCTTCCATGATGAATAGAGAATAAAGAACTATGAGCCTCATCCAACAACTCCTTCTTTAATTCGGGGATGGGAGGAACACAAACCCGATTCCTGAACTTTATTATCCCATCACAATCAAGGTTGAATTCAGGAAAATTTCTCACCTTCTTTTGTAACTCAACATCTTCTTTCTGTGCCTCTTTAATCTTCACATGTATAGATGGTTGAACATTCATTTGAGAAAGATAATATTTTTCCCCTTCCATTATAATTCCAAGATCCATTCTTTGTAAATCCATAAATATTGGATCTCTTGTGATCCTCATCATGGATAAACTGGCATGGTCTTGTCGACTTAATGTATCTTCCACCTTGTTTGCTTTCCCAGGGTGGTAATGGATTGAGCAGTCATAATCCTTAATCAGCTCCAACCATCTTCTTTGGTGCATATTCATCTCCTTTTGTGTGAAAATATACCTTAAACTTTTATGATCAGTATAAATATCACACCTTTCACCATAAAGGTAATGCCTCGAAATCTTTAATGCAAAGATTACCGCAGCTAACTCCAAATCATGAGTTGGGTAATTTTGCTCATGTATTTTCAATTGTCGTGAGGCATAAGCTATCACCATATCATTTTGCATAAGAACACACCCCAATCCATTCTTGGATGCATCACTGTAGATCACAAACCTTTCTACACTACAAGACAGTGTGAGCATAGGTGCACTGGATAACCTTCTTTTCAACTCCTTGAAATTCTCTTCACATTCCTCTGTCCAAACAAACTTAACTCCTTTCCGAGTCAACTTGGTGAGTGGATTAGATAATTGTGAAAAATATTTCACAAAACGTCGATAATATCCAGCCAAACCAAGAAAACTTCGGATCTCGGTTACTGTTGTTGGTCTCGACCATCTTTCGATAACCTCTGTTTTTGCTGGATCCACAGATATCCCCTCTTTTGAGATTATGTGACCCAAAAATGAAACTTTTTGAAGCCAAAATTTACATTTGGTAAATTTGGCATAAAGCTTCTCCTTTCTCAAGGTCTTCAATATAATTCTCAAGTGATCTTCATGTTCTTCCTTGCTCTTTGAATAGACAAGAATATCATCTATAAAGACTACCACAAATTGATCAAGATAGTCTATAAAGACTCTATTCATTAGATCCATGAAGATAGCAGGGGAATTTGTAAGACCAAATGGTATCACTATAAATTCATAGTGTCCATACCTTGTACGGAAAGCCGTCTTTGGTATATCCTCCCTTTTGACCCTTAATTGATGATACCCTGAATGAAGATCAATCTTGGAAAAGTATTGAGCTCCGCGTAGTTGGTCAAATAGGTCATCAATGCATGGGAGAGGATATTTGTTCTTGATAGTGATATTGTTAAGTTCTCGATAATCAATGCAGAGTCTCATTGATTCATCTTTCTTCTTAACAAACAGAACAAGTGCTCCCTAAGGTGACACACTAGGGCGTATGAACCCCTTATCAATATTCTCTTGGAGTTGCTTCTTTAATTATTGCAACTCAATTGGGGCCATTCTATACGGTGTCTTTGAAATAGGCAAAGCACCCGGTACGAGTTCTATTGAAAACTCAACTTCACGATTCGGTGGAAGACCTGGTAATTCCTCTGGAAATACATCATCAAACTCTCATACAATGGGCATATTCTTAATCGTGAGTTTCTCACCAACCATTTGAGATAAATTACCTTCATTTAGTGGAATCAAGACCCATAAGATGGAAGGAATTTCCACTGGAAGGTTATATTCATCCTTGCATCGATAGACGATCGTAGATTGATCTGGAATATGAAATGTGACTTCCCTTCTTTGGAAATTGATATGAGCTCCATGTAGAGAAAGCCAATCCATGCCAAGAGTCACATCAAATTCCACTATAGGAAGGATCACAAGATTTGTAGGAAGCACTTTCCCACAAACTTCGATCGGAGAAGAATTATAAACTTTTGATGCGGCTGTTGTGCCATTAGGTGTTGTAACAGCTAACTCAACATCTAATTGTTGAGGTAATATGGTGATACCCTTAGAAAATTTTTCAGAAATAAAAGAGTGGGTGGATACAGAATAAAATAAAACATTTTCTACCTTAGAGTGGATGGTAAGTGTACCTTTCACCACATCGTTATTGTACTCCACATCGCTAATAGAAATTGCATGTGACTTTCCTTTGTCTTTAGCCTTAAGAGTTTGTTGACGTCGACCATCATCATCAATCCTTGGATTAGGGCATTGATTGGCATAATGCCCCATCTCCTTGCACTTGAAACATTGAAGTGTAGTGGGTTCAATCTGTGCATCCCTTACTTTGTTTGCATCATTAGACATCTTCTTTCCATCATTGCGGCATTCAAATGCCCGATGACCTTCCTTTCCACATTTCAAACATTTACTTGTCCCTTTAAGACAACTCCCTCCATGTTTCTTTCCACACTTTGTGCATAAGGGAAATTTCATCTTCTTTTTAGTGTGCTCTTTAGATTTTCCTTTGAATTCCATTTTCCTCTTCTTATCAAACCCATATGATTGATGGGTTACTCCAATATCCATCTCAACTTTGAGAGCACATCGAATGATTTCCTCGTAGCTATTGAAGTCCCTTATGGCTAAGGCCCTTCGAAGACTTGGTTTTAAGCCACTAAAGAATCGATCGATCTTACTCTCAGGTTGGATAATAATACCAGAAGCGTACCTTGCAAGTCTTGTAAAATTTTCTTCATAGGTACCAACAGATTCATCATCCTTTTGCTTCAGTTCAACAAACTCTTTCTCCATCTTTGTTCGGAGAATACAAGGGAAGTACTTATTGAAAAATAAGTTCTTGAACTCGTCCCATTCCATGGACTCAATTTCATCCCTTTGCCTCATATTATTAATAATATTCCACCATTGATCAGCATCACCTTCCAAACGATACACCGCTAAGATGACTTTATCATGCTCAGAACATTGAAGAACTGAAAATATCTTTTCGGTAGTACTAATCCATTGTTCAGCAAGTAATGGATCAGTAGACCCGCTGAATGAAGGTGGACGCTGTCTCATGAAGTATTCAACATAATGTTGCTCCTTCCTTTGCTCGTTAGGAAATCCTGCATGATTCATAGATTGAGAAAGTTGTGTGAACATGGCTACAAGATTTTTCACTCCATCTACCATAACTTTTGGTTGCTCAGGGGGACAATCATTGCATTGCCCGTCGCATTCCGCATTAACACGGTTCCTCCGGGTTCCAGCCATTGACTAAAACCAAGAAGAATAGTGTGAGAAACACTAATTATAATAGGAAAACCACATAATGAAGAATAAAATTTCACACTTAAGGTCTTATCCTAGGTTATTCATGGCCATTTCTAAAACACTAAGATTGTGTTCTATGCTTAGACTTATCGTTAGTTTTCTTACGAAGGCTTTCGCATCCTAGTTTCCAAAGGTTGACTATACCTTTCCTCTGATACCAACTATAACGACCCATAATTTACATACATTGTTATTTCTTCAGAATTGAAGCACACTTATTACAACATTTAACAAAACCAAGAAATGACCGTACATGTATAGTGTCTTTAGAAAATGGGAAACATAAACAACTGGTTCATAAAGAATCTACTTTGCCTCCCATTTATTTCATCATATCTAGAGTCCCTTTTTGGAATATTCTACTTAATAACCTTCTTCCTGACCTGGGGAAATAAAACATACAAAAGGGTGAGCTCAAATGCTCAGTAAGGGTAAACAAAAGAAATATAAATCACATCATATACAAAAGAACATAACTTTTGGAAATCTTATCCTGCAAAAGAGATCATAATATCATAACATGGGATAAATCATAGAAGTGAAATGTAATCCCAATAATCATACCTTAAAACATGAAACCTTGTGGCATACACACATAATCATAGAGAATCATTTCTTATTAGTCAAGACTCATTGCCAAGACTATCTTAGTGGACAAAGTCTATTTCTGAACCGAGTTACCCTCATTTTAGTCCTGCTTCACTGAACCAGTATAACCTACCGTTCCAGCCATGTCTATCTCACGAGATATAAAATCTTTACCCAATGCATTGGAGGGAGATATAGGTCCCACCCATCTCATAATGAAACCATTCTTATGTGTGCCACAAAAATCATAAATCATACATCATTGCATAACCCATGTAATAAAAATGGGAATCTTAAACATCGTGACATCATAAAACAATTCATATAAGATAAAGGAATTCATAAATATAATTCCATTACAACATAATCAAATCAATGTAATAATAATAGGGATAGAAACAGAACCCTTTATTATCTTAGATGGAAAATAATCTTGATAAAACACTTGAACTCCATTCTTGAGGAAAATATCCTTTCTGCTTCAAAAACACTTTTCCTTTCTTAACATGTTGTACAATTCTAAAATAAAAGAAGTTGATTAAAAATAAACTTGAAAACTTGTAAAGGAAGATTCTTGGAAATAATTTTTTAAAAATTCATTCATGTCGTATAAGTTAAAAAAAACATTCTTCATACTTTTGTCGGAAAAGTCAAAAAGTACCTCGTACAAAAAAACAACAAAAGATTCCTTTCATATCTTTTACTAAAAACTCACCGAAGGGTAAAATTGGTTTTAAACAATTGTAGGTGGATGAAAATAATATTAAATATTGAGTAAACATGTATTTGGATGATAAAGTACACCCCAGTAAATACCAAAGTATAAACAATCTCGGATAAAAATGAGATTGTGATATTTCCCTTACCTTAAGTCCGACTTGCTTTGTAAGTGTCCGAACCTCCTGTATAATGATTTAAATAATGTTATTGACTTATTCCAGAATCATACTTATTTTTATGATATCATATATGGTCATATTCTTAGCTTCTTAGTAGTAATATTTCATTGCTGCTTGTTATTCGGGTGTTTATAACTTTTTGTTCTTATGCGTGTTTTGTCGAATAAATTATTATTCTTCTATTTAGGTTATAGATACCTCATCTCCAGAATGGTATTAGTGTAATATATATCATATTCATTCATTCAATTCATTTATATAATCATTATGAAATGAATATCATGTAGAACGAGTCGCATCACATCGTGGAGACGGTATTCCGTACGTACGCACGAGTGATGATATCGTTCCTATGATCGTGGAATTGTATTGGAGTGTATGTATACCATTTCAGAATCAATATCACTTTTAATAGTCATATATAGTCATTATTTACACCATTATACCCATCCAAGTAAGGTGGTGGTGGAAAATAGTTTACACCACGGCGTGGAGACGGTATTCCGTATGTACGCACGCGCGGTGATTTCATTTTCTGTAGGATGGATAGATGGTTAAATAGGGTTGTTTCATAATTATAATAACATATCATTATATGAGTGATACTTATGTTATTACTTCATAATGAAACAACTAAATAAGAAGAAGTTGAAGAAGAAAGAAATTGGAAAGGATCGGTAATGGATATTACCTCTTCTTTGAAGTGCTTCTTTGAGACCTCCTTTTAGGGAACTAAAATTGGTCTTTTAAGAAGACCAGGACCTCTAGGATGTCTCTAGTGAAGTGGAGAGGGGAACATGGCAGGGTTTGGCCGAGCTTGAAGGCTCAAAGCTGTGTGAGGAAGAGAGGGAGGAGGTGCCCTTTTATAAGGGAGGAGAGGGGCACCTTTGGAATAACTAAAACTATTATTTTATTATAAAGTCAAGTTCGGTTTTAAATAGCTCCAAATTGATTTATTTCGAGGATAAGGTGGGGATGGGTCTAAAGCCTCTCATACAATAGAATTTAGATAAGTTTAGGTTCCTATTTTAACCTTATCATTTAGATTTAACATTAAGTTAAATAATTTTACTTTTACCGTGTCTTTTTGTGTTCTTATACTATAAGGTTAATAAACTTACTATATCAAGCCAAACGAACCCCAAGTTGTTTATTATTAATATATATAACCTTATATAAGTCATTTGGCCAAAACTTAGATTTTTAGGAATAAATTAACAATTAATAATATAATATTTGTTTTAAAAACTATTTTATGTCAATTTTGACACTATTTAGTAATTGATTTTTGTGAAAATTATAACAGAATGATAAGTTTGAAAAAAGTTAATTAAATCAATAATAACATGTCATATTAACCTAGAAAATTATTGGAATTCATAAAAAGTCTCAAATTATACTTATTTAGGTATTTATAATATCAATTATTCTATTTTTTTCACTATTATGGTAATTACTTTATCATCATTGTGTCATAAATAAATTAAATTATTTAAAGTCTAAAAATTACAAATAAAATACCATTATGTAGGAAATATTTTTAGCTTTCTAATGAATATTTATAGTGGAATTTATCTTATGTTTAACCCTATATTAAAAATGATTTAGTTATTAAACTTTGATTTTAACTATTTTAACCCTTCTTTAAATAAATTAATAATAAATGTCCTAATCTAATACAAGTGGGCCTAAATGGTCATATTTTATTCCTAAGTTTGTTTTTGGTCGAATTACACTTGTCCAATAGAATTAATACATGTGTTAGGGTAATAATAATATCATTTTTACCCTTAATTACCCTATTTACTTTTAACCGTGGTAAAAAAAAGTAAAAAGTTACTATTCACCAAAAAAATATTTTCATCTCATTGAACCACATTTTACTTACTGACATCAACTGTGTCTCTCGGATTTTTGAAATTCCACTCACAGAAGCGGTAAAATTAAGTTTTATGAAAAATTCAATTTTTTTCACAGCCACTTAGTAGTTTCACTATTAATCAAAAATTGAAAGTTTTCTGAAAAATACCAAAATTTCACCCTAGGCTAATTTCGATATTCTGAGTCCAAAAATGAAGTCCATTTTGAAAAATAAAATTTATAAAATTTTAAAAAGTGGTTATTACTATTCATAACGGCTATTTTTAATAATATTTTAATAGTATATCGTTGTTTAGTGAAACTCGGTATTGTGTACGACGCAAGCTATCGAGGAAGGTCGCGATTTCGTGTAAAGCAAGCCAAGCAAGTGTTGTGTGTAGAAAAAGATTCCTTTGATGATTTATATTACATAAAAGTCTCGGGTGTTACAAAATTCCTAGGAAAAGAAAACAAATAAGGGTGATATTATATTCCTAGTAAGAGTTATGTAAAATGAAGGCTATCATAATTAAATTAATAATAATCAATATAGAATAATAAATATGGAAATTTAAATATTTTAACAAACATTCCATTTAATAAATAACATGAATGTCAAGATTAGAGGAGGAATAATCAATATATAAAGATAAATTAGTGAACACTCATTCCATTTAAATAACTTGAAATTAATGAATAGATAAGGAATAATCAATATATGAATGTAAATAAATGAACATTCGTTCCATTTAAATACCTTGACTATCCTAAATAGATAAATAATAATCAATATAGAATAGTAAATAAGTGAAAACACATACCATTAAATTAATAACTGAGAATGAAATGAATACATAGATAATTTATATTTGAAGATATTATGGATAATAATTACTGAATTCTTAATTAATTAAACACTTAATTACTGTATATCATGATCTTAGGCATCATGATACCTCTACTATAAATACCTTTCACAAAAAAGTTTAAAACTTTTGGTAAAAACTCATTAAATGATATATCACTAAGTTGAGTCATGATATTACTAATGCATTGTGAGGATAAATAATTCTAGGCCCACCTATCACTTTATGTTTAAATAATTCCTCATAAATTGAATAATTGATTTACTTCATAAACAATGCGTCTTATCATCCAATATCCATATTGAGTAAAGAATAAAGATTTATCAATATTTTCCCAAGTAAACAAATAAATCTCAAAGTAGAACATGTTGTATAAAACTTATATACTATTTAGGCATAAAACATATACATGATAAATAATGTGGATATTTTGGGGAAATTCAATGTCCAATGATCTGAGGAAATTAAATATTTCAAGGGAAAGTTAATTATTACAAAAATAAATCAAGGTAATGAATGTCAATACTTCCCTTGGTCAAAATGATCATATCCATATATATAATGAATAATTATGGTATCAATACAACATATAATAAGTGGATTATAATTATAATAATTTTTTTTGTCATTGATGAATAGAAATTCAAAGAAAATATTCCTTAAAACATTATTTTGGAAAATAACCATTACACTTTGAAAATAAACTTTTAAAAATAAAATTTCACAAAAAATTTTGAAAATAATTTTCTTTGAATGTAATATTTGAAACTTATAAAATAATATTTAAAACATTTAGTGTTTATGATGTATGAAAATTCTATTCATGTCATATATGTCAAAACAAAGATTCCTTTCACTTTTTTGGTAAAATCCATGCGGACTTGTTTTGAAAATAACATGAAAATTCCTTTCCCAACATTTTTTTAGAGTATAAATGGGTAAAAATATTTTTAATAAATCATTTTTAAATGGTCTAAAAACATTTTTTCAATCATTTTTTAAAAACATGTATTTTGATGAAAATGATTCTTCGATCGAAGAGATAAATAAAGTAGGGTTAAAAAACAATTCTCAATAATTTTTAGTACCGTTGATTGGATAAACGGTACCATTAAATTAAAAATCATGAATAAACAAAGGATAATACAATTAAAGGTTTTCATTATCCAATTATCAAATAATCTACTTAAATGGAAATTCAATCATAAATAATCCCGAATATAATGTGATTTGGAAGTAAATAATTAAAAAGATCATAACATTGAAATGAGAATTAACCAATGAATAAATTATGTGAGTAAAATGTAAATTCACATAAAACAAGTTTAAATAAGACATAATATATTAAAATTTAATTACACACATAATATTTTAATATCAAAGACAATTAATAAGTAATATAACCTAATGAAAAAAATTGAGTTATGAAATTTGTTACCACTTGGTAACTTTTAATTCAAATTACCTTGGATGAAAAAATTTAAAATTGACACATAAAAATACCATTAAGTATGAATGAATCATGATATAATATATAAAATGGTAATTATGTGCACCATATAAAAAATTAGGTGCACAATAATAAAATATGCCTCAATTAAGGAAAATTGGGACAAAGTCCCTTACTCTACACTTCCTTTTGGTTGAACATTATTTAACCTCCTGTATAATGGATTTAAGAATGTAATTAATTTATACCAGAACTATGTTCATATATTATCCTATATTATCCTTTTATAACATATCATTACCTATAATTTTAATAATATTTCATTACTTTCATCATTTTTAGTGTTAATTACCTTATTTTCTCATATGTGTTTTGTCATGAAAGTCCTAGAACTTGCATGTATTATATAGTTCCATTATATAAAAATGATATTAATTTTATAAATATATTTTATTTTTTATTAGATACATTTTCATAATCTTTATCAAAATTTGAACATGGAGAATGGATCACATCCTTTTGTGAAGACAATATGTTGTACATACGCATCGAGCAATGTTATCATTTCTTTAACGGGTGAAAGGGTAAGGAATTAGGTGATATATTAATTTTCTAGAGTAAATATAATGTTATATATATATCATATACATTCATTAAATTTATCTATATTACTTTCTAAGTAAATATTAAGTGAGAAAATTAATCACATTTCTTCGTTACGTGGTTGTCTACCGTACACACGAGAGACGTTATCATAATTTAAATTTCATAGAAAGTAAAAATTTATATGTGATACTATATTTCAAGAAGTATAATAATATAATAAATATAATATATAATAGTTAAATACAACATTATATCCATTTTTAAAAGGTGGTGATGAAAAATGAGTTACATTAGTTTGCGAGGCGGTAGTCCTCCATATACACGGCTGACAGTTTTGTTTCACATTTGATGGAATAGGATATGGATATAGGTAATTACCTTAACTTAATACAATATAAGTATATGGAATATAATTAGGTTGTTATATAATAATTGTTTAATAAAATTTAAATAATGTGGAATAAGAAACAAAAACACGTTTATTTAGGAAAATTACCTCTTCTTCAGAAAACTTCATTATGTTTGCACCAAAATCCTTCATAGGTTGTATTTATGATAGAAACAAGAAATATATAATTTTTGGAGTAGAGTAAGTAAGTTATTTTTTTAATTATTGGCTAAGACAAATGGATTTAGAAGTTTTAAGAGTGGAGGAGAGGGAGTGGCCTTTTATAAGTGGGGGCGAGGAGACACATAGAATTTTTGAAAAAAATCAATCACACCCAGGTTTTTATCATTCCAAAATCCTAAAAAATGGTTATTACAGACACTTAGAGGTGATAAGGTCGAAATATTTCCTATAATTTGGTTTTTTAAAACTGGGAAGGTCATTTTGAACTATAAATTTTTAGCTTAACCTCCCAATAAATAAGTTTTTACCTTTACCACAGTAATTAATTTTTACTCCTTTTACTAATAATAATGGTAAAAAATTAAGTTAAACTTGTTATATAATATAAATTATTCTGATTAAAAATATTAAATCCATTTTTTCAAATTTAATAATCAAAATTGGAAAAATCCAATATAAAATTATACAAGCACATGTGATGAGAAAGTGGGGTTTCAAAGATAAATTCCCATAAGTATAGAACATTTCAATATAAAAATTTAATATAAAATTTATTTCAATGACATAAATTAGCTAAATTATAATATAATTGAACTAGATTTACTTTAAACTCAATTTAAAAAGTAACTCCACCCTATAAATTATTTAAACAAAAATGAAGTTTTCAATGAATATCAATATTTTTTCTATTCATTGAGAAATGAAACATTTTAGAAGAATCTCAAAAATATGTCCTAAGATAATATTTATATGAAAATTTAAAAAAAACATAATTTAATTTTTTAATATTCATTTTTTAAAAGTGGTAAAATTAATTTTATATTATGTGGGAAAATTGAGACAAAACCATTTTTTATAAAAATATATCTTTTCATAAAACAATTATTTTTCTTTTAAATTATTCTTGTTTTATTTATAATCAACTGATAAAAAATATTTTCATAATTTATTTAGTAATATCAATACCTTATGATTTAATATCTATTTTATAATGATATATTATATTATGGTTCATTTAGACTCTAAGTTGTGTGCTTTGTAAGCTATCGAATATAACAAATTTATTTAAAAATAAATATATCAAAAAGCATAAAGGTGTTACATTATCTTCTAAGATTAGTGTTTCATTTCAAATATTTCATCGAACAAAAGTTTATTTTTTTTAAATATTTGGGTGTTACAGGAAAGTCTCAGAATTATATATCTCCCCAAAGTATCTATAGGTCTCATGAGACAAACCAGTTGGTTGACCTTATTAAATAGGGTTTTAGTGGAGTTTTTTATATGCTTTCTAGATTTTTTTTAAAATCTACATATGTTTAATTTTTTTTAAAAATAAGCATTAAAGGTGGCATCACCGATGCCTCCTTTACCCTTAAATAGTACATTTTTCCTTCAATTTTAATTATTTTTTATATGTATTTAAAATTTAATGTTTTATTGTTATTTTATTATGGTTATATGTATTTATAAATAAAAAATGTTTCAACATAATTTATCTTTTATTCAAGTATGTGACTTTTATAACCTATAAAATATAAAATATAAGACCAATATGAATAACATTTTAAACATTGATTAAACATATAACATATAGTTGACAATATAAAGAATTTTATTTAAAAATGTTGATGCAAAAATAATTTATAAGATTTCCAATTAACCTACTTGAAACTTAAAAATGTTTCAAGTACCTTCCTTTGCTAGCTTATAAAATATAAACTATAAGACCGATATGAATGAAATTTTAAAAAATGACTAAACATATAACTATTACTCTAAAATAAAAATAATCTCTTAAAAAATGTTGATGAAAAATAATTTATAAGATTTCTAATCCACCTATTAGAAACATAAAAATGTTTCATGTACTTGAAATTTAAAAATGTTTCAAGTACATGAATTTTCTAGCCTATATAATATAAATTATAATACATATTTGAATGAAATTTTTAAAATTGATTAAATATATAACTAATAGTTGAAAATCAAAAAAAATTCGTAAAAAATGTTGTTAAAAAATAATTTATAAGCTTTCTAATCCAACTACTTGAACTTAATTTTTTTTTCATGTACGTTCCTTTTCTATCCTATATAATATAGCCTATAATACCAATATGAATGATATTTTAAACATGGATTAAACATATAATACTTAGTTTAATTTTTAATTTTTATTTATATGGGACTTATAGTTTGTATTTTATATGATTTCAAAGTCAATTAGGTGGCTTAGGATCCTCCTTGATATTCATTCTTTTCGCTCTCACTTCTAAGTTATTTTTGTTAAATTCAATTCATTATTATTTATTTATTTTATTAATGAAACTCTTTATTTTTAAAAAAAAAATTAGATGTTTAGGCTATCTTTTAAATTTTATTTACATTTTTTTATACTGTATATTTTATAATCTTTTAAAGTTATTTACTTGAAATTTAATAATTATTTTTATGACTTTGAAAGCTATCAAATATAAGTTGTGCCTAAAATATAAATGAAAACTAAAATACTATATAAACATATAAAAAGGGATAATAATAATAATATATTCATTTCAGTAGACATAAAACATATAAATGATCATGTAAAATCAATAAATATGTCTATGGAGATGAGATTCTATCTTGATTGGTGGTCTACGAATAGGTTGTCCCCATCGACTGCATAGTGGAGTCTGATGACCTAGAGAGGGATGATTGTCGGGCACTAGAATATAAACCATTGCATCCCATATATATGTGTCAGTGGGAGGAGTTGTCAACTGCATCTCGTACTGCCCTCTGGATCCTTCTTCTACTAGGGTGGTAGAAGGACCTACCATCAATGTAGTGGGGAACCAAGCCTTTGATGGAGTTATAAACCAAGAATGCGATGGATCTGGACCCCATGGTTACGATAGATCTAGAGCACAGGGATGTGATGGATCTGGACCCCAAGGCTGCAATGGATATATACCCCAATATGGAGAGAACTGTGGATATCCTGTCAAGAAAGATGGATCCCATGCCACTTGAGGAATATCCTGAATTGGCTGATGCTGGACCACTAGAGGGATGACCTTTTCCTATAGAATAGGTGAGGCCTCACATGTTGCACGATGTTGTCTACGTCATCATGGTCATTAATCCTTAGCACCAGAAGCTGTTGTATGATGTTACTCTGGTGATGGAATCTCCTCTCTCTTGTCCAGATGCTCAAAGGTGCTCTCAGAAAGCTCATGAAAAGATTCTCTTGCCTCCAGCGTTGCAGCATGGACATCTACCTGGCTAAAGACCCCCTCCTCCTCTTCATCACTCTTGAAAACAAGCTAGTTTGCGTGACTTTCCTATAATTAGATTCAAATTGAATTAGAAAATAATAAAATAAGAAAAATCGTGTAAATTTATTAACTTACCATCCTCTGCATCTCTTTATCACGTCAACTAAGATACAATATAGAATTTAGTCTATAACATGGATCATAATCAACCTACTCTGAAATAAATAATCGATTCATAGGTACACTCTAAATATGAAACTCTGCACGTCTCTACTAGCAGTCGATAAAGTGGTCATGTACTCGGGGCCAATCCTCATCCTACCTCCCTATGAGCTTCATCCTATGAAGCTCTTTTTTTTGTATCGATTACAATGGAATCGACTTAGAATAGAAAAACTGGCACATGACACTGCCAGGATGTTGACATTCAATAATAAGGAAGTGAATGAGAGGCACTACAACCATAACATCCTAAATCCCAATAGTGCAGTATGTTGGCAACCGGCCCATAATACTCCAGTATGGAAGCCATGAAATATGAAATGACATTTGAATTTATCAAAAAAACTCCTAACTAAAAACCAAAATTGATGCTATTATTAAATTTGTTCGATAGTGATAGATTGTATATACATACTTGATCAGGTAAGAGACAATCTAACTAGATCTGATATATGCCCAAATTGTATCTCATAACCATGTCGAAATTGTGTCACTGACACCAACTGTGAAATACATCATCAATAGTGACAAATTGTAACACCCTGAGATTTTATGAGAAATATTTTTTATGTCTTATGTTATACACAACACCAAAGTAATCTTACACTACACACAACACTGGCTTGGCTTGCGTTACACGCAATCATGACCTTCCTCGATAGCGTGTGTAGTACACAATACCGGGTTTCACTAAACAATGATATATTGTTATAATATTATTATGGACTATCCGTTATGAATAGTATTAACTAAATTTTGAATTTTATAAAATTATTATTCATCTTACACTTTTTTTAAAACCTGGTATAAGAAAAAAATAATTTTTTCGGGCAAAATAAGTATTTTTTCCAAAAATGTAGTTTTGCCGCCTTTTGATGGCGCGTCCACATTAAATCTAGTTTTTAACATGTTTATAAGTTCAATTTGACAAAATAAAATTCTTCTTTGGAATCAGGATATAAAAATTTACTTTGGATAAAATTTTCATATTATTTTGATAACTTTCATATTTTAATGAATAGTAAAAACATGCTATATTTTAATTAAAAACAACTTTTTTCATTGCAATAATTTATATGGTTAAATTATAATTTTGAATGGTTTTAAATTATAAATATAATATATATTTACCATTTAATATAATTTATATCATTACCATTAATTTTACTCTGAATTCATAGGTAAAAACATTTCAATCTTTGGCAATGTTTTAACTTTTAAAACCCATTTTCTAAACAACGGGATAACTTTTAAATTAATTAATGCAACTTCTGTGTTTTGAATTTTGAAAAATGGATTCTATAATTTAATTCAGTGGGTTTGAATTATGTTAATAGGTTACTCTTATTTTTTTGATATTATGAATATTAACTAAAGTAATTTTTATTTACTGTTGTTAAAGGTAAATCGGGTAATTAAGGGTAAAAATAAGATTATAAAATTACCCTAACACCTGCCAAAATTCTATTATATGACTAAACGTTGACCCATATAACCTAAGAGTTGGATTAGATTCATTTTATGGACTTTTGATCATGAAAATAATTTAATTATTATTAAAACCAAAGAAAGTGACAACATGTCACTCTCTTAAATCTTATAAGTATAATAATTTTAATTTAGTGATAAACTTCATAAAACTTTGAAAATGAATAGTATAAATAATTTTAATAAAATTATCTACATCATGTTAATTTATTTAGAATTCTTAGGGATTAAATAATTATCATTAAAGGTGACACAATAGTGATGTTGAAATTATTTTATAGATTGAAATATCAAATAAATGGTTTTAAAAATATTAAAATAAATATTATATGAACTATTTAATGATCTCCACGAATTTTCCAGATACATATGACATGTTATGAGTCTATTAAATCTTTTATTTCGAACATTTCTTCTGTGTGGATTTTATTTAAATTAAAAAAATGAATAGTGTCAAAATTGACACTATTGTTATTTTATAAAAATAACATAATATAAAATTGTTTAAAAATCACAAATATATTTAAAAATTATAAATTAAAATTTATAGGGTTTAAAATTTCATATATTATCTAATTATGGACAATTTACAACACATAAGTAATTATTTATAAGAAGTAAAAATTTATAATCATATTACCACAAATAAAATTAAATAGATTAAATAAGGATAAATCAAGTTGATAAGGTTTAAAATAAATTTTAAACATGTATAAATTTTAATTGTTGATGATATCACAACCACATATCATCTAATATTTAAATATGAGTCATTTCTGGAGGTTTTTAAGTGGGGTTTGATTTATTATAAATTAATATTTTTGAGGTTTCCAAAGGTGCCCCTCTCCTCCCTTATAAAAGGGCACCTCCTCTTTCTCTTATTTACACAAATTTTAGCCTTCAAGATCGTCCAAACCATGCCAATTTATCTTCTACACTTTCCTAGAAACATACTAGAGGTCCTGGTATTCCTCCAAGACCAACTTTAGTTCCCTAAGATGAGGTTAAGAAGAGACGCTTTGAAGAAGAGGTAATATCCTTTACCGATTCTTTCAAAATTATTTCTTCTTCTACTTATTAAATATGAGTTGTTTAATTATTGAGTAATAACTCTAATATAAATTTTATATTGATATGTTATTATTAATATGAAACAACCATGTTCTATCTTCTATCCATCCTATGAACGAAACGAAATCACCACACATGCGTACGTACAACCTACCGTCTCCACACTGTGGTGTAATCTTTTATTTCATCACTAACATACTTGGATGGGTATATGATTGAATAAATAACTATATATGATCAATTTAAAGTAATATTTATTCTGAAATATTATACACCATACACTTCAATACAATTCCACCATCATGGGAATGATATCATCACTCGTGCGTACTTACGACCTACCGTCTCCACGATGTGATGTGACTAATTATACATGATCTTCATTGAATAATGATTATATAAATGAATTTAATGAATAAATATGATATATATTACATTAATACCATTCTGTAAATGAGTTATCTATAACTTAAAAAGAGGAATAAGAATCTATTCGACAAAACACGCATAAGAACATAAAGCAATGAACACCCGAATAACAAGTAGTAATGAAATATTACTAATAAGAAGATAAAAATATGACCATATATGATATCATAACAATGAATATGATTCTGTAATAAGTTAATGGAATTATTTAAATCATTATACAGGAGGTTCAGATATGTACAAAGCATATCAGAACTAAGGTAAAGGAAAATCTCGCAAATCTCATTTTTTATCTGAGATTATTTATACTTTGGTAATTAATAGGGCATATTTATCATCCAAATCCATGTTTACTCAATATTTAATATTATTTCTATCCTACTACAATGGTTTAAATCAAATTTTACCTATTGGTTAGTTTTTAGTGAAAGATATGAACAAAATCTTTTGTCGTTTGCACTATGAGGTACTTTTTGACTTTTTTGGCCAAATACGAGAAGAATGCTTTTTTTAACTTATAAGACATGAATGAATTTTTATAATTTCATAGAAAATTATTTCCATGAAGCTTCCTTTATAGGTTTTCAAGTTTATTTTTGATCAACTTATTTTATTTTATAATTTTATGACATGTTAATAAAGAAAAAATGTTTTTGAAGTAGAAAGGATATTTTCCTCAAGAATGGAGTTCAAGTGTTTTATCAAAATTATTTTCCATCTAAGATAATATAGGGTTCTGTTTATATCCCTATTTTTACATTGATTTGATTATGTTATAATGGAATTATTTTTATGATTTCCTTTTATGGATTATGTTATGATGGCGTGATGTCTAAGAATCCCATTTTTATTAAATGGGTTATACTATGATGTATGATTTATGATTTTGTGGCACACATAAGAATGGTTTAATTATGAGATGGGTGGGACCTATATCTCCCTCCAATGCATTGGGTAAAGATTTATATCTCATGAGATAGACATGGCTAGAACAACAAGTTAATCTGGTTCAGTGATATAGGACTGGAAAAAGGAGTGAACTTGGTTCAGTAATGGACTTTATTTGCTATGATGGTATTCGAAAAGAGCCTTGACTAATATGAAATGATTTTATATGATTATGTGTTTATGCCATAAAGTTTCATGTTTTATGTTATGATTATTGGGATTATATCTCACTACTATTATTTATCCCATGTTATGATATTATGATCTCCTTTCCAGGTTATTATTTTCAAAATGTTATGTTCTTATGAAAATGATATGATTGATATTTATTTTGTTTACCCTTACTGAGCATTTGAGATCACCCTTTTTTATGTTTTATTTTTCCTAGGTCATGAAGAAGGGTATTAAGTAGTATATGCCAAAAAGGGACTCTAGATATGATGAAATAAATGGGAGATAATGTAGATTATTTATGAACCGGTTGTTTATGTTTCTCAATTTATAAAGACACTATACCTATATGCTCATATCATAGTTTTGGTATAAGTATTAATAAGTATGCTTCAATTCTGAAGTAATAACCATGTATGTAAAGTATGGGTCATTATAGTTGGTATCAGAGGAAAGGTATAGTCACCCTTTGGAAACTAGGATGTGAAAGCCTTAGTAAGAACCCTAAGGATATGTCTAACATAGGACAAAATCATAGTGTTTTAGAAATGGCCATGAATAACCTATGATAAGACCTTAAGTGTGAAATTTTATTCTTGATTATGTGGTTTTATTGTTATGATTAGTGTTTCTCACACTATGATTATTGGTTTTAGTCAATGGATGGAAGTTGAAGGAACTGTGTTAATGCTGAATGTGACGGGAAATGCAATGATTCTCCCCCTGAGCAACCAATGTTATGGGAGCTGGAATGTAAAATCTTATAGCCATGCTCACACAAAATTCTCAAGCTATGAATCATGCAGGACTTCCAAACGAGAAAATGAAGGAGCAAGACTTTGTTGAATCCTTCATGAGGAATAATCCACCTTCATTCAGTGGGTCTTCTAATCCATTAGTGTCTGAACAATGGATTAGTACCACTGAAAAGATATTTTAAGTTCTATAATGTTTTGAACATGATAAAGTCATCTTAGCAGTATATCGTTTGGAAGGTTAAGATGATAAATGGTGGAATATTATTAAGAATACAAGGCAAAGGGATAAAATTGAGTCCATGTAATGGGATGAGTTAAATAACTTATTTTTCAATAAGTACTTCCCTCATATTCTTTGAAAAAAGATGGAGGAGTTTCTTGAACTGAAGCAAAAGGATGATGAATCTGTTGGTACCTATGAAGCAAATTTTACAAGACTTGCGAGGTACGCTTCTAGAATTATTATCCAACTTGAGAGTTATATAGATCAATTATTTAGTGGCTTAAAACCAAGTCTTCGAAGGGATTTAGCCATAAGGGACTTCAATAGCTAGGAATAAATTGTTCTATGTGCTCTCAAGGTTGAGATAGTGATTGGAGTAAGCCATCAGTCATATGGGTTTGATAAGAAGAGGAAAATGGAATTCAAATGGAAATCTAAAGGACACACCGAGAAGAAGATGAGTTTTCACTTATGCTCAAAGTGTGAAAAGAAACATAGAGGGAATTGTCTTAAAGGGACAAGTGAATGTTTTAATTGTGGAAAAGAAGGTCATTGGGCAGTTGAATGTCGAAATAATGGGAAGAAGATGTCTAATGATGCGAACAAAGAAAGGGATACACAGAATGCACCTCCTACACTTCAATGTTTAAAGTGCAAGGAAATGGGGAATTATGACAATCAATTCCTTAATCCAAGGGTTGTTGATGATGATCGACATCAACAAACTCTTAAGTCCAAAGACAAAGTAAAGTCACATGCAATTTCTCTCGGCGATGTAGAGTATGATAACGAAGTGGTGAAAGGTACACTTTCCATTCACTCTAAAGTAGAAAATGTTTTATTTGATTCTAGATCCACCCACTCTTTTATTTCTGAAGAATTTTCTAAGGGTATCGCCGTATTACCTCAACAATTAGATGTTGAGTTAGCTGTGACCACCCCTAATGGCACAACAGTCACATCAAAAGTTTACAATTCTTCTTCGATTGATGTTTTTGGGAAAGTGCTTCCTAAAAATCTTGTGATCCTTCCTATAGTGGAATTTGACATGATTCTTGGCATGGATTGGCTTTCTTTATATAGAGCTCATATCAATTGCCAAAGAATGGAAGTCACATTTCATATTCCAGATCAATATATGATCGTCTATCGATGCAAGGATGAACATAACCTTACAGTGGAAATTTCTTCCATATTATGGATCTTGATTCCACTAAATGAAGGTTATTTATCTCAAAGGGTTGGAGAGAAACTCACACTTAAGAATATGCCCATTGTACAGGAGTTTGATGATGTCTTTCCGAAGGAATTTCCAGGTCTTCCACCAAATTGTGAAATTGAGTTTTCAATAGAACTTATACCGGGTGCTTTATCTATTTCAAAGACACCTTATAGAATGGCCTCAATTGAGTTTTAGGAATTAAAGAAGAAAATCCAAGAGAATATTGATAAGGTATTCATACACCCTAGTTCATCACCTTGGGGAGCACCTATTCTATTTGTTAAGAAGAAAGATGGATCAATGAGACTCTATAATGATTATCGAGAACTTAACAAGATCACTATCAAGAAAAAATATCCTCTCCCACGCATTGATGACTTATTTGACCAACTACGTGGAGCTCAATACTTTTCCAAGATTGATCTTAGTTTAGGGTATCATCAATTAAGGGTCAAAAGGGAGGATATACCAAATACAACTTTTCGTACAAGGTTTGGACACTATGAATTTATAGTGATTCCATTTGTTCTTACTAATTACCCTACTATCTTCATGGATCTGATGAATAGAGTCTTTAGAGACTATCTTGATCAGTTTTTGGTAGTCTTTATAGACGATATTCTTGTCTATTCAAAGGCCAAGTGAGAACATGAAGATCGCTTGAGAATTGTATTGAAGACCCTGAGAAAGGAGAAGCTTTATGCCAAATTTACCAAGTGTGAATTTTGGCTTCAAAACGTTTCATTTTTGGGTCACATAATCTCAAAAGAGGGGATATCTGTGGATCCATAAAAAACAGAGGTTATCGAATGATGGTTGAGACCAACAACAGTAACTGAGATCCGAAGTTTTCTTGATCTGGCTAGATATTATCGACATTTTGTGAAATATTTTTCAAGGTTATCTAATCCACTCACCAGGTTGAATCGAACAGGAGTTATGTTCGTTTGGACGGAGGAGTGTAAAGATAATTTCAAAGAGTTAAAACGAAGGTTATCCAATGCACCTGTGCTCACACTACAATGTAGTGGAGAAAGGTTTGTGATCTACAGTGATGTATCTAAGAAGGGACTGGGGTGTGTTCTCATTCAAAATGATATGGTGATAGCTTATGCCTCACGATAGTTGAAAATACATGATAAAATTACCCAACTCATGATTTGGAGTTAGCCGCGGTAATCTTTGGATTAAAAATATGGAGGCATTATCTTCATGGTGAAAGGTGTGATATTTATACTGATCATAAAATTTTAAAGTATATTTTCACACAAAAGGAGCTGAATATGAGCCAAAGAAGATGGTTGGAGTTGATTAAGGATTACGACTAATCAATTCATTATCACCCTAGGAAAACAAAAAAGGTGGCAGATGCATTAAGTCGACAAGAAAATGCTAGATTATCCATGATGAGGATTACAAAAGATCCAATATTTATGGATTTACAAAGGATGGATCTTGGAATTATAATAGAAGGTGAGAAATCTTATCTTTCTCAAATGAATGTTCAACCATCTATACATGTGAAGATTAAAGAGGAATAAAAAGAATATGTGGAGTTACAAAAGAAGGTGAAAAATGTTCCTGAATTCCAAATTGATTGTGAGGAAATAATAAGGTTCATGAATTGGGTTTGTGTTCCTTCCATCCCAGAATTAAATAAGAAAATATTGGATAAAGCTCATAGTTCTTCATTCTCTATTCACCCTGGAAGCACGAAGATGTATAGGGACCTGAAAGAGTACTTCTGGTAGGATGGAATGAAAAGAGATGTTGCAGAATATGTCTCCTGATGCTTGGTTTATCAACAAGTTAAAGGTGAGAGACAGAAGTATAAGGGGATGTTACAACCATTACCCATACAAGAGTGGAAATGGGAAAACATCACTATTGACTTTGTCACTGGACTTCCCAAAACATCCAAAGGAAATAATTCTCTCTGGGTTATAGTTGATCGTCTCATATAGTCGGAACACTTCATTACTGTTAGAGAGGATTTCTCTCTTGATCATCTTGCCAGGATATATGTTAAGGAAGTGGTAAGATTGCATGGAGTACCACTTTACATTATATCTGATCAGGATCCGAGGTTTACCTCGAAGTTTTGGCGAAGTCTTCAACATACTCTGAATACATAGTTGAGTTTCAGCACTGCTTATCATCCTCAGACAGATGGTCAGTCTGAGAGAACAATTCAAACTATGGAAGATATTTTAAGAGTTTTCTCTATGGATTTTAAAGGTGGTTGGGATCAACACATACCTTTGGTGGAATTTTCTTATAATAATAGATTTCACTCCAGTATTCAGATCGCTCCTTATGAATCCCTCTATGGAAAGAAATGTATAACACCAACTTACTGGGATGATGTTGGGGAAAGAAAGCTATTATTACCTGATCTTGTTGATGAAATCATAGAAAAGGTCAGATCTATTCAACAAAAAATAATATTAGCTCAGATTCGACAAAAAGGTTATGCTGACAACCGAAGAAAAGACCTAGAGTTTGAAGTGGGTGATAAAGTGTTCTTATGAATATCTCCTTAGAAGAGAGTAATGAGATTTGGAAAGAAGGGAAAGTTGAGCCCTAGGTATATCCGTCCTTTCGAAATACTGGATCATGTTGCGAAGGTAGCTTACCGATTGGCACTTCCACAGAATCTTTCTCAAGTTCACGATGTGTTCCATGTATCTCTCCTAAGAAAGTACATACCTGATCCTTCACATGTACTAATCTTAGAAGTTGTACCACTGGAGCAAGATCTTTCTTTTGAAGAACAGCCGATAGAGATTCCGGATCGTAGCGAAAAAGTTCTGCGGAACAAGACCACTCGCTTTGTGAAAATTTTATGGAGGAACCACCAATTAGAAGAAGCTACATGGGAACTTGAGGATATGATGAGGGAGAGGTATCCTCATCTGTTTGTTACGAAATGACGAATTACGAGGGAGAAATTCATTTTAAGGGGGGTAGAATGTAACAACCTAATATTTTATGAAAAATATATTTTTTATGTATTATTTTATACGCAACACCAAAGGAATCTTTCACGACATACAACACTGGCTTGGCTTGCGTTACACGCAATCCCGACCTTCCTCGATAGCGCGTATAGTACACAATTCTGGGTTTCACTAAACAATGATATATTGATATAATATTATTATGGACTACCCGTTATGAAAATTATTAACTACATTTTGAATTTTATAACATTATTATTCATCTTACACTTTTTCTGAAACATGGTATGAGAACAAAATATTTTTTTCGGGAAAAATAAGTATTTTTCCAAAAATGCAGTTTTTCCGCCTTTTGATGGCGCACCCACATTAAATCTAGTTTTTAACATGTTTATAAGTTCAATTTGACAAAATAAAATTCTTATTTAGAATAAGGATATAAAAATTTACTTTGGATAAATTTTTCATATTATTCTGATAACTTTCATATTTTAATGAATAGTAAAAACACGCTATATTTTAATTAAAAACAACTTTTTTCATTGAAATAATTTATATGGTTAAATTATAATGTTGAATGGTTTTAAAGTATAAATAGAATATATTTTTACAATTTAATATAATGTATGTCATTACCATTAATTTTACTTAAAATTCATAGGTAAAAACATTTCAATCTTTGACAATGTTTTACTTTTAAAACCTATTTTCTAAACAACGGGATTAATTTTAAATTATTTACTGCAACTTCTATGTTTTGAATTTTGAAAAATGGATTCCATATTTTAATTAAGTTGGTCCAAATTATGTTAATAGGTTACTCTTATTTTTTTGATTTTATGAATAGTAACTACCGTAATTTTTATTTACTATAGTTAAAGGTAAATCAGGTAATTAAGGGTAAAAATAAGATTATAAAATTACCCTAAAAACTACCAAAATTCTATTGGATGACTAAAAGTCTACCCATATCACCTAAGGGTCGGATTAGATTCATTTTATTGACTTTTGACAATGAAAATAATTTAATTATTATTAAAACCAAAGAAAGTGACAACATGTCACTCTCTTAAATCTTATAAGTATAATAATTTTAATTTAATGATAAACTTCATGAAACTTCAAAAATTAATAGTATATAGAAATATAATAAAATTATATACATCATTTGAATTTATTTAGAATTTTTAGGGATTAAATAAGTATCATTAAAGGTGACACAACAGTGATGTCGAAATTATTTTATGGATAGAAATATTAAATAAATGGTTTTAAAAATATTAAAATAAATATTATATAAACTATTTAATCTGATCCACTAATTTTATAGATAAATATGACATGTTATGAGTCTATTAAGTCTTTTATTTAGAACATATCTTCTGTTTGGATTTTATTTAAATTAAAATAAATGAATAGTGTCAAAATTGACACTATTATTATTTTATAAAAATAACATAGTATAAAATTGTTTAAAAATCACAAATATATTTAAAAATTATAAATTAAAATTTATATGGTCTAGAAATAATATATTATCCAATTATGGACAATTCACAACACATAAGTAATTATTTATAACAATTTAAAATTTAGAATCTTATTACCACAAATAAAATTAAATAGATTAAATAAGGGTAAATCATGTTGATAAGGTTTAAAATAAATTTTAAACATGTATAAATTTTATTGGTTGATGAGATCACAACACCATATCATCTAATATTATAATATGAGTCATTTTTGTAGGTTTTTAAGTGGGTTTTGATTTATAATAAATTAATATTTTTGAGGTTTCCAAAGGTGCCCCTCTCCTCCCTTATAAAAGGGAACCTCCTCCCTCTCTTCTTTAAACAACTTTGAGCCTTCAAGATCATCCCAACCCTGCCAATTTCTCTTCTCAACTTCCCTAGAAACATAATAGAGGTCCTGGTCTTCCTCCAAGACCAAATGTAGTGCCCTAATAGGAGGTTAAGAAGAGGCGTGTCGAAGAAGAGGTAATATCCATTACCGATTCTTTCAAAATTATTTCTTCCTCTACTTACTTTATATGAGTTATTTCATTATTAAGTAATAACTAAAGTATCAATTTTGTACTGATATGTTATTATGAATATGAAACAACCATGTTCTATATTCTATCCATCCTATGAAAGAAATGAAATCACCATGCATGCGTATGTTAGGCCTACCATCTCCACGCTGTGGTGTAATCTTTTATTTCATCACTAACATACTTGGATGGGTATATTATGGAAGGAATGACTATATATGATCATTTTAAAGTAATATTGATTCTGAAATATTATACACCATACAATTCAATACAATTCCATGATCATGGGAATGATATCATCGCTCGTGCGTACGTATGACCTACCGTCTCCACGATGTGATGTGACTTGTTCTACATGATTTTTCATTGAATAATGATTATATAAATGAATTTAATGAATAAATATGATATATATTATAGTAATACAATTATGTAAATGAGGTATCTATATCCTAAAAATAGGAATAAGAATTTATTCGACAAAACACGCATAAGAACATAAAGCAATGAACACCCGAATAACAAGTAGTAATGAAATATTACTAATCAGAAGATAAGAATATGAACATATATGATATAATAACAATGCATATGATTCTGTAATAAGTCAATAAAATTATTTAAATCATTATACAGAAGGTTCGGATACGTACAAAGCATATCAGACCTAAGGTAAGTGAAAATCTCGTAATCTCATTTTTTATCCAAGATTGTTTATACTTCAGTATTTACTGGGGCATATTTATCATCCACATCCATTTTCCCTCAATATTTAATAATATTTCTATCCTCCTATAATGTTTTAAATTAAATTTTACCAATTGGTGAATTTTTAGTAAAATATATGAACGAAATCTTTTGTCCTTTGTAGTACGAGGTACTTTTTGACTTTTTCGGCCAAATACGAGAAGAATGTTTTTTTAACTTATATGAAATGAATGGATTTTTATGATTTCATAGAAAATTATTTCCATGAAACTTTATTTACCGGTTTTCAAGTTTATTTTTGATCAACTTCTTTTAGTTTATAATTTTATGATGTGTTAAGAAAGGAAAAATGTTTTTGAAGTAGAAAGGATATTTTCCTCAAGAATGGAGTTCAAGTGTTTTATCAAAATTATTTTCCATATAAGATAATATAGAGTTATGTTTATATCCCTTTTTGTACATTTATTTGATTATGTTATGATGGAATTATTTTTATGATGTCCTTTTTTGGATTATGTTATGATGGCATGATGTTTAAGAATCCCATTTTTATTAAATGGGGTATGCTATGATGTATGATTTATGATTTTGTGGCACACATAAGAATGGTTTCATTATGAGATGGGTGGGACCTATATCTCCCTCCAATGCATTGGGTAAAGATTTATATCTCATGAGATAGACATGGATGAAACATCAAGTTAATCTAGTTCAGTGATACAGGACTGGAACGAGGAGTGAACTCGTTTCAGTAATGGACTTTGTCCGCTATGATGAACTTGGAAAAGAGCCTTAACTAATTTGAAATGATTTTCTATGATTATGTGTGTATGACACAAAGTTTCATGTTTTAAGTTCTGATTATTGGGATTACATCTCACTACTATGATTTATCCCATGTTATGATATTATGATCTCTTTTGCAGGTTAAGATTTTCAGAATGTTATATTCTTATGAATATGATATGATTGATATTTCTTTTGTTTACCCTTACTGAGCATTTGAGCTCACCCCTTTGTATGTTTTCTTTTCCCCAGTTTAGGAAGAAGAGTATTAAGTAGGATATGCCAAAAAGGGACTCTAGATATGACAAAATAAACGGGAGACAATGTAGATGATTTATGAACCAGTTGTTTATGTTTCCCAGTTTCTAAAGACACTATAACTATATGGTCTGTAATGACCTGCGTTTTGAATCCAGTTAAAAAGTGGGGGAAATTGAACTTTCTCAATTACTGAACCGGTCATTTTTAGAAACGGGCTTTGGAATGAGTTTATAAAGGTTTGAACCCTTCTTTTTAATGTTTTTGGACTTGGGTGAATGCCCGTTAAGTTTCACGGGTCGCCCGAGGGGTTTCGAAAGCAAAAAACCCTAGTTCTTTAAAGGGATGCAGAGGGTGCACAGTTGGCATACGGGTTGACCAAGCTGTGGGGCCTAAATCGTGCAGCCCAAATCTGGTGGATAGTGGCATGCACATATGATGCGCACAGTTTCCCTAAACCATGTGCTTAGCCCGTGCGAGAGATCTCTTGGAGGCAGAAGACTCCGCACGGTTTGCGCACGGTTTGGAAAACCGTGCGGGTCAAACCGTGCGCTCGGGTATGTTTTAGGGTTTTAATTAAAATTAGAATAAAAATAAAAATAAAATAAATAAAAACCCTAATATATCTCTCCCTCACCCTCACTCAACCCGCACGCAGCCCCCTCCTCTCCCGTGATCCGCACACGAGCACCCTCCATGGCCTCCTCCGGATTGAGCTCCTCCAGACGGTTTTCTTGGCGATTCTTTTTCCGAACCTCCATGGCAATCCTTCTCTTCCCCTATCCTCTCATCCTTGGCTGATTTTTGGTCTTCTCTTTTCCCTATTTTGGTTCGGCCGCATCTCACTAGGTTTAGGGTTGGTTTGATTTCGGTTTCATTCTTGCTTCCGTTTGTTCTAGGGTTATGTGAAAGGCTTCTCGGGTCGTGTTTGGGTGTATCCTGGTGACCGCCACCGAAGGAGAAGTGATTCTCCACATTCTGGTCCACCGGTTTGATTCCGAGGTAAGGGTTTTACCCAGTTTTGGTTTGCGTGACTTCCTATTAGTGTCTTAGGTTGTTTTAGAGGTTCCTGGTTTGTTTTCCGTAGTGCGTTGGACCTTTGGAGTTGGTTTCAGGTTGTCGGAGCTTAGGCGACTCACCTGCGCAGGCATAGGTACGTATTTGTATGTACGTGGGTTCCCCCAGCGTGTGTATATTTGTACATGGTAGCGGATATACACGTACGAGGCTAGTTGTCCCCATTGCATATATAAAAAGTGCCTGCGCAGGTGAGCAGAGACAGGCTTATGTGTATAAGCATATATGTAAGGATCCTCTTGTGCATGCTCATGGCCATGTGGAGCATGTGCATAGAGGCTAAGTGTCTTTATACGTATGTGGAATCACATATGACTCGTGGGGGAGTAGTAGCGGCAGCTTTAGTTATAAAGCACCAAGAGCCGGAGTGGACGGATGGATCCACCTTGAGGTAGGGTCCCTCTCCTTGCCCTTTTAAAAATTAAAGTGAGGATTTTAAAGAATTTAATACTGCACTACTTTAATTATGCATGTTTAGTTCCAATCAAATGCTATTGTGCAAAGAGTGTGAATTGCAGGGACAAGATTAAAATGGTTTCTTGGTCACTAAACTAATGATTTAATAATAAAACCCCTCGATCAGAGGTGCACTATCTTCAAGATAAAAAGTAGTGATAGAATTTTTTATGATTGGCTGCTGGATTGTTATAATGCCTATTTGATTCTTTATATGTGAACTAGTCTTGTTGAGACAAGTAGGATGAAATGGCTGTGATACTTGTGTTGGGGTCAATTTTCCATGTTAGGCAAATTGAGTAATATGGTAACCTTTAAATGGAATGACCCTCATGGGGAACCCTTTCCCAATTTTCCATGTTTAGGCAAATTGGATGAAATGACCTTGAATAGGGAAACTGTTCTAAATGATATAGTTAATGGGTTGGGTTGTGAATTTGATCTGGTTAATTGGAGCACATAAGAGGTAATGCCTTATGTGTTGTTTTATAAGTATTAATGATGGTTTAACTGAATAGCACAGTAGAGACAGTTTGAGCATGACCCTAGTGTTTATTGTTATGGTTGTGAATGAGTACGATATTTGATTTTGTGATGTTGTGAGATGGAAATGCCATGTTTTATTGATATGAATGTTATAAGAAGTGTATTCCTTATAACCTATACTATTAAATGATTAAGCTTCGGGCTAGGGGAAGACCGTGAGAACTCCCCTAATTGAATGATAAAGCTTCGGGCTAGGGGTAGACCGTGAGAGTTCCCCTATGTTACGGCTTTGCGCTAAGGTTAGACTGTGAGAGCGCCCTTGAACCGTTCTTAAGCTTCGGGCTGGGGATAGTCCGTGAGAGCTTCCCCAAGGTTGGGCCAGGGGTAGGATTGAGAGCACTGCCCCTGGGTTAAGGACCTCCATGAGTTCCGTCCCGGTCCTACCCAATGTATTATATATATATATATATATAAATTAAGGGTAGACTGCTAGAGCTCCCTTGAATAATTATTAATCCTTCAGGCCGGGGATACACCGTGAGAGCTTCCCCAAGGTTGGGTTAGGGGTAGGATCGAGAGCGCTGCCCCTGGGTTAAGGACGTCCGTGAGTTCCATCCCAGTCCTACCCATTGTATTATATACATATGGTGACATAATCGGGTTACTTTACCGGCAACGAGCCGAATCTGGTATAGATGTCAGGTTTCCTCTGGGAAATTGAGACCGGTGTTGTTATTCTTCTTTGTTATGTTTATTGAATCCTACTATACCTTCTTACTGCTTTAATTAATATTAAACTATCTGGATTGGGTTAGACACCGGTGGTTCCAGCCTACTGAGATTTATATCTCACACCATACTCGGGGCTCCATTGCACTGGGGTACCCGAGTAGACCTTCTTGCTTGCAGGACCTAGGTTGTCCGCTGTGCTGTTTGTACTCGAGGAGTTAGGAGCAAAGGACCAAGTGGGATCTTGGGATGCTCAGGAGATCGCCCGTCGGGATTTTCTGTCTTTTCTTCATTTTGTTTGTATTGTATTGGAAGCATACTGTACTGTTTACCACTTTCATAAATGTATAATCATTTGTACATACATGTATTGTAACTGGCTTTGTCCACCTTTTATAAAAGTGATCACTATTTATCTTCCACTGTTGTATGTTCATTGTTTATCTATTACTGCTTCCGCTATTGAATGTTATTTACTCTGAGATACCATTGTGCAACTCTGATAAGAGGGTATAGTCTCCCCACTATCACCTCCTGAGACCCTCGCTGCTAGTCGGCAGCCTCTGGAATATGGGGAGACGTGCTTGGGGCCATGTAACCTACCGGTCCGGCCACTGGTTCGATGGTGAGCCAGGTCAGGAAGTTACAAAGTGGTATCAGAGGAGTTTTCTCTTCTGATTTGTTTTACTGTTTGACATCATTAGATAGGGATAGGAAGAAACTGGAATTTGGTAATAATCTGTGTCTGGGATTGGACACCCCACGCATAGGGAAAATCCAAATTTCCTCGAATGGAATTTTTATCTAAATGATTTTGATTATTACGGTTGATTTGATTTCACCGTTGGGTGATGCACATGATTTATGCTGATACTATTGATGCAATTGTGGGTTCTATTTCTGTTGCAACCCGATGAGACGAGGGTATGCCATCTCATGAATCATATAGGCACCTTGTAAGAAATTGCATACCATGAATTATGTCATGCCATCTAGGATGCGTTAGTTTATGCCTGCTGTTGTGATAGGTGATGTGGTAGTTATTCCATGTTTCTGTGATATAACATGTTTCTGTGTTACTACTTACGATAACATGCTGTTTTTGAAAAAAAATGAGATTGGTTGCTTTTTCTAAATTAAGTGATTGCAGTTATGACAGGAGCCAAATTTTAGTTGTAAGGTGTATGGGCGCCTTATAGCTGGGAAAGGGTGACCTGCGTAATCGGATTTCTAAAAAAGGGCTGCTAAAGTTTTAATTGTGAAATGGGATTGGTTTCGATTAAAGGGAGCCAAATGCCAAACTGTAAAGTGTATGAGCTCTTTATAGATTGGTAGGTAGATAGCCGTATGACTGGATCATTATAATTGAGCATATTAATTTCTGAAATGTGATTCATTTCATCTAATGGGATCCAAATTTCAACCCATGGAGTGTATGGGTGCTTCATGAGTTGGAAAATACCAACTCATAATGAATGTGATGGAAGCATGCTTTGTGAAATGCTTAATTTTGTAAAATATGTTTGGATTTGATCTGTTGTGAGTTGGCTTTTTGGGACCCTCGTAGGTTGCCTAATTTGTTTAAAAGGAATTTATCGTGATAAATTGCTGGAAAAAGACAGGATGTCTGATTAATGTTTAATGGTTAAAAGGGAGTTTGTTGAGACTTGCCTACTTTGCTATGAGCTGTTTGTTAAAAATGATCAAGTGCCTAGTGATTTTTGATTTTGAAAGGGGTACTTGATGTGTTGAATTTAATCTTTTAAAGTTATTAAATGATAAATGTGATTAAATATAAAGGGCTTGGAAAAAGGAACCTATAGTGGTGTCCTCGGTTGAGACCCCGTGTGTGGGTAGGTTAATTCTTTCTTGTGAGTGCCTGGGAACAGAACCTTACATGTTTTCCGTCGCCTGCTTTCTTTTAGCAATGAAGTTAAATGTTAGGCTTTGAGCCCGATGACTTTTGTTGGGCATGACCAAATACTTGGGTCAATGCTTGTTTTTCGTGAGGGGCTAGCACGTGGTAGGTAGCTCCCTTAAAGCTTATGTGCTAGGATTGTTCGGTGAACTTTATGAAGTTTGGTACTGTTCGGGTACCGTTGTCCTGTGTAGGACTTCTAGTTCTAATGACACCCCTGTTCGGATGAGTGGTCATGCTTCTTTTGACCTTGTTAAGTGATTGGGCATTGGGAAATGCTCTGTATCAGTTGGTTGGACATGCCTTGGGCATGGTTGGTCGCCTCGTTGGTCGTTTGACCCTTTCTTTTTGCACAGTAATGGATGACTTGACATGTCATCGTCCAAGCGGATGGTCATATGGGAAAATATGACGTTTGCCTATATCTCTTATGCTGCTGTGTACGGTCTTGGGTCATCTTCGTGGTAGAGTGACCTGAGCATTTGTGAATCAAGTTGTCCCAATGCTCGGGATGATTTTCAGAAGACTCGGGTGGTTGACATGCCGATCTTGTTTCTTTGGTTTTCTTGTGCGTTTCGATGTGGTGATCGTGGCTCGGAGGAGCTACACACGTCCATTTAATCGTTATGAACAAGTCTGCTTAGGAGCAACTTGTCTTTCTCCTTTCGATGACACCGACCCTTATAAGGTGGGAAGCGTCGTGCCAATGAAGTATAGTGTGTTCTTCTGGGTAAAAGGAACACATCAAAAAGGAACACTTGGGAATGGTTGGGTTTGTTTGAATGCCTTTGAGGCTTGTAGGTGTCATTATGCGTCGATGCTTGCTCGACAGCATGACTTTGATCTGGTTGGCCGTGTATGCAACCCCTTTTAAGAAACATCATTGGTCGTGGAGGACTTCGGTGGTAAATCGTAAACAATAATGGAATGCCTTGGGCGGGAAAGAGGCTTTGTGATTGGTTTAGAAGTCTTGATGTGTCGGCTGGTGAAGCCGAGTTTCTTCTTTAGAGTCGACCAGGGGTAGTTTGACTGTTCTTCCTTCCATTTTTTGGTTATAAATAACAGGAATCCTTTTCAATCCTCTTAGTGTACTCTGTCATGAAACGAACATGTCCCCTATCTTGTTTTCATCCTGGATGCACTAAGGGAGCATCGGTCTTACATGCCGCGCTAATTTTTAAAGTCTATTGAGCTCGTTTGGTTGTTCTCCTTCGGTGTTTGGTGTAGGATGCATGGTTTCTCTCGTGGTTTGATCTTAAAAATGTCACCGAGAGTCGGGTATGAGCTTTGGTGAACGTTCTCGTGGTAAGTGTGAGATGCCTTGGGAGAAGGCATCATTGTACAGCTTGTAAAGCAATGGCCACCTAAGCCAGGCATCTTCTTGAATAGTCTGCCAGAGTGGCTTGACTCTTTTCAACTTGGGTTTAGATGTCGATGGGGAAATCAACCATTTGATTGTTTCAAAATCACGCTTGGTGCATCGTTGGAACACTTAGAGCGTGCTTTTGAAAGACAGTTCAAAAGGTAGTGGATCTGTGGTTTGAGTCTTGGCCATTTAACGTGGAAAAAAATATAAGGTGGGAAGTACCTTTGTTTGGTTGCTTGGCGAGGTGACGATTTGATCGTGTCTCTTGTGTGATGGCCTCGTGTAAGAGCTTTCGTGTTGGTTCGGTGGGAAAACGAGTGTTGGATCAGGTGTTGATGGCTTAAGTGTCGTGTGCTTAAGTGGGTGTTTGTTGGTGCGTGAGACATTTGGAAACATAACGCGATCATTTAAACGAAGCTTCACGACCCTTGTAGGCCGAGTGAGGTGTGTGTTGTTCCTGATGGCTTCTCGGGGATGAGAATTTCTAAGGTGGGAAGGTTGTAATGACCCGCGTTTTGAATCCTATTAAAAAGTGGGGGAAATTGAACTTTTTCAATTACTGAACTGGTTGTTTTTAGAAACGTGATTTGGAACGAGGTTCCGAAGGTTTGAACCCTTATTTTTAATGTTTTTGGACTTGGGAGAATTCCATTTATGTTTCTCGGGTGGCCCGAGGGGTTTCGGAAGCGACGAACCCCAGTTCTTTAAAGGGCTACAGAGGGTGCATGGTTGGTGCACAGGCTGACAAAGCCATGCAGCCTAAACTGTGCAGCCCAAATCTGTGGGACAGTGGTGTGCACACGGGCTGCGCACAGTTTCCCCAAACTGTGTGCTTAGCCCATGCGAGAGATCTCTTGGAGACAGAAGACTCCGCATGGTTTGCGCACTGTTTGGCAAACCGTGCGGGTCAAACCGTGCACTCGGGTATGTTTTAGGTTTTTAATTAAAATTGAAATAAAAAGAAAAATAAAATAAATAAAAACCCTAATCTATCTCTCCCTCACCCTCACTCAATCCACACGCAGCCCCCTCCTCTCCCGTGAGCCGCGTGCGAGCCCCCTCCACGACATCCTCCAGATTGAGCTCCTCCTGCTGGTTTTCTTGGCGATTATTCTTCCGAACCTCCATGGTAAGCCTTCACTTCCCCTCTCCTCTCATCCTTGGAAAATTTTCAGTCTTCTCTTTGCCCTATTTTGGTTCGACTGAATCTCCCTAGGTTTAGGGTTGGTTTGATTTCAGTTTCATTCTTGCTTCCGTTTGTTCTAGGGTTATGCCGAAGGATTCGTGGGTCGTGTTTGGGTGTATGCTGAAGACCGCCACCGAAGACGAGGTGATTCACCACATTTCGGTCTGTCGGTTTGATTCCGAGGTAAAGGCTTTACCTGTTTTTGTTTTGTGTGACTTCCAATTGGTGTCTTAGGTTGTTTAGAGGTTCCTGATTTGTTTTCCATAGTGCGTTGGACCTTTGGAGTTGGTTTCTGGTTTCCGGAGCTTAGACGACTCACCTGTGCAGGCATAGGTACATATATGTATGTATGTGGGTTCCCCCGACCTGCGTATATTTGTCCATGGCAGCGGATATACATGTATGAGGCTTGTTGTCCCCATTGCATATATAAAAAGTGTCTGCGCAGGTGAGCGGAGACAGGCATATGTGTATAAGCATATGTGTAAGGATCCTCTTGCGCATGCTCATGGCCATGCGGAGTGTGTGCATAGAGGCTAAGTGTCCTTATAAGTATGTGAAATCACACATGACTCATGGGGGAGTAGTAGCGGCAGCTTTAGTTAGAAAGCACCAAGAGCCGGAGTGGACGGATGGATCCACCTTGAGGCAGGGTCCCTTTCCTTGCCCTTTTAAAAATTAAAGTGAAGCTTTTAAAGAATTAATACTGCACTTCTTTAATTATTCACGTTTAGTTACAATCAAATGTTGTTTTGCAAAGAGTGTGAATTGCAGGGAAAAGATTAAAATGGTTTCTTGGTCACTAAACTAATGATTTAATAATAAAACCCCTCGATCAGAGGTGCCCCGTCTTCAAGATAAAAAGTTGTGATAGACTTTTTATGCTTGCCTGCTGAATTGTTATAATGTCTCTTTGATGATTTATATGTGAACTAGTCTTATTGAGACAAGTAGGATGAAATGGCTGTGATACTTGTATTGGGGTCAATTTTCCATGTTAGGAAAATTGAGTAATATGGTAACCTTTAAATGGAATGAACCTCATGGGGAACCCTTGCCCAATTTTCCATGTTTAGGAAAATTGGAAGAAATAACCTTGAATAGGGAAAGTGTTCTAAATGATATAGTTAATGGGTTGGGTTGTGAATTTGATCTGGTTAATTGGAGCGCATAAGAGGTAATGCCTTATGTGTTGTTTGATAAGTATGAATGATGGTTTAACTGAATAACACACTAGAGAGGGTTAGATCATGACCATAGTGTTTATTGTTATGGTTGTGAATGAGTACCATATTTGATTTTGTGATGTTGTGAGATGGAAATGCCATGTTTTATTTATATGAATGTTATAAGAAGTGTATGCCTTATAACCTATACTATTAAATGATTAATCTTCAGGCTAGGGGAAGACTGTGAGAGCTCCCCTAATTGAATGATAAAGCTTCAGGCCAAGGGTAGACCATGAGAGCTCCCCTATGTTACGGCTTCACGCTAAGGGTAGACTGTGAGAGATCCCTTGAATCATTCTTAAGCTTCGGGCTGGGGATAGACTATGAGAGCTTCCCCAAGGATGGGCCAGGGGTAGGATCGAGTGTGCTGCCCCTGGGTTAAGGACGTCCGTGAGTTCCGTCCCGGTCCTACCCAATGTATTATATATATATATATATATATATATTAAGGGTAGACTACGAGAGCTCCCTTGAATAATTATTAAGCCTTCAGATCGGGGATAGACCGGGAGAGCTTCCCCAAGGTTAGGCCAGGGGTAGGATCGAGAGTGCTGCCCCTGGGTTAATGACGTTCGTGAGTTCCATCCCGGTCCTACCCAACGTATTATATACATATGGTGACATGATCGGGTTACTTTACCGGCAACGAGCTGAAGCTGGTATAGCCGTCAGGTTTCCTCTGGGAAACTGGGATGGGTGTTGTTATTATTCTTTGTTCTGTTTATTGAATCCTACTATACCTGCTTACTTCTTTAATTAATATTACACTGCCTGGATTGGGTTAGACACCGGTGGTGCTGGCCTACTGAGATTTATATCTCACACCCTACTCGGGCCGCCATTGCACTGGGGTACCCGATTAGACCTTTTTTCTTGCAGGACCTAGGTTTCATGCTGTGCTATTTGTACCTGGGGAGTTAGGAGCAAAGGACCAAGCGGGAGCTTGGGATGCTCAGGAGATCGCCCATCGGGCTTTGCTGTCTTTTCTTCATTTCGTTTGTATTGTATTGGAAGCATGTTGTACTGTTTACCTCTTTCATAAATGTATCATCATTTGTATATAGATGTATTATAACTGGCTTTGGCCACCTTTTATAAAAGTGATCACTATTTATCTTCTGCTGTTGTCTGTTCATTGTTTATCTATTACTGCTTCTGCTATTGAATGTTATTTACTCTGAGATACCGCTGTGAAACTATGATAAGAGTGTATAGTCTCCCCACTATCACCTCCCGAGACCCTCGCTGCTAGTCGGCAGCCTCTGGTGTACGGGGAGACGCACTTGAGGCCATGTGACCTACCGGTCCGGCCACCAGTTCGATGGTGAGCCGGGCCGGGATGTTACACGGTCCTATCATGGTTTTGTTATATGTTGTAATAAGTATGCTTCAATTCTGAAGTAATAACCATGTATGTAAAGTATGGGTCATTATAGTTGGTATCAGATGAAAGGTATAGTCAACCTTTGGAAACTAGGATGTGAAATCCTTAGTAAGAAACCTAAAGATATGTCTAAGCATAGGAAAAAATCTTAGTGTTTTAGAAATGGCCATGAATAACCTATGATAATACCTTAAGTGTGAAATTTTATTCTTGATTATGTGGTTTTCCTGTTATGATTAGTGTTTCTCACAATATGATTCTTGGTTTTAGTCAATGGCTGGAAGCCAAAGGAACCGTGTTAATGATGAATGTTACGGGCAATGCAATGATTTTCCCCCTGAGCAACCAAATATTATGGGAGCCGAAATATAAAATCTTGTAGCCATGCTCACACAACTTTCTCAAGCTATGAATCATGCAGGACTTCCAAACAAGCAAAGGAAGGAGAAAAATTCTTTTAAATCCTTAATGAGGCAGCGTCCACCTTCATTTAGGGGGTCTTTTGATCCATTAGTGGCTGAACAATGGATCAGTACCACTGAAAAGATATTTTAAGTTCTACAATGTTCTGAACATGATAAATTCATCTTAGCAGTATATCATTTGGAAGGTGAAGATTATCAATGGTGGAATATTATTAAGAATACGAGGCAAAGGGATGAAATTGATTCCATGGAATGGGATGAGTTCAAGAACTTATTTTTCAATAAGTACTTCCCACGTATTCTTCAAAAAAAGATGGAGAAGGAGTTTCTTGAAATAAACCAAAAGGATGATGAATCTGTTAGTACCTATGAAGAAAATTTTACAAGACTTGAAAGTTATGCTTTCAGAATTATTATCCAACCTGAGAGTAAGATAAATCGATTCTTTAGTGGCTTAAAACCAAGTCTTTGAAGGGCGTTAGCCATAAGGGACTTCAATAGCTACGAGAAAATTGTTCGATGTGCTCTCAACATTGAGATAGAGATTGGAGTAAGACATCGGTCATATGGGTTTGATAAGAAGAGGAAAATGGAATTCAAAGGGAAATCTAAAGACCACACTGAGAAGAAGATGAGTTTTCCCTTATTCCCAAAGTGTGAAAAGAAACATGGAGGGAATTGTCTTAAAGGGACAAGTAAATGTTTTAAGTGTGGAAAAGAAGTTCATCGGGCAGTTGAATGTCAAAATAATGGGAAGAATATGTCTAATGATGCGAACAAAGAAAGGGATACACAGAATGCACCTCCTACACTTCAATGTTTCAAGTGCAAGGAAATGGGGCATTATTCCAATCAATGCCCTGATCTAAGGGTTGTTGATGATGATCGACATCAAAAAACTCTTAAGGCCAAAGACAAAGGAAAGTCACTTGAAATTTCTATCAGTGATGTGGAGTACGATAACGAAGTGGTGAAAGGTACACTTTCCATCCACTCTAAAGTAGCAAATGTTTTATTTAATTCTGGATCCACCCACTCTTTTATTTATGACGAATTTTCTAAGGTTATTTCCATATTACCTCAACAATTAGATGTTGAATTAGCTGTGACCACCCCTAATGGCACAACGGTCACATAAAAAGTTTACAATTCTTCTCTGATTGATGTTTTTGGGAAAGTGTCTCCGGAAAATCTTGTGATCCTTCCTATAGTGGAATTTGACGTGATTCTTGGCACGGATTGGCTTTCTTTATATGAATCTCATATCAATTTCCAAATAAGGGAAGTCACATTTCATATTCTAGATCAATCTATGATCGTCTATCGATGAAAGGATGAACATAACCTTCCAGTGGAAATTTATTCCATCTTATGGGTCTTGATTCCACTAAATGAAGTTTATTTATCTCAAATGGTTGGAGATAAAATCATGATTAAGAATATGCCCATTATACGGGAGTTTGATGATGTCTTTCTAGAGTAATTCCCTGTCCTTCCATCAAATCGTGAAGTTGAGTTTTCAATAGAACTCATACTGGGTGCTTTACCTATTTCAAAGACACCTTATAGAATGGCCCCAATTGAGTTGCAGGAATTGAAGAAGCAACTCCAAGAGAATCTTGATAAGGGATTCATACACCCTAGTGCATCACCTTGGGGAGCACCTATTCTATTTGTTAAGAAGAAAGATAGATCAATGAGACTCTGAATTGATTATTGAGAACTTAAAAAGATCACTATCAAGAACAAATATCCTCTCCCACGCATTGATGATTTATTTGACCAACTACGCGGAGCTCAATACTTTTCCAAGATTGATCTTAGTTCAGGGTATCATCAATTAAGGTTCGAAAGGGAGGATATAACAAAGACAAATTTTCATACAAGGTATGGACACTATGAATTTATAGTGATTCTATTTGGTCTTACTAATTCCCCTGCTATCTTCATGGATTTGATGAATAGAGTCTTTAGAGACTATCTTGATCTGTTTGTGGTAGTCTTTATAAACGATATTATTATCCATTAAAAGAGAAAGGAAGAACATGAAGATCACTTGAGAATTGTATTGAAGACCCTGAGAAAAGAGAAGCTTTATGCCAAATTTACCAAGTGTGAATTTTGGCTTAAAAAAGTTTCATTTTTGGGTCACATAATCTCAAAAGAGGGGATATTTGTGGATCCAGCAAAATGAGGTTATCAAAAGATGGTCGAGACCAGCAACAGTAACTGATATCTGAAGTTTTCTTGGTCTGGCTGGATATTATCAACATTTTGTGAAATATTTTTCAAGGTTATCTAATCCACTCACCAAGTTGACTTGAAAAGGAGTTAAGTTCGTTTGGACGGAGGAGTGTGAAGAGAATTTCAAAGAGTTAAAATAAAGGTTATCCAGTGCACCTATGCCCACACTACCGTGTAGTAGAGAAAGGTTTGTGATCTTCAGTGATGCATCCAAGAAGGGAATGGGGTGTGTTCTCATGCAAAATGATATGGTGATATCTTATGCCTCACGATAGTTGAAAATACATGAGAAAAATTACCCAACTCGTGATTTGGAGTTAGCCATGGTAATCTTTGCATTAAAAATATGGAGACATTATCTTTATGGTGAAAGGTGTGATATTTATACTAATCATAAAAGTTTAAAGTATATTTTCACACAAAAGGAGATGAATATGCACCAAAGAAGATGGTTGGAGTTGATTGAGGATTACAAATGCTCAATTCATTATCACCCAGGGAAAGCAAACAAGGTGGTAGATGCATTAAGTCGACAAGACCATGCTAGCTTATCCATGATGAGGATCACAAAAAATCCAATATTTATGGATTTATATAAGGATGGATCTTGGAATTATAATTGAAGGTGAGAAATCTTATCTTTCTCAAATGAATGTTCAACCATCTATACATGTGAATATTAAAGAGGCATAAAAAGAAGATGTAGAGTTACAAAAGAAGATGAGAAATATTCCTGAATTTCATATTGATTGTGATGAAATAATAAGGTTCAGGAATCGGGTTTTTTGTTCCTCTCATACCAGAATTAAAGAAGGAAATATTGGATTAAGCTCATAGTTCTTCATTCTCTATTCACCCTGGAAGCACAAAGATGTATAGGGACCTGAAAGAGTACTTCTGGTGGGATGGTGTGAAAAAAGATTTTGCTGAATATGTCTCTCGATGCTTGGTTTGTCAGCAAGTTAAAGAAGAGAACATAAGTCTAAGGGGATGTTACAACCATTACCCATACCATAATGGAAATGAGAAAACATCACTATGGACTTTGTCACTAGACTTTCGAAAACAACCAAAGACAATAATGCTATCTGGGTTATAGTTGATTGTCTTACGAAGTCGGAACACTTCATTACTATTAGAGATTATTTATATCTTGATCAGCTTTCCAAGATATATGTTAAGGAAGTGGTAAGATTTCATGGAGTACCACTTTCCATTATATCTGATCGGGATACGAGGTTTACCTTGAAGTTTTGGCGAAGTCTTCAGCATACTCTGGATACAGAGTTGAGTTTCAGCACTACTTATCATCCTCAGATAGATGGTAAGTCTGAGAGAACAATTCAAACTCTGGAAGATATTTTAAGATATTTCTCTATGGATTTCAAAGGTGGTTGGGATCAATACCTACCTTTGGTGGAATTTTCTTATAATAATAGATTTCAATCCAGTATTCAGATGGCTCCTTATGAATCCCTCTATGGAAAGAAATGTAGAACAATAAATTACTGGGATGAAGTTGGGGAAAGAAAGCTATTAGGACCTGATATTGTTGATGAAATGGAAAAAAAGGTTAGATCTATTCAACAATACATAAGAGCAGCTCAGAGTCGATAAAAAAGTTATGCTGACAACTGAAGAAAATACCTAGAGTTTGGAGTGGGTGATAAAGTGTTCTTACGAATATCTCCTTAAAAGAGAGTAATGAGATTTGGAAAGAAGGGAAAGCTGAGCCTGAGGTATATCGGTCCTTTTAAAATACTGGATCGTGTTGGGAAGGTAGCTTACCGATTGGCGTGTCCACCGAATATCTCTCAAGTTCATGATTTGTTCCCTGTATCTCTCTTGATAAAGTACATACCCGATCCTTCACATGTACTAAGCTCAGAAGTTGTACCATTGGAGCAGGATCTTTCTTATGAAGAACAAAAAATAGAGATTCTAGATCGTAGCGAAAAATTTCTACGAAACAAGACCACTCACTTGGTGAAAGTTTTATGGAGGAAACACCAATTAGAAGAAGCTACATTGGAACTTGAGGATATAATGAGGGAGATGTATCCTCATCTATTTTTTACAAAATGACAAATTTTGAGGGAAAAATTAATTTTAAGGGGGGTAGAATGTAACACCTTGAGATTTTATGAGAAATATTTTATTATGTCTTATGTTATATGAAACACCAAAGGAATCTTTCACTACACACAATACGGGCTTGGCTTGCATTACATGTAATCATAACCTTCCTCGATTGCATGTGTAGTACGCAATACCAAGTTTCAATAAACAATGATATATTGTTATAATATTGTTATGGAATAGCTGTTATGAATTGTATTAACTAAATTTTGAATTTTATAAAATTATTATTCATCTTAAACGCTTTCTGGAACATGGTATGAGAACAAAATAATTTTTTCGGGTAAAATAAGTATTTTTCCAAAAATGCAGTTTTTCCGCCTTTTGATAGCGCACCAACATTAAATATAGTTTTTAACATGTTTATAAGTTCAATTTGAAAAAATAAAACTCTTCTTTGGAATCAGGATTTAAAAATTTACTTTGGATAAAATTTTCATATTATTCTGATAACTTTCATATTCTAATCAATAGTAAAAACACGCTATATTTTAATTAAAAACAACATTTTTCATTGTAATAATTTATGTGGTTAAATTATAATGATGAATGGTTTTAAAGTATAAATAGAATATATTTTTACCATTTAAAATAATTTATGTCATTATCATTAATTTTACTTTGAATTCATAGGTAAAAACATTTCAATCTTTGACAATGTTTTACTTTTAAAACCCATTTTCTAAACAACGGGATTAATTTTAAATTAATTACTGAAACTTCTGTGTTTTAAATTTTTAAAAATGGATTCCATATTTTAATTCAGTGGGTCCAAATTATGTTAATAGTTTACTCTTATTTTTTTGATATTATGAATAGTAACTACGATAATTTTTATTTACTGCAGTTAAAGGTAAATCAGGTAATTAAGGGTAAAAATAAGATTATAAAATTACCCTAACACCTGTTAAAATTCTACTGGATGACTAAAAGTCGACCCATATCTCCTAAGGGTCATATTAGATTCATTTTTTAGTCTTTTGACTAGGAAAATAATTTAATTATTATTAAAACCAAATAAAGTGACAACATGTCACTCTCTTAAATCTTATAAGTATAATAATTTTAATTTAGTGATAAAATTCATGAAAATTCCAACATGAATAGTATACAAAAGTCTAATAAAATTATCTACATCATTTGAATTTTTTTAGAATTTTTAGGGATTAGATAATTATCATTAAAGGTGACACAATAGTGATGTCAAAATTATTTTATGGATTGAAATATCAAATAAATGGTTTTAAAAATATCAAAATAAATATTATATGAACTATTTAATGTGCTCCACGAATTTTCTAGATACATATGACATTATATAAATCTATTAAATCTTTTATTTCAAACATATCTTCTTTTTGGATTTTATTTAAATTAAAATAAATGAATAGAGTCAAAATTCACACTATTGTTATTTTATAAAAATAACATAATATAAAATTGTTTAAAAATAAAAAATATATTTAAAAATTATAAATTAAACTTTATATGGTCTAAAATATAATATATTATCCAATTATGGACAATTAACAACATATAAGTAATTATTTATAACAATTTAAAATTTAGAATCTTATTACCACAAATAAAATTAAAGATATTAAATAAGGATAAATCATGTTGATAAGGTTTAAAATAAATTTTCAACATGTATAAATTTTATTGGTTGATGATATCACAACCCCATATCATATAATATTAGAATATGATTCATTTTTGTAGGTTTTAAAGTGGGGTTTGATTTCTAATAAATTAATATTTTTGAGGTTTCCAAAGGTACCCCTATCCTCCCTTATAAACAGGCACCTCCTCCCTCTCCTCTTTACACAACTTTGATCCTTCAAGTTCAGCCAAACCCTTCCAATTTCTCTTCTCCAATTCCCTATAAACATACTAGAGTTCCTGGTCTTCCTCCAAGACCATCTTTAGTGCCCTAAGAGGAGGTTAAGAGGAGGCACGTCGAAGAAGAGGTAATATCCTTTACCGATTATTTCAAAATTATTTCTTCTTCTACTTCATCTATATGAGTTGTTTCATTATTTAGTAATAACTCCAGTATCAATTGTATACTGATATGTTATTATGAATATGAAACAACCATGTTATATCTTCTATCCATCATATGAAAGAAATGAAATCACCACGTGTGCGTACGTACGACCTACCGTCTCCACGCTGTGGTAATCTTTTATTTCACAACTTACATAGATGGGTATATGATTGAAGAAATAACTATATATTATCATTTTAAAGTAACATTGATTTTGAAATATTATACACCATACACTTCAATACAATTCCACAATCATGGGAATGATATCATCTCTCATGCGTACGTACGACCTACCATCTTCACAATGTGATGTGACTTGTTCTACATGATATTCATTGAATAATGATTATTTAAATGAATTGAATGAATAAATATAATATATATTACAGTAATACCATTATGTAAACGAGGTATCTATATCCTAAATATAGGAATAAGAATCTATTTGACAAAATACGCATAAGAACATAAAGCAATGAACACCTGAATAACAAGTAGTAATGAAATATTACTAATAAGAAGATAAGAATATGAACATTTATGATATCATAACAATGAATATTATTCTGTAATAAGTCAATGAAATTATTTAAATCATTATACAGGAGGTTTGGATACGTACAAATCATATCAGACCTAAGGTAAGGGAAAATCTCGCAATCTTAATTTTTATCCGAGATTGTTTATACTTTGGTATTTACTGGGGAATATTTATCATCCACATCCATGTTTCCTAAATATGTAATATTATTTATATCCTCCTACAATGATTTAAATCAAATTTTACCTATTAGTGAATTTTTAGTAAAATATATGAATAGAATCTTTTGTTGTTTATAGTATGAGGTACTTTTTGACTTTTTCGGCCAAATACGAGAAGAATGTTTTTTTAGCTTATACGGCATGAATGGATTTTTATGATTTTATAGAACATTATTTCCATTAAACTTACTTTAAAGGTTTTAAATTTTATTTTTTATCAACTTATTTTAGTTTATAATTGTATGACGTGTTAAGAAAGGAAAAATGTTTATGAAGTCCAAAGGATATTTTCCTCAGGAATGGAGTTCAAGTGTTTTATCAAAATTATTTTCCATATAAGATAATATAGGGTTCTGTTTATATCCCTATTTTTAAATTGATTTTATTATGTTATGATGGAATTATTTTTATGATTTCCTTTTATGGATTATGTTATGATGGCATGATGTTTAAGAATCCCATTTTTATTACATGGGTTATGCTATGATGTATGATTTATGATTTTGTGGCACACATAAGAATGGTTTCATTATGAGATGGGTGAGACCTATATCTCCCTCCAATTCATTGGGGAAATATTTATATCTCATAAGATAGACATGGCTGGAACATCAAGTTTATCCAGTTCAGTAATACAAGACTGGAATGAGGAGTGAACTCGGTTCAGTAATGGAATTTGTCCGCTATGATGGTCTTGGAAAACATCCTTGACTAATATGAAATGATTTTCTATGATTATGTGTGTATACCACAAAGTATTATGTTTTAAGTTATGATTATTGGGATTACATCTCACTACTATGATTTATCCCATGTTATGATATTATGATATCTTTTGCAGGTTAAGATTTTCAAAATGTTATGTTCTTGTGAATATGATATGATTGATATTTCTTTTTTTACCCTTACTGAGAATTTGAGCTCACCCCTTTGTATGTTTTCTTTTCCCCAGGTCAGGAAGAATGGTATTAAGTAGGATATTCCAAAAAGGGCCTCTAGATATGATGAAATAAATGAGAGACAATGTAGATGATTTATGAACCAGTTGTTTATGTTTCCCAGTTTCTAAAGACACTATACCTATACGGTGTTATAATGGTTTTGTTATATGTTGTAATAAGTATGCTTCAATTCTGAAGTAATAACCATGTATGTAAAGTATGGGTCGTTATAAAAATAATGATAAATTAAAGTCAGTAACTTTTAGTAGCATCAAAAACCAATAGAAATGACTGATCATACGAGCATCCATGTGGAGTGTCATGCAACACCTCCATCTCAATTAGCAGACCAGAAATCTCAGGGAAGAATGGCGGGATACACTCCCATGACCACATCTGAATAAGGATGATGCATCTCCTGAGACCTATTCAGTCCCTATGGGATAGCCTGCATAATACTCTGTACGTGCATGCCAAGAAGGATGATCCCTAGCTGTACGTCCCGGCCCAATCAAAGTCCTCTAATAGGGGTAAATACATCATGTGCACATGCATCCCCGAGTGATCAGTACACATGGTCCTACGAATGAGTCATAATATATATGCATGGGCATAATGCATGACATTCTGCTTGTCAGTATCATCGGGTAAATGTGAAGTATGCACCTTCAACCAAGGCATAGATACAAACGCTCCATCTATAGACCTATGGTTAGAAAAAAATGTCAATGCCTAATAAGCATTGAGCAAGGTCTGGACAATATGAACGAGTGGGTTAAATAGCGGGTCTCCCCTGGATAGAAAGACTGAGAAGCACTACCACATCCTCAAGGGTGATGGTAATATCTCCCATAGGTAGGTGGAATGTGTGTGTCTCTGATCTCTACCTCTCAATGAGGGAAACAAGCTGGTGATGGTCGATAAATGTGAAATTTGATACAACAATTCCATAAAAGCTAGCACGACGAAAGTATGGTCAAATAGCATGTGGAGGCTCTTTGTGATGAAAATGGTGCCCTCAACACACCCTGATTGATCGATATACCCCACCCTCTAACATGACCTGGGAAATACGGGTACAATGATGAGTGAGTAGTATGGTGTCATCCATCTGTATATAAACAAATAAAATGAGTTATAAGTGTAAAATGTTAATATAATGTTATGGTCATCATAATTTTATGACTTGTATAATGAAATACATGCCATGTTTATTCACATTATTTTATGAATTTATTTTTACCAAAATAAATATAATTATCCAAGTCTTTTGGTTTTGAATAAAATAAAGATAAAAAGAAGAAATAAGAGAAAAAAATAGATAATGGTAAAAAAAATTTAAGAATTTCCCCACATATGATAGTTGTGGAAGTAAAAACATTGATATATGCTTTAAGGGAATATATATTAGAAGAATTAAATACACAAATGTAAATAATATGTTATCGATACCTTTGAAGTGAAATGATTTTTATTCTTATGTATTTTGATATAAGAAATATATTGTGAAAGAATTTTATTAATGAAATTATATTTGTAAATGTAATGTACTATATAAGGTTTGTATTATAATACCATTTTTTATCTATATAGATCCTTTATAAACTAGTCGTTTATGTGTCTATGTTTCCAAAGTCACTAGACCTGTATGATATAGAATAGATCATTCTATTATTTAATGAATATTATTCTACTTAGAATTTATATCTTTGTACAAAAATTAATTGTCATTATAGTTTTTATATGATGAAGGTTTAGTTAACCATAGGATATTAGGATGTGCTAACATCTATGACAACCCTGTGAATAATTCAAAGTATAGGATAATTTCATCTTGTATTGATAAAAATTATGAATAACCTAGGATAAGCACAAGGTTTCATTGAAGAAGGTTTCATGATTTAGACATCCAATTAATGATTTTTCATGATTATGTTCTCTCCCACTATGATAATTGTTTGTCACACTATTATTTATTATTTTATTCAATTAGTTGAACCCAAAGTAATCATTTTAATGTTGAATATAATAGACAATTCATTGATTCTCTCCCTGAGTAATGGAATGTTATAGGATATGGAATGAAAAACCTTGTTTCTATGCTAACAAAAATTTTCAAGCTATGAATAAATTCTTTCTTGGAATAAGAAAATGAAGGACTATAATTCTATTGGTTCTAGGTTTTTTGTTTTTTTTGTAAGATTTTAGGGTTTAGGTTTATGAATTTTGGGTTAGGTATTAGGTTTTAGGTTTATGAATTTTGGGTTAATTGTTCGGCTTTTGGGTTTTGGGGTTTAGAAAACTGAGACAAAAAGAAGAGATAACAACATATAATTTACAATATAATAATGCCACAATGGAGACAATATATCATTGTGGATGAGAGTATGAACTCGACCCAACAATGTTAGGGAATCATTTATGATTATGTCCTTCTTTATGATATGTGGTGCATCTCAAACTCTTCCCTTGTTCTTCAGGCCAACCCATCTCATTACGTATCCTACTGGCCTTCGGTCTCCCATGAGGACGCAACCAGTTGATGTTAGGTATCACTATCATCTGAATTTTACCTCATGTACAAAGTGATACTCATATCATCCAAGCCTCATTCTATTGAATTTTTTTAATGAATTTATTTTAAGTCATAAAGCATTCATGTGTTATTTAATGCATTTGTTTTTATTCATTTCAATTTATATGATCATAAGTGTCGTTAGATAATCATTATATGGATTTATTTTTTAATCCTATATGAGTTATTAATTATTCTATAATTAATCATTGTTAATAATAACTATTATTTCTAAACTATATAATATTTACGATACAAACATTTTAAAACATTTTCTTCTATATTTCATTTTATATAATCACAATTTTCATTTTATCAAATAATTTTCTTAGTAAAATTTTTAACTAATCAATTACTCTTCAATCACTAGTTAATAATTATTAATTTATTGTTTAATTATTTCTTCTTTAATCATTAATCATATTATATTCAATAGTTAATTATAATTAACTAATCATATGTATTCATTTTTAATACTAATTTATCATTAATTAATCTATAATTAATCATTACTAATAATAAGTATTATTTCTAAACTATATATAACTAATTAAACTGCTTAATATATAACATATTTCATTACTAATAATAACTTTCATTTTTAATGATTTTTTCCTTATTTCATTCTATAATATCATAATTATCATTTTATCATTGATAAATATACTGATTTGATTTTTATCTTCATAGATATTTTAGTAGTTTATAAAGAAAATATTAATCATCATAAGCGTATCTCCTGAGAGTGTCAAACTGGGAGTGCAGAAAGCCCCGTTATCGTGTATCAGAATACCCCGGGTCAGGTCTGAAAATATTTGCCAAATTTTTCACTCCTAGGAACATTTTTTCTAGAGCCACATCCACTTGTTTGTATCCAGACTAGGATTTTATTACTTAGATAACCACATAATCTTTATGCTACTAAAATTTTACAATAATTAATCCTAAGTTATTATATACTTAATCTACACTTAATCTACACTTAATCATTACTAATATTAATAATTATTCCAAACTATATATAACTAATTACACAACTTAATAAACAAAATATTTAAAACATACTAAACTTCTTAAAAATGAAATATTTAAAACTAAAAATAATTTAATTAAATAAATAAAAAACATTAAATTAAATAAAAAACATACCTCTAAATGACGCTTAGAAAAAACCTTCTTACTTTTGGACCACCAACTCCACCACATTGGAAAATAATTTTTTTAGAGAGAGAAGCAATGGATTTAGGAGAGTTGAGAGAAAAATTAAGTGAAGAAAATGGCAGGGGGGGGGAGGAGGTGGCTTTCCTTTTATAGGGATATGAGACAAAGGTGGAATCGTGGATGCTGCCTTTCACCTATGCATGAGGCCAAAGATGGCATCAACAATTCCTTCTTTCACCTTACTAAGATGAAAAATCCAGAATCCCCCCGCAACCTTTTCCATGTCATCAATTCCGACCAAAGGCAGCGCGGGGGATGGAAGGCAGCATCCACAATGCCTAACCATAGTTTAAAAAAAATCCTAACCATAGTTTAAATTTTCTTGGATCAAGGTCTTTATAGTATCAATATCATGATGTCTAAGATCATTACAAAAAATATTAATTGTTTTCTTAGTTGATAGTTTATACATTTTTATCCCTAATATTTCTACATTGATAATATCCATGGATGCACTTCATTCCCAAGTTATTAATTAAATGAAATGTGTTATCAAATATTTACTTTGCATATTGATTATGCCTTATTTATTCATGATAGCTTCTATGGTGCTTGACCGGTACTAAGTGTTTTAGATCTACCCTTATTTTTCCATTCCCTAAGATATAAAGAAGGATATTATGTAAAATATCAATGATTCAATATTACTTTTTATGTTATGTATTTTATATTTCCAATGTAATATATGAATCATGTATGTATCTAATAATTCAAGACTTCTAAACTGATCAGTATTTTAGGATGTGATCTCTTGTATCTTATTTTTATGTAATAAAGTAGACACTCTCTCTAGGTTACTTGATTTTTTATCATTAAAAAAATTAGAAAATTCAAAAAAAATGCATTGGTAAACCCAAAAATCACCTCATCGATATATATTTGATTAAGTAAAAGATTTTTTGAGATGTGTTTTAAAAAGATAGTTCAAATGGATTTTTCCATTTTCAAACCATTTAAACAAATATAATTTTAATTCCATAAATACCAATTTCAAGGATCTTTTTTTAAACCATAAATAAATTTTATTATTTTTTTAATAGAATTTGGAAAAAGAGGATTTTCAATACCAGGTGGTCATTACAAAAACATATATTTATAAATAAAACCATTTAGAAAAGTGATTTTCACATCCATTTGAAATATTTTTGGAGATGATATTTTTCTTAAACCACAAGTTTATATTTATAATTTATCTATTTATATAAAGAATACATATTATAATAGCCATTTTTAATTTTATCTCAATCATATTTTATATCTTTATAATAAAGGTGACTGGAGGATAAAGAAGAAGAATAATATAAATAATTGGGAGAAGAGGAGAAAGAGGAGGAATTCGGAAGAGGGATAATAACCTCAACATCATTATCAAAATGCATCCTAAAAAACTTTGGGTGTTAGTTACTAGTTTTAGTTAATTATATTGAATCCATGGATTCATCACTTGAACTCCATGTTGTGACTTCAAAATAATTTTTATCTTATTTATTTTCTTTTATCTTCTTGTTGTATATGGGACACTTTGATTTGATGTGGAAATTATTTTTTAATTCATAAAATGTCACTTCTGGTTCTTTATTTTCATTTTTATTTTTTGGATTTTTTGTTCATGTTCTTCTCCTGGAGGAATTTTTTCATGTTCCTAGAAATTTGAGCATGTATTGAACCTTACCATCAAAATTTTACATCATTGGTTGGGTTAAAGGTAATGTTTTTCTTTACTATTATGGATCATTTTCCTCTTTATCTGATTTTCATTTATTTATTATTTCATATGTCATAATGGGGCAGATGATTTCCTTAACATTAATTTTATTCAACTCTTTATCTTCTTAAATTGTAATGACTTTATGATGCTATGATCAAGGTAAATCCCAAAGTATTTTCTTTATAATAATTTCTGTAAATAAATCATCACCTGGGTACTTTCTAACATTTAAGATGTTAGTAAATCTCAAAAAAAATGCTTGTAATAGATTTATTAGAATTCATATTGAAACATTCAAAATATTAATATTTCATATCTAATCTAGTTTCATATGCTTTATTTATTATTTTATTTTTAGATTCGAATAATTTATAGATGTCACAAGAAGTTTTACAAGAAGAAACATGATTGAATTCATTTCTATTAGAACCACAATTCAAGGAATTCATTGCTTTAATATTTAATTCAAAATTATTAACATCTTTGGGTATCCAATTTTCTTCAAATTCTTTTGTGGGGACATACTCATGAATTTCAATTTTCTAAATAGGATAATAAATACTACCAATACAAGTTGACATTCAATTATTCCAATAATAATTTTCAGTGTCACTAAAAATAGGAGCATGCATATTAGAATTAGATGACATAATTAAATTAATCTTTGAAACCAAATAATGATTTAAAAAAAATTAAAAATAAAAACAATTTTGAAAATAAAATATTTTTTATAAAAAGGAAAATAGTCCCTTCTATACCAATTATTGGTCAAATATTGTGGAAATGGGGTGAATTTACCATTTAAAAAATATTACCAAAATAAAAAGGTTAATAGAAAAATTAAATATTTCAAAAATAAGAAGGTGAGAAATAAAATACATGATAATTAATAAATTTTATTTGAGTTTAAAAAGATAATATCAAATTAATTTAAGGGAAAAACTATGGAAATAAATTTATTAAATTATGTGAGTCAATATTAAATTATGAAGTTGGTAAAATTAAAGAAGAAAAAACACAATTGATAAGGAGTTTATCTAAATCTTGTTGTGATGCCCTATGTCTCCACCCCTAGACTTGAAAAGTTTATAGTATAGATCCCTTGATATCAACAGTGATCAAGAAACCAATCCCTCACAATTGTGGTTTGGGAGCACCCCATTAAGATTTAATGATAGACAAGTAACACATCCCACACTTTTACTAAGTGAAAACCATTGGATAGTGTAAGTTAAGTTGATAGAGTTTTGATTTAGGTAAACCCATTATAAACTGCTTAAAAGTATCATTGATGGATAAAGTACAATGGTGGAAGAGAGATTTGAGATGTTGTTAGAGACCGTTTGAAGGATTTAGAAATTTAGAGTTGGATCATTGAGAATATTACATATATATATCAATTCATCATTGATTCAAATCAATATAATTTTTTGGGATAAAGGTGTATCTTCTAAGGGACCAAGAACATCCTTTTATAGGATCCAAAATATCTATAAAGCTTTAAGAGTTCTTCATGTGTATTGAATCTATATAAGAATATAATTATTTTCATTTTGACCATAGTAAATTACACTTCACTAGTGTTTTCTCAATGACACCAGATACTTATTATCCACTATCGAGTATCTGGTGACCTACCTAGATCTATGAGTAAATAGAGAACCTCCACCAGCTGTCCACTACTATATAGTGGTTGTCCAGTGATCTTCAGGTAGAATGCTTCTTCACTGGAAGTGCCTTCAACGTGTTGGTGCTTATCCATCAGGTAGTTGGTAGTCCCGAAGAATTCCTGGGCTACTTTCTTCAGGGAACCTATTAGTATGTTTGGCATGATACTAGACATCCACATCCACGACCATCCTTAATTTATTTTAAGAAATTTTATAGATCTTATAAATTGATTTTAATGTCTTAAATATTATAAAAAAATATGAACAAACAACTCATAAGGCTTCAAAGGAATTTAATAATTTAATAAATTCAACTAAATGATATTTAAAGTGACCATAGAAAAAAAATTAAATGAAAATTCTATATATGAAAGTATGTGTGTTTATGGTTATGAAATCATAATGAGATAAAGAGAGAGAGTTAAAACATTATTAATGTATATATCATGGGTGTAATTTTTAATCACATATTATTTATTCATTATAAAGATTACTCTTCATATTTCTATGGTTTTAAAAAGTAATTTAAACTCCCATTTTTAGTGATTTTTTCAATTTAAAGTGTTTTAAAAAGAAAATATACATTTTTATATATTTTTTATATAAAAATAAGAAGTAATTTTCTTATGGGTTCAAATGAGTTTTTCAAGGGTATTATGATAAAAAATTATAATATTAAAAATGATTTTTCATGATATGGTATTTGTGAATTATAAAAGATGATGAGAAAGCCTGGTATTTCTCATGATGATGAATGAGATCGATATATATCTATAACAAATTATCTAAGTAATAGTATTAAATAGAAAAAATTAGGTACATAACCTAGTAGGTTACTCCTATAAAAGTATCATGACTTTAGTTATTATAACATGGGTTATGATTATGATTCTCCAATATACCAAGTCTATGCTTGCTAAATTTCTTTATGGAAATATTTTGATTTCATGTTGCAAGGAAAGTTTACTTATTTTTAATGGAGAATTGTTTTGAAATATTTTCATCTATTCCAACATTCCTCAAGATGACTTCATGGTTTTATAATGATTAATAATGGCTTATAAAATGTTTTATTTGAGTAACAGTTGGTTTTAATATTCATAAATGTTTTGTTTTTTTGATCATGTTTTATTGAGAAAAGGGTAAATGCATTCATAGGATTTCATGTTTTTCACTAAACTAATAGGATTCATTTACTGATATTTGTTTATATAATACTATATTTTCAAATGTTTTTCATTGGGTCTATGGTTAGGTAGAAATTTTAGCAGGGTTGAGATTTATACTATGATGACTCATCCTAAATGAATTAAAAGTGTCTTGAATAAAATAGGGGTATAGACTTAAATCGATGCCTTTGTGTAAAATGTACTCTTTGTGAAATTTTCCTCTTTGTTGTGTAATTTGTTTTCCAAATACTCTAAAACTCTAAACCAGAAATATACTTAAAATGTTAGATAATGAAACCCTTGTTATAAATCATGAAATTATGGGTTAAATATGTTATATGAATTTATTATTGATATCAAAGGAAATATTTGGATAATATTAGAGGTTAGAAATTTATTTAATAAAAAGTTTGAATTATTTTATAACCTTATAGTTAATATGTTATGGAGAATTATGGTTATTTTCGGTTGAATTAAAAGAGTTGAATAAAATATTACATGGTTAAGGATACCATAGTGTTTATCTACCTCATAAGATGGATTATTTTTGTTTTATTTCATATAATCACACTAGCCATTTTTGGTTTTAGTGAATATCTGGTACCAGAAAGAACCAAGTTGACAATATGTATGAAGTATAATGTAGTGATTGTATGAATGAGTAACCAAATTAGATAGGATCTAGAGTGAAAACTCTTGGGGTTATGATTAACTATCTATCTCAATATATGATTAATAACCTAAACCTGAGTGATTTTTCTAAAACACCAAATAAGAGAAAAATATAGTTTTAAGGAATTTCAAGTAATAAATTCTACAGTAGAAAAAGAATTTAATTTCCTATTTTTTTATGAATGTAGAAAAATCTTGGTTTATGGATTATGCTGAAATTTGAATGATATAAGTGTATTCATATAGGGTTTCAAGATTTTGGATGTAGTGATATTTTATTTAAGAATTGATAAATTAAAGTATGATTATATGTATAAAGGAACTAATGATATTTTAAATGTTTATGTGATGTGTGTACCTTGGAGACATTTACTGAGTTTTAATAGATTGTTAAGTTATATTTTACCATTGATATTAACTTGTGTTTTAATGAAAATGTAATTTGAGGAAGATTTATTTTATATTTTGAGGATATAAGTTGAAAGGTATTGATAACCATTACAATTAATCTGATATTTTATATTGAGTTAATTATGGTTGATTGGGATAAAAGGTTATTATATTTTGGGAATTTATGGTTTATCATATATATAACCATGAGATTGAAAAATGATTTGGTGAAAATGATATTAAATTTATTTTAAAATGATTCCACTATTATTAAATGATTAAGGTAAATGGAAATTTTTTTGGCTAAGATAATATTTTATTTTAAGAATAATGTTTGAGTCATCTTTTCTTAGAATATAAGATTCCTATTATTATGAAAAATATTTGAATAATTTGGATAATATATGATTTTGGAATAAGTATTTTTGTTATGTGACTTTATAATAAGTTGATGTTATTTGTATATAAATGTTAAGTTGATATTGGAATAATATGTGATCAAATCATTCTAATATTTGGGAATCAATTTTTGGTCTCGAATGTTTTTAAGATTTTTAAGTTTATTTAAGTATGTAATGATTTAAGTTGAAATTTGGGTGTTATTATTGATTATTTTAATATTAATATACTATTTATTCATTTTAAGGTATAATCATATTGTATATTATCTTACCTTGTGCTTACCAATTTTTGGTCTTGATTAATGGATAAAAGTATGAGAAATAACTTTTCATTCCTTTGGGGATCTTTTGATCCATTAGAATATTATTTTATTACTTTAGGCCTGAAAACATCATCTTCAATATTAATTTCTTTGAATAGGAGAAGATATATAAGTGGACAAACTTCTCAAAACACAAACAAAGATGAAATTATGCTTATGGAATGGAAATAAATCAAGTAAATATATTCTCTCATGTTCTCTATATTGATGGGAAAAAATAATCAACTCAAAAAAATAATCTTTAAAATAAAAAATAATCTATTTATAATAATTTATAATGAATTTGTGGTCTCTTATCTTCTCATAAAAGTATAACAATATCTCTTACATAACCCTTCTTTCCAAATCCATATTTTCACTTACCTACAGTGTTCTCCATATTCGAGAACCTAGTTATGTGCTATTCCAAGTGACCCTTATATTTCCATTTTAAACTTTCCAAATAGTTATTTTATTATCCTTTTTTATGATATTTTTTTCACCAAATGTATATTTAAATATTAAAAATATTCCTTTCATATTCTTATGTTTTATCTTCTACTCCTTAGAATTTTTTTTATGTTTTAAACACTTTCTATTGGATATGAAAAAACCTGTGATAAAAAAATTTCATTAAGGCTGTATAATGTAACACCCAAATATATTAGATTTTATTTTTGTTAAATAATATATTTGATAGTGTGTAGTGTACGCAACATCAATCTTAAACAAACTGTGACAAACAATTATTTAAATATGACTATTATGGTCTAGTTGTAGTTTGGAGGGTATCAATAGGAGTAACTATATTATAAAATCTTATAAAAATTTTATCCTTGATAAATTAATAATCAATAATACATTTATTATTAATGTGTTGGAAATGAATATAAAATATTTTAAAGTTAAAAGAGATAATTTTCAAAAAAAACTTCTTTTTTTGTCTGCAATGCATTTTTATATTAATATATTAAATTAAAAAATATTAATAAATACTTATAAAATTATAAGTATATATGTATCCAATTTAATGAATTTATAATCATTTAATTATGGATATTTGGTAAGGAATGAGAATAAATTCATTTTATGCATCAAAAATACATTTTCCTCAAAAATAGATTTTATTTAATTTTGTGTGTTGATATTATAATTAATTTATTACACTATTAAAAATTTTATTTTAAAAAATAGAAATAATTATTGAAATTAAAATTTCATAATAGTATTTTGATGATTTTTTGGGATTTTTCCAGAAAACATTAATTTTTTGTGAATAGTGAAAAATGTTGATTTTTTAAAAACTGTCATTTATTTTCTTTAAATCAAGTGATTTAAAAGTATAATTATCTTTTTTGTTTAATATTAAATTAAAATAACAAAAATTTTATTAAAATAATCTAAAAAATTCCATAGAAATCGAAATTATATTTTATCTTGGTATAAGTTTGTGTTTATGCTTAAAATGCAATTTTCTAAAATTGTTTTTCATTGATTTTTTCATAATTATATTAAAATTAATTTTTGAAATGTAAAAAAATTTAATCTTTTAAAATAAATTTAATATTTAAAATCAATATTTTAAATTTTATTAATGTGGTAAATTTCATTCTTAGACATTATGAATAGTGACCATGGTGAATATTTTTCATTACTGTAAAGGGTAGATGAGGTTAATTAAGGTAAAAAATTTATGATAAGGCCACAAAATTTAATATTATATCTTAATAGATGATATATTTTTACCCTTATCTCATTATCTTCTAAATGAGATAGTTTTTTTCACTTTACCACTTTTAAGTCATTTTTAATATTTAAAAGTTTAGAAAATATATAATGGTGAAACTCCCATCACTCATAAAAGAGAACCACCTATACTCTCTTAATCACACATATTTATTAATATATATCATCCAAAACTTACCCATATCTCTCCAAAATATCCCTCACCACATTATAGAAATATTATTCTCACTAAAAGGCCAAACCTGGAAGCCTTAAGGTGTAAGCCAAATGAGGTTTTCCAAAGGTGAGCTATAACTCTTAACCGAGTGTTTTCATGATTATTTATTCTTATAACTCTATAAAATATTCCTTAAACATATTTATATAGTAACATGAGTATCATAAATATAATAAAATGTGATTATTTTTATGTCACAACCCTTTTTCATCTTCTTTTATATCCAATATAAAATAAAATCATTGCTTGTATGAAGGTACGAACTATCATCTCCATACTGTGATGTGTTTTGTTTTTCATCACTGACTCATATAGATGGTTAAAATGATGGATAAAATTAACATATATGATATTTTTGACATAATTATTCTTTTATAAGAACAATATTTTACTTACCATGTTACCCTGTCATCTGTTGGAAAATGATAATGTCGCTCATGCGTAAGTATAGACTGCCACCTCCAAGAAGTAATGTGATTATTTTTTTGTTACCGCCTCAAAAATATTTTTATAATGATGGAAATAATTAATAAATATGATATATATAAAATTATTAATATTTTTGAAATTAAAATATTATCTAATTTATTTATTTCTATAAAAAAGAATAGCGATAATGTCACTCGTGTGTATGAGAGGACTACCTCCTCCATGATATAATGTATTTAATTTTTCATGTATATATTTCATAGATAGTTATAAAATTGTATTTAATGTATAGAAATTATAAATATTTTATGATTAATATTTTTTTGATGATGAGACAATGAAACCATTTATCATGGTTAACCTACAAAAGTGGTTTTTGGATTATGAAATGATCATCTTCAAAACATTTGATGTAAACTTAACTAATTTAGTAACTAAATAAAACATGGAAATAAATGGAATAAAATGAATAATTATAATTTAAGAACATGAAAAATGTTCTTAATCAAGTAAATAACTAATATAATTTTATTATTTAAGATCTAAATACCATATAATACTAGGCAATATTTAAGGAAATGAAATTTCTTATCTCAAATTTATTCCTTTGAGACTCATTCCATTTTCACCACATGGTTTATTTTTTTTGTTCTGTATATACTGACATAGGAATGTATTTTCTCGTTAATTTACTAAAATTAAATTTTTTTACAAATTCATTTCATGTTCCCTACTTCAATATTTTTTTAATTCAAAATTTATTAAAGTCATAAGGGATTTTTCATTAAAAAAACTTTTTTAAGGTATTCATTTAAATTTTGTTTCCTCCATTTATGTGTTGATATAAATTATTTCAAGGATATTATTATTTTTCTTTAAAATATTCTTAAATTTTACTTAATTTACAAAAGTTTAAATAATAAACTTTTATCATTTTCCATATGGGTCACTTTGGACTTTTTTTACCAATGTTAAAAAATAATGTTTTCTAACATATATGGCATGAGAGGAATTTACCAGTTATATGTACTTTCTAATTTATAAATATTAATAATAATGTTTTCATGTTATTCCAAATTAAATTCAATTATAATTGTTTAATGGAATTTTTTTAAATGGTTTTTAAAAGGAAAGGGATATATCCCCCACATTCTTATATAAAAATGGAAAGTGGTTTACTTATGGGTTAAAATGGGTTTTTCAAGTGTTTCATGATAAAAATAAAATTTATTATAAAAAAATCATGATATTGTACTTAATAATTATAGATGACGATGGTTTATCCCAATATAACTCATGATGACTAGTGAACCCAATATAGTTCTCAAATGCATTGTGTAATGAATAGTTTTAAAAGGAAAAAATGAGGGAGATAACTATGTAGATTACTCACATGGAATTAACAAGTATCCATTTAACCTAACATGGGTTGAAAATGAGTAAAAATTAGTTATTAATATGATTCTACAAGATAATAAATAAATTTTTTCTAAAAATTTATATTGAAATTATTTGATTTCATGAGGTACGAATTTTTAATTTTTTAATGGAAAAATGTTTTGAAATGTTTTCGTGAGGTTTCATGTGCCTAAATATACCTTTATGGTTTTATAATGATTAATAATGGGTTATAAATTGTTTTATGTGAGAAAAACTTTATTTTTATATGTGTAAATTTTTTACTTATGTGCTCAAGTTTTATCGAGAAATGGGTAAATAACTTCATGGGTTTTCATGTTTTTCACTCGACTAACATGATTCATTTATTTTTATATCCCTTGATGAATTTTTCTTTCTCATCCCATGTTTTCAAATGTTTTTAAATGTATCTAAGGATTATTATTAGTCTTATCTAGTTCAATATTTCCACTACGATGACTCATAATAAATGAATATAAAGTTTCTTTAATGAAACAAGGGTGAATACTTAAAGTATTATTTTTTTGGGAAAGTGTACACTATGAAAATCTATACCAAAAATATATTGAAAATTTTATATACTGAAACCATTTTTATAAATCATGAAATTATTTTTTGAATATGTTATGGGAATTTATAAAGATATTTCTGGATATTCAAATATAAATATTTGAAATTAATTTATCAATATCAAATAGCTATAGGATTCCAAGATTATCATTTTAATGAGTTCTAAAAGTTTAATATCATGATACTTAGTTTAGTGGGACATTCATAATTGAATAATGGAATTTTAATCTAGTGATTACTCTATGTTTTTAAAATATAAATATATTTATTATATCATGATAGTGTGTGATTAAATGCTATAATAATTTTGAGGAAAAATTGGGAGAGAATATATCAACTATTTCCTTCAATATATTCTGAGTGTGGTAGAATAATGAGAGATATAGATATCCAACACAATTCCTATCTAAAATACTATGAGTTTAATTTATTAAATAAAAATAATTGATATAGTTAAATATATTATTATTCAAGATGTAGTTATAGAATAATGGCATAACTAAGGAAGGATACCATAATCTAATCAATTTCAAAAAAGAATTGTGTTATGTTTTTGATGTTACTTTAAGGTGGAGAAATACAAATCTAGTTTTGGTAGCAGAAAAAGTTGGTTTTATTTTTTTATAAAACCAAGTTTTTTTAAGCTGACTGGTGCAGTGCATGTAATTTAGTTAGTTCCAGATATAAAGAGTTAAAGTCTACAACCTTTCCCTTGGTTTTACATTATAATAAAAAATTGTCCATTTATGAGTATAGGGTAACATCCACCATACACTAAGGAATAGATCACGTATTATGAGTGAACCTCCTAAATAATTTATGTACCATGTTTTCATCATGTTTTATTTACATCAACCATGCATGAAGAGTGTGAGAAGATTGTTAAGTCCATTCACTTTGACCAGTGTATAGGTAAAAAAAGGAAAGGTGGTTTAATTGGTTTAAATTAATCCACAATGATTCACACCCCCATGTCAGTGTAATTTAACATATTCTTGTGGTATAAATAGTAATAAGTATACATAATTGTATAATTCTTGTATTTTTATGAATAAAACAACATCATTGTGATTGTCACCATGAAATGGTTTACTTTAGTACAAACAATGACATTGTAAATACAACCATGTCATGATTTTTTCTTTACTTTATATTTATATCATATTAAGGTAGTAATGAATTCATAGTACACCCCCAAAAAATTTTGAAGATTAAAAAGGAATGGTTTAATAAAAAAAATTATCATTAGAATAATTTGAATCTAGTATGGTCAATCATATTACTCCAAACTCTCCTAAGATAAAATCGAATGATAATAATGCGATTAAATTCACAATAAAACAATTTTATAATTTTATAAAAACATATATATGATCTAAATTTATTGTCAATAAAGTAATATGTTTTATAAAATAAATTTTATTTCATATTTAGTTTTTTTAAAATTTTGAAAATAAGTAAATTGATATTAAATATATATAATAAAAGGATTATTTTTTATTATAACAATGATTTGAATTGTTTTTATAAGTTTAACATTTGTTTTAGGTTTTTTAGAGTTTAATAAGAATCATAAAATCATAGTGTTTAAGGGAATAAGAAATAAAATCAAATTATAAAATAATTATTATGTAGAATAGTCTTGATAAATGTGTGAAATAAATCTAATTTTTTTAAGAGAAATGTTTACCCAACATAAGTGAATTTTTTCATTTAAAAAAAATTAAATTAATCCTTTTAATTTATTTTAATGGAATAAACAAAAAAAATTACCAAATATTGCATAAAATACTAGAAAAATATTATTCATCAAGTCTACATAATAGAACTTATATTTTTTAGGTTTATTTATTACATGAAAAAAAATTGTAAATTTAACAAACAAAATATTTTTTATTCAACACAAAATTAAACATGAGATTATAGAGATTTTTACTCAATGAATTGGAGTTTCTTCAAATGTACTAGGTTATACCAATTCTAAATAATTGGCGTGTGATATTAAATCTATTATTTTTTTTAAATTGTTATTAAGAAAGTATGAAAATTTATATATTTATACAGTATTTTTAAAACAATATAGTGATTAAATTATGAATAAATTTATTTTCCATTATAATTATAATCAATGTTATTAATTTTTTTAGGATATTTTTTTGGTTCACATTAGTGTTATTGTTAAACAATTAATAATTATAGATTCTATTATAAAATTATAAAAACTAATGATCATATATATTTTAATATATTCATAATGATAAATTTAAGTCACAAAATCCTTTATCTAAGCTATTGAGATGAAAAAAATAATAAAATCAAATATTGAATTTATAAAATTTGGACTAAGACTTTCACTATGATATTAATATATCTATAAATGGTGAAATATATATATTTTCTAAATTGGATATGTTTAGTGAATTTATTATAATAATTGGTAGATTATTGTGTTTATAAGTGGTTGATGAGAAGGTAAGAAAGAGGAATTGATCTCTATATGTGTTATATTTTGTTGTCAAAATTCAAAAATGTATTTATTCATTATTATATTTGATTAAGATATTTATGAGAATTATGGAGAATCCATGTATGTGTTAATTTTTTTTATAATATCTTAATTTAAGTATAATAATTGTTGTAAGTAGAAGAGATGATAAAAAAATAGTTGTGTAATATTGAAGGAGAAAATGAAAAGTTTTTATAATTGAGAAATCAAAATTAAAAAGGCTGTGTATGATTAGATTTGGGTTTTGGAAGTGGGAAGCTATAGGAATTTATTTTTAAAAGTGTAAATCTAATTAAATGTATTTTTGTGAGTTATAAACTGAAAATTCGTTTCTGTAAAAAAGATATAATGTGAATAAAAACGTCATGTAATTGTGATTTGATCATCTCATAAGGGTAGATTTATGTCACAGTGGTTGCATATATAAGTACACTCCCACAAAAAAAGTAAGGCCCTATTTAAAACCATTTTATCCTAATGTATTTACCATTTATTGATGTATTTTCAAGGTAATAAGGCATATCGAGAGAGTCTAGGGGGTTTGAGACATGGATTTGAGGCTGAAACATGATGTTGTAGCACTACTGGCTATTATGTACAAGTTACTGTCTAGAAGGTGGGAAACAATATAACCTAGGTTCTATCTTGTATCCACTTACTATCCATTGTCCTAGGTCTAGTTATGTGGTGGTATCTTGGGAATAATTTTAATTAGGTTCAGCCATGTAATTTCACCAAGGCCACACCCTTATCCTCCCACTGGGGATTTTCCTCTATTTCTCAGACTAGGAGTAGTTACAGAACTAATATTTTAATTTTTTTTTTATTTAAATAAATATATCAATATCAACTTTTCTTTTTTAAGTGAAATTAATTTATTTTTGGTTTATGATGAGTTTTTAACTAAATTATGAAAATTCATTAATTCTTAAGCTTTAACAATTTTTTATCACTATAGTATTTTGAGTATAAATTTTTTAATACTAATCCAATGTTATAAATTATTTTTTGGTAGAATTATTTTTAACAGGTGATTCATTTTTTCCACTAGGCCAAGTGTTGAATCGACCAATATGAATCCTTAAAAATAATTCAATTTGAAAAATATTTTTTGGATACAATTCGTATACCATCATGAAATGAGACATAACTCGGGAAAAAGACTCCAAATTAGGTGATTATAATTTTATATAAAATATAATTCTTCTTAAAAATTATCCATTAATTATATTGGCCATATTAATTAATTAATTTAGTAATTGGGCACATGTAAATATAGGAATTTGAAAATTATATTCATACAGAAAAAGTATCTTCAGTAACTCGAGCATAATGTTTTCACCACATTTACAATAGATCTACAAAATTTAGAGAAAATATTTAATAAGTTTTATAAAAAATTCAATAAGGTAATTTTTAGATATTAGGCCTCTAACTAGTATATAATCAATCCAAAATTTGTTAGATAGAAAAATGAAATCAGATTATCCATCCCTCTTCATTATATTTTTCTATATCAACTTATATTCATGGAGGTTGGTTGAAGAGAGAAATTTATAGGTAAAAAAATATGTTTATATGATGGGGATGAATAGGGTAAATGAAGGAATGGAAAATATAGGAGTTTCTCAAGTGATGTGTGTCTAAAAACTAAGTGGTTGTGGATAGAAGAAACTGAATGTCACTCTCTTTTGAGTTTTAATATTAATCTCTAATATTTTTTTAGCTTCTATAGAACTTATATTTTATAATGGAAGCAATGATTTTATTTATATAAAATATATTTTTCTAATTATTTTAGGATGAGTTTCCAATCTATGGAGTAAAATAATTGATTTCACTCATTAAATTTATTTGGCAAGGTCTTGTCAATTAATATAGTGATTTTAGTTATATTCAATTGATTGGAGGTCTTAAATATGTTTAATCACTTCTAAAGAAGTAACACAAATCATAACGAGGTCATGGAATTATGTATATTTAATATTATTTGTTAATGTAGAAGAATTTAGATGGGTATTGAGAAATTCAATTGGGAAATATTTGTTACAAGGTAGAGGGGAGTGTCCAGTGGGTATATGATTATGAAAAAACTGCTATTTTAGTTATGATTTCACTCTCATTTCATTTTCAATAAATTTTTTTCTATTGAATTTTTACACTATATTTTCTATTTATTTTTTGTTTTGTAACTTTTAATTAAATCCCCAATTTTTTCTTCTTCTAAAAACAAAGGAAAAATTATAGTTTTTATAACTCAATTTACATCATACTTGAGAGATAATCTAGGGACTGAAATATTATATTCATCTAGGGAATAAAGTTTTTTATTTTGTTTTCATGAAAAATATAGTTCATAAAATATTATATTTTTTGGGAGGTTTATTGAGTTGATTTTTAATTTTTTGTATGGCCAAAAATTCTAACCCTAACATATTGCCATTGGATTTTGAAGTTGATCAAACTTATCACTATAGGATTATATATCTTATAAATCCACATATAATTTTTTTAATCTAATATGAACACACCTAGAAAGAATTTAGTTAAACCTATAATTCAATTAGATGACAACAGAACCTTTCAAGAATTTTCTTCATCTTAGGATGAAAATCAACAAAACCCTATATAATATCCTTATGTACCTAATAAGTATGAAATTTGATCTAGTTTTATTCAAAAAATGCCGAAATTTAATTTATTTCTATGTGTATATCCACATGAACATATTCAATAATTAAATTTTATTTTTCTTAATAAGAAAAATCAAGGATTAGATGTAAATCAATTTAAATTGAGGTCATTTCCTTTTTCTTTAAAAGGAGTATCCAAATAATGGATTTTCTATACACATTCAACATTTTTTAGATATTGAGATTAATTAAAGATTATTTTCCTTAAAAATATATTCCCTACTTATAGAGCTAATTCTATTCAAAAATAATTTTTTTTGTAATTATACAAACTCGTGGTGAAACATTGCATGAATATTGGAACTATCCAATATATTTTGTTTTAGTTTTCCAATCCATACACTTAGTGAACTAATATTTATTCAATGTTTTTATGTAGGATTGTGTTCAATATATTGGAGAATTATTGATGAAATTATAGGAGATGATTTACTTAAAAAAAATATAGATGTTTCTAGGAATTTAATTGGAAACATGAACCGAAATGCTCAAAAATTTTGGACATGAGGACTTTCTACATGTGAAATATTTTTAAGAAGTCCCCACTCCCTGTTCTAGAAACAACATGATTTTAAGCCAAATTATTGATCTTAAAACCATGGTTAGATAAATGATGTTGTCTAACACCCCTCTAAAACTAAAAAATACCAGAAAAAACATATCAAATAATAGTTTAATTTGGAATTTTTTATTCTAATGTTAATTTTAGAGACTAATTCCGACAAATGAAATATAATTTTGAAAATTCCCATAATGTTTTTCTTAGAAATATCCTTTAATAAAACCAACAAAGACCATTTTAATCCAAACAAAATTTCAATAAAGTATGGAACAAAACTCAAATAAAGGATTTCAATATACTGGATAACAAATAATCTTTTTCCAAGGTCAATAAATTAATTCTCAACCAAGATATTTCAATGATAAATACTATAGTCATTTTATAAAAAACTTGTATCCTACCCAACCCACTCAAAAGTTGGAGAGTAACCTTGAATAAATAATGATTATACCAGAACAAGAAATTAGATACGAAAAATTATCCTCAAAGCAACAACAGAACATGATAAATACCTTTATGAATCAATTGGGTTAAATGGTCACTAATATTTGTATAATGATAAATAAAATGAGTGGATGTTTAACTTCACAACCCCAAGTGAATCCAAGATATAAAAAAATGTGAGTGATATAGAACTTAAGAGTGAAACTAGGTTAAGTAACCCTAAAACTAAGAAACTCAAAAACTATTATTAAACCTAAAAATAATCAAATTAGATTTAACCAATTTAATCTAGTGTAAACACTCTTAAATAGAGTACCTCCACTAATAAAACTGTTTTAAATTATGAACCTATTTTAAATGAGAACATAATGTCAAGATAAACTCTATTTGAAAGAAATTTGAAGGATTATAAGATAATGATTGGTCCTTATGTTTCTAAAACCAGTGCCCAAAATAGTCCAAAAACATTCAAACAACCTCTGTCTTAACCTTGAGTTGAACCACTAGTGAAGATAAGTGATAAAAAGAAGTTAGATAAGAAGGTATTGAATTTTTATTAAAATGCTCAAGTCAATATACCTTCTCTATATGATAATAAATATTTTACAACATATGGTATTTTTTTTAAATAAATGTGTTCTCACAAGAGTAAATTCAAAGGAGGGTAAAATTCGATTTAGGGATGAATGTTTTCTCTATAACTCAACATGATTTTCCAATCAAATTTAATGACACTAGAACCTTTACCACTCCCTACACAATAGGGTAATGTGAATTAAATTCTATAACTTTTGAATTATGAGATTAAATTAATGTTATTACAAATTCTATTTAGCTATATTTATAGGTTGGAGAGTTGAAACCCTTTAAAATTATCATTAGACTTACCAACTAAAGTAGCAACATGACTAGTAGGGTTATAGAGGATGTTTTTCTTTAGGTAAGAGTTATGATTTTTTTACAAATTTTTATGTTTTTGATATAGAATATGGTAGGTTTATTGAACATGACCATCTCATTAATGGGAGACCATTTTTTAAAATCACCAAAGTAGTCATTAATGTTCACAAAATAATTTTGTCCCTTGAATTTGGAGGAGATGTTTTTCATTTGAATATTTTTCAATCCATAAAACACCACATATAAGTCCATAATTTCACCAAAGTGAACATAATTGATTGTTTTTCTACTGATATGTTTCTTAGTTTTTCTTAGGATGAATAACCAACTACTATTTAAAAAAATAATTTTTTTTATAAATTTTATCACCAAGATAGTGAAACTGAATCTTATAAGGAGTCTTTGAATTTTGAAACATCTATACAAGTGTTCATTGTTCTAAAAAGTTATGAATATAATTTTTTTAAAAAAATTTACCAACAAGTATTTTCCTAATATAAAATACCAATATTTCTATTAAATATATCTTAAGAACCAAGAAAGTGCTCTATTTGATTCAGGTCTTTTATTTCCATTCAAATCTAAAACATCGCTGATTAACCAAAATTATGAGTATTATAGTAAACAACATGATAATTATAAAATTTATCTTAAATATTATTTTAAAAAAAAAAATAGGATCTAAAGTTGATTTTAATGAGTTATGAGAACTTTCTTTTACCAATGAAAATACTCCCACCTAAGTTAGAGCTGAAACCAATAACAAAGACCCTAAAATATTATATATTGAGAGAAAATAAACAATTACCTATAATCATTTCAAATTATTTTTCAAGATACTAATATTACCAACTATTATCTATTATTAAAACCAATAATAAGTACTTATTATGGTCTCTATCCCATTTATTTACAATTATTCCCTCAATGTGTATGAATGTGATTTTTTTGTAGAAAAATGATAAACCTATGAGATAATTTCAAAGAAGAATTAATCTAACACTTTTGGAATTTATTCAGAAATAATTAACCACCTTTTTGTAATTTATAATTTGTTTTCTCATATATTATAGTTAATGGGTGAGCCCTATCTAAGTTGTCCCCAAAAAGGGTATCCTTAAAATCTCAACAAAGAATTTAGTGATATTTTCCTTGTTAGGATTCCAAATAAATGGAGGATGTGAATTGATTGTAGAAAACTAAATTTTGTAACAAGGAAAGGTCATTTAACATTTCCATTTCTTGATCATGTACTTAAACAAACTAGTTAAAAAACCAAAAATTATTTTCTTGTTTGATTCTTTAGTTATTTCCAAAATCATATGCCACCAAATAATAAATAGAAACCATTTTCATATTCCCCTCTAGAAACTTTACTTATAAGAGAATTGAATTTGGTTTATGTAATTATGTTTGAACTTTTCAAAGATGTATTATGATTATTTTATCTAAATTTATAGAAACATGGATGGAAGTTTTTATGGATAAATTTACTATTTATATTTCATAATTTGAAAGTTGTTTGAAAATTTTGAATCATGTTGTTGAAACTTTAATTAATAAGAATATTTACCAAAATTAAAAAAAATTAATTTAATAGTAGGTGAGGTGATTTTTCATGGTCATGTGTTGTCTCTAGATAGAATTCAGTTTGATAAATCCAAAGTTGAGCTCATTTATTCATTTTTGATACCCAAAAATAGTGAGAGACCTGAGATCTTTCCTTGATCATAATCATTTTTATAGTAGATTTATGAAATAATTTAGTAAGATAGAACTTCCTTTGTACATATTACTCAAAAAAGACACCCAATTTGTCTTTGATGAAAGTTTTAAACAAGAATTTAGGGATATGAAACAAAAAAAGGATAACCCCTACCATTTTCCAACCACCAAAATTGGAATTTCCTTTTAAAATTGTGGTTGATGCTTCTAAATTTTCTCTAGGGGTTTTTTGAGTCAATGAATAAAAAATAAATCTCTTGTGATTTATTTTCCATCTAGTAATAAAGATGATTTACAAGATAACTACACAATAATTTAAGAGGAACTTTTTGTTATTATATTTGGTTTGAACAAGTTTAGATGTTATTTTTTGGGCTATAAAGTGATTATTTTCACTAACTATTCTACCATTAAATTTTTGATATTGATTAATTATTCAAATCCAAGACTTTTGAGATGGATATTATTGTTACAAGAGTATTATTTTCAAATAAAGTATAATAAAGGAAGATAAAAGAATATTTCCAACCATTTGAGTAAGATACCAACAATTTTGAATAGAAATAATTGGTTTTTCTCACTAATTAAAGAAACTATTCCTGATGAGGAGTTTTATTCTTATAAGAGTGGATGGTCATGGTTTTCTAATATTTTAAATTATTTAGATTCTAATTAAGTTCCTGGAAAGTTTTCTAGGTAATAAATTTGTAAATTTTTGGGTGATTCAAAAAATTATGTTTGGGATAATTCATACCTATGACAAGTTGGTAGTTACCAAATAATTAGTACATGCATTTTGAATTCATAATTTCAATCAATCATACATTTTGTCAAAATTTGAGCTGTGGAGGAAATTTTAGACCCCAAATAACTACTATATAATTTCTTGATTCTATTTTATATTATCCCTTAATTTATAAATATGATTTTGAATTTTGTAGAACATGTAAAATTTAACAATTTCAAGGTGACATATCCAAAAGGAATGAGATTCCTCATTAAATTTTTTTTATGATGTATTTTATATAAAGGGTATGGATTTCAGAAGACCTTTTCTTAATTATTATAGATATTTTGAAATATTTATTTCGGTTAATTATGTGTCTAAGTGTGTATAATATATTACCAATAGAGTTGATGAGGCCAATATTGTATCCATGTTTTAAAAAAAACTATTTTCTAGATTTGGATTTCCAAAGCTTCTAATAACAGATCAAGGAAACCACATTTTTAATAGGACTCTGGAATATTTTTTGAAAAAATGTGGAGTTAAACATAGGGCCTCTACACCCTATCACCCAAAAAAATAGAATCGTGGTGTTTTCAAATATAAAAGTCAAACAAATTCTTAAAAAACATTGCACACAAATAAAAAGGATTAGATTTCGAGACAATATAAGAAACATTGGGCCTATAGGACTTGTTTTAAAACTCTAATTATAATGTAAAAATTTATTTTAGTCTATGTAATTTTTTTTTTTCACCTTCCTATTTTGTTTGAATGAAATTATCTTTGGGCTATTTATTTGTCCAACCATTTACATTTGTTCTTTGTGAGCCCTTAGTAGCCATGAACTTCATAGTAGATAGCCACATTGAATGCCATATTCATCTATCCAACCCACTCTTAAAGTTCATTATATAATTTTAGAAAATATTAATCATGGAGGAGTTTTCTTGTGACTTGTTATACCGTGTTGGGCTAATTTGGGTGGAGAAAAAACAAATTCTATAAAAACATTTATTATAATTGAAAGTTATTACTTTATGGACCTTTCTAAGAGAAAATTATGGAAATTTGAAAATGAAATTATTATGTTGAATCTTCTAGAATCCATGCCATTTTTTGACCTTCAAAAAAATCCTCACTGCCTTAAAAAATATAAAATCTAGATAAATTTTGAAAAATTAGAAATAAAATAAAATATGTTGGGGGAAGTTTAGTGAATATATTACTACTGAAGAAAATAATAAGTTTTGGGTTATAAAAGAGAAATTTTAATGATGTTTTGTGTTTACTTCCTTCCAGTAATATGGAGAAGAATACTATTCTTAAGTGGAAAATGTAATCAATATATATTTCTTTAACAAAGGTTCAATTTGTCTCCTTTTCCCCAAACTTTTTAACATTTTAAACCCACCAACTTTTAAACCTTATAATAACCCTTTATAACTCCTCATGAAAGATACAAGTATTTAACTAAATTGGGTGGAGATTTAGAAATTTTTCAAGCTTATAGTGACCCATTAATTTATTTTGATGAAAAAAAACATTTTTTAAATTAAAAACCATGATTTGAGAGAAAAATAAGTGAGGTAGGAATCTCTATTCATTGAAAAATGAAATAAATTAGAATATAACATATGAAAGTAATGGAGAATTTATATTTGAATCTATTTAAGAGGCATTTTATGTTTGTATTCCTTAATATTAATCATAGTGAATTTCATGACATTTTTTTTGAAATTTTCACCGATAATTTATTTTAAGAGATCACTTTCCAGGAGTCTAAGTGTTAAGCGTGAGGGGAGTTGGTAGATATAGTTTTTTCATTATTTTTTACTTATATTTCAATTAATTTACAGCCAATAATTTTTTATTTTAACTAAAATTCTTAATTTTTTTATGATTTGTAAGGTAAATTGTGAAAAATACTTTATTCTAGAATTTTAACAATTTTTTTATCACAATGGTATTTTTAGAATATATTTTCAATATTGATAAAATTTATAAGATTATTTTTTTAATATTACATGGATTTTGGAATTCATTTATTCACATTGGAATGACTTCTGAATAAACCAATGTGAAGTGCTATAAAATCATTCAAGTTGGAAAGTATTTCCCCATAAAGAATTGGCATATCCTCATTAAAGTAGACATAACTCAGTCCAAAAAACTCCAATTGGGTGATTCAAAATGATTACTAAATAAAATTTTACTTCAAAAGTATATGTTAATTATCTTTTTAATATTATTTCATTAATCTAGTAATTAGTCTTGTGAAAATAGAGGAATTCAAATATTCTTTTCATCTAGAAAAATTATCTTCAATAACCCCAGAATAAATTTTTAACCACATATCTAATATATTTCAAAATTTGAGGGATAATATATATGGAGTGTTTGAAAGTAATTAAATAATTTAACCTATGGATAGTCATCCTCTTACTAGGATATAATCAATCCATATTTTGATGGACCTAAAAATGAAAACATATTTCTCACCCCTCTTTATTATATATTTTCATCTCCATTTTTATTCAAGGAGGTTAGTTGAAGAGGGAAGGGGATGGTAAAAATGGGATGTATATGTTGTGAATACATAGGGTAAAGTAAGTAATGGAGAATATTGGAGCTACTATAGTGTTTTTAGTTATTTTCTAAGTGGTTGTGGATGGTGAAAACTGAAGGAATCTCTCTTTTGAGTTTTAATATTCATCTATAATCTCTTTAAATTTATCTAGATCATATATTTTTTTAATGTAGGTGGTCATTTTATATTTATAATATACCTTCTTATAAATTTTCGTTCATTATTTTCTTATCTATGGATTAAAATCATTTATTTTACTATTTAAATTTCTCCTTCAAGGACTTGTTGTTGAGCATAGTGATTTTGACCAGATTTAATTAATTGAAGGTCTTCAATTCATTGAATCACCTCTATAGGAAGAAAAAAATTTATAAAGAAGTATTTTTATTATAAACATTAAATATTAGGTGTTCATCCATAATTCTTTTAGGGGCATTGAAAAATTAAATTGGGAAGTTTTTAAAATAAAAAAGAGGGGAATGCCTGGTACTTGTATACTTTTCTAAAACTACTATCTCAATTCTGATTTCACACACTTTTTATTTTCAATAAAACTTTTATTTTTCTCTTAAATCTTATTATACTTTCTTTGATACTTTTTTTGAAATTATAATTAAATTCTCAAATTTTTATTCTTAACAATACAAGTAAATGTGACAGTTTTTCTAACTCAAATTACAACCCCCTTAAGAGATGATCTAGGGTATTCTATATTTCATCTCTCTAAAGGTAAATTTATTTATTAGTGTTTCGTGATAAAATACATTTCATAAAGTATAATAAACAACCTTCTCCTATTATTCTTCTCTCATGAGTGGATATCCATCGTTTAATGTCTAAATTTTCTTTCACCAAAATCTTTGAAGTGCCTAATGGTATTTTTATAGTTTATTATTTTTTTCGATTTAAGCCAAATCAAGGACTGATACTTGATGGGTGAATTCTTCAAGGACTAATTTAGGAGGTAATTCAACCAAACCCATAGTATCATCATTTATTCTGAGTTTATTATTGATGTGTTTTAGTTATTCATGCCATGATTTGACCATAGTTTTACTTAAATATTTTAGATCAAGTTATTTTAGATAAATTACCCTTTTCATTCCATGAAACTATAGGGAAAAAAGTTCAAAGTGGGATGATTTTATGGTGGAATTAGCCTTAAATTATTAGGTTTAATTTAAATTATTGAATATATTTTAAGTAGTTTTAAAGATAATTTGATTTATAATGATGATTTTGAAATATAATTTCATAATCATGGATATTGTGTCTGGGATTAATGCTTAGGTTGGCTATAATGGAATGGTGGAACTTGAATTTAATGGAAGGTGGGGTAATTTAATGAAAGGTTTTGATATCATTAATTTTTAAATTTTGAAATGTAAATTGGAAAATTGTGGTGGCATGGTATTACTGAAATAGAATTTAAACCACTAATTAATAAAATTGAGTTGAAGAGGTTAAATGATAAATGATTTTTGAGAAATTTAATCACTCCCTTGGAAAAATTATAAATCATTTATGAAATGAAATTTGGGATCACATAATAACATGGGATTTAATAATGGGGTTTGATATGGTTTTAATATTTGGAAGAAATGGTCCATATGGAGGACCATTAGGGTTTTTGATCTTGAATGGTGTTTTTCTTGATAGAAAATGATTTCTTAGTAAATAAAGAATTTTTATTTGATTAATTTTGATATAATTATGGGTGGAATGAAATGGGTGTATTAATTGGATTTTGTTATAGATATTTAATGGGTGGAGTTCCTTGAGTAATCATGTATTTTGTTAGGGGCCTCACTTAAATTCATTTGGATGATGCCTCCTTGCATTCAAGGATGTCCATAGATAAGTAATTTCATTAGCTACCACGGATTCCTAACTAATTCATCATTGTGACTTCCATAAAGTAGATACTAATTATATTTCTTTTATTTCTTAGATTTTTAATAACATGTATGAATGTTTTGGATTCTTGTTGGGGACCCTTATGAATGTTGTGAGATAAGTTCCCTAGATTTGGCTCAATTATATAAGATAGAATTACTTGCATGGGGGCCAGGATTCCAGTAAATCCTATTAATCTAAATTCATCGAACACATTGTTACTTGGATTCACATTAGATAACTACAAGGTTATATTCTTTAGATATTCTCAGTCTATATAGAGGAATTTCCATCGATTAATTCCATGGATTATAGATGAAATGGGGAGAAAGGAATGTTTTGTTGATCCCATATGGATTCCCTTATGTTTTTATGGTTGTGGTTTCCTTGGTTATGCACCTTAAAACAATATTGAGTTTTGAGATTCATCACAAAAATTTGAGATACATCGAAACTATATGAGGTGGGTAGGCCCAACTTCAGGTGTCACCATGGATCCCAGGATTAGAAGTTTTGTTATTTATGTTTCCTTCTTATAGTAGAGTAATTTTTTTATTAGTAGAACCTATAAATGAACTTGTTTTATAGATGGGTTATTTTAGGGATGTTGGTGGTGGTAGACTACTGGGCAATACCTACAACTTAATGGGGATTCATGGAATATGGATACTTGAGTATAAGAATTTCTATTTATAAGTTCAGGTACAGGAAAGTGTCTGATGTCATTGATAACTTTGGATTGTAATTACACACTAAGAGTGTGGTGTGGATGATGGGACTAGGTACAACTTGGAACTAGTACGGGGTGGAGTTTTTTTATATTTTTTTCCCTTTATTATCATTGTGTGTGATATACCCATAGTGGATCGGTTATGGAATGTATGTAATACTTTTCTTCATAGTAATTTGATATTGTATTTATTTTTAGAACTTTACTTAACTTATCTTCAGTTTTTTTTCTTATGATTGACTATAATTTTTTCTCTTATTGTGAACCTGACCAGAGGGTATGGTCTCCTCACATTATCCTTATAAACCATAACCACTAGTCATCAGCCTCTAGCATATAGGGAGGCGTGCTTAAGTACATTTACCACCACTAGTCTGGATACTATTCATAGTGATCTAGGGAAAACCATTATGAAAATGGTGTCAAAGAACCTTTTTCCATTGTATTAAAATTTTAGAATGGTATAAAGGTGAATAAGAATGTGTTGGAACTTGGTAATAAGCTTTTTAGTGGGAGTTATCAATCCATGTATCAGTAAAATCCAAGTTTCTAGGATTATGATTGATTATTTATAGAATTTTATTATTATGGTGGATATTATTTCACCTTGTGTGACTCTCTTGATTTATAATACTATGATTTATGGGATTTTTCTCTTGACTCGGTGTGAAAAATAGGGTGTGTGTGTTCATGCATCATGCTAGGAACATAAAATTTAGATATCATCTTTATGCTAAATGTGATTGACATTTTTGTTCTCTTTAATTTATGTTTGAAGGTTCCGAGTGCATCGAAAGCATGATTGGTATGACACACAACTTTAATTTTTACCATGATCAATGATTATTACAGGATCAATATGATGATGAACACCAGTCTCCACAAAATAGAATAAAAAACTTAGATAACTAAGGAAGAGGCTCAAAACCTTTATATATAATCTTGTTCACCATGTTTATAATTAATTTAATTAATTTCATAAAGAAAAGAATATATGTATCTTTGGTACTTTCTTCGTTGATAATGTTGATTTTCTGGAATGACCCTTCTAGATTGTCTTGTTTCACTTGTGAGGATCCAAACCAGAATCCCTCTAGTGGTGATCCACATATTCTCTCATGGCCTCTGATTGACACCACTATTTCTCTGGGTGCTAGTGTGGAGAAGTGAGTGTATTTTGTTAGTCGTTCTTGATTTATTGTTCTTCGGTATTGAAGAACACCACTCATTCTTGAGAGGGGAGGAAAGAGGATTCAAGAGAGATTTTTTTGGCTAAAAAATCCTCAATTTACCGGGTGTACAGTTCGGTACATGGAACAACAGACATACATGTCTATTTATTGATATGAGGCTTTGGTTACAATATTTAATTGTGTAACAACAATTAAATACATTCATAACCTCAGAAAAAACCCATACTTTTAATAATAATACTGCCTCATTATTTATGGTGCACCAACTTGCACAAAAATGAAATTATAAATAAAATTCTATATCACAAAATAATAGCAGCATTATTATTGTTTCAATTTGTGACAACTAGATAAATAATTATTTACCATCTCGAAAATAATTATTTTACTACCGAACCAGCCTTGGTCTGCTCAAAATCTACTTTCATTTATTGAACACCTGAATAAATAAATATTTTATTTACAAAATATTAAATAAATATTTATTAAATGTTAAATAAAATAAATATATTTTACTCACAATCCAGTGAATAAATATTTATTTAGTTTATGTGATCATTTTAATATTAATAAAATTATTCCACATTCTTGAGAATAATATTTATTTCATCAATTAAATTAAAATATAATTTAATTGAGACCACAAAAAACACTTAGTGTGTAACACTCTAAGATTCTATTCCATTAGAATTAGGCAGGCCTGCCCAAAGTCCAAGAGTATTGTCTAGAAATTGGTCAAGGAACCAAAGATAAAGAACTTAAAGTCACAATATCATCATCCACATACGAACTCTCACTATGTAATATAATCCCTTTGTCTCAATATCTCATAAATCTAGTTTCATGACAGTTTCATCAACCCTTATGCTTGATACATCATTCTTTGACTAAATGAAATAAACACGTCATTACACCATGTCCATGGAATTTCATGTTATGGTTCTATTTCAATCAAAGAGTCGAGATATCAACTTCTATAAATTGATGGGAAAATCCTTCCTCTACTTATCCATTAATAATATGCACTTGTGACACACCCTACTTTCAATCAACTATCTGTGTGATGGTTTTCATTAGTAAATCAAAGTGTGTGAGTCATGAAACTTATTAATGATAATCTTAAAGTCTAAGGATCATTACAAAATATTATAGATATGAATATCTAATGACAGCAAAACATGTGGAATTCCTACTGGCCGGTCTATTCTCGTAATCACCCTTCTTGGAGATTACCAAGTATGAACTTCGTGAGAGGAAGTCTCATCTACTTATGAGTACTCTCACCCAAATTTATATATACTATGTGTCCCATTATAGTATTTCATCCAACCACAGAACTATATTTATAAATATTTTCGTAGCACTTCATGTTTTTCATCATAGCGAGGAACTGTTATGATCTGGTCAATGCTACCAAAACTCTAGAACATTATTACACTATAGTCGTGAAAAAAAATGAACAATATGTAATAATATGTTTAATATTTAAATATATTAAATATTCATGTAATCAATGTACAACCATTTTGTTCTAGGACACAAACTCTTACAAACTCCCACATGTACTAGAGCCAACTGCCTATGTCTTTCAGTCTGCTAGACCTCACATGATGATCATGTTTCTACTAAGTCAAGGATTTAGTCAATAGGTCTTCCACATTGTCTTCTGTAGAAATACTGCTCACTAAAACTTCACCACTCAGAGAAAAATCCCTCCCAAGATGATACTTCTGAACTATGTGCTTCATCCGCTGATGTGACCTTATATCTTTTGCAAGGGCCACCACTACAGTATTATCACAGTACAGTGTGATGGGATTTTTACTACTTGGTATAACATCCAACTCCTAGATGAATATTAATATCCAAAATGCTTATTTAGCTTCCTCAGAATCTACAATATACTCAGACTCTGCTATAGAATTTGTGACCACACTCTGCTTTGAGCTCTTCCAGCTCATTGCACCTCTATTCAAAGTGAATATGTATCCCGTTTGCAACTTCATTCCATCTCGATCAGTCTAGAAACTAGAATATTCATATCCTCTTATGACTAGTTCCTCATATCCTCTATAAAACAATAACATATCCTTAGTACACCTTAGATACTTTAGGATAGTCTTTACTACCATCCAATGGTGGTCACCTGGGTCATCTTGATATCTGCCTTCCGCACTCAATGCATAGGCGACATCCATCCTAGTACATAACCTGGAATACATGACTGACCCAATAATTGATGCATATGAATTAATTGCCATTATCTTTCTTTCCTCATGTGTTTGAGGACACATTTTCTTAGAAATGTTAATTCCATGTTATTCTGGCAACAATCTCCTCTTGGATTGTTCCATACTGAATCTATTCAGTATCTTATCAATGTATGTACTTTGACTTAGGACCAACAATCTATTGGATATATCCCAATGTATCATGATCCTAATAATATATTCTACCTCTCCCAATTCCTTCATGGAGAATCATTTATTCAACCATTCCTTAACTAACTATAAGACTGGCATCTCATTTCCGATAAGTAATATGTCATCATCATATACTATTAAGAAAACGACTACACTCCCACTAAACTATTTTTAGACACAAGGCTCACATTCATTCTTGATAAAACAAAATTTCATTATGGATTCATCAAAAATAATGATCCAAGACCTAGATGATTTGTTTAATCCATAAATGGATTTCTGCAACTTACATACCTTATTGGCATCCTTTGGAGTCATAAACCCTTCAGGTTGTGTCATGTAGACATATTCCTGAAGGTTTCTGTTAAATAAGGATATTTTGATATCCATTTTACAAATCTAATAGTCATGGTAAGTAGAAATGGACAATATAATTCTGATGGATTTCATCATTGCAACTGAGGTTTCATCATAGTCAATGTCTTGACGTTGTTTGAACCCTTTTGCAACTAGTCTTGCCTTATAGGTACTGACTTGTCCTTCCATTTCTAGTTTCTTCTTGAATGCCCAGTTGCAACCAACATGCTTTACATAAACTGCACAATCTACTAAAATCAAGACTTGGTTTTGGTACATTGATTCCATTTCAGAAAGCGTGGTTTCTTGCCACTTGGCAATATTTGTGCCGCTTACTACTTCCTTATAGGTTAGAGAATCATTATTATCAAATAATAACTATCCACCATCCTCGGTAACTAGAAAATTGAACCGTTCCAATTATCTAACCTCTCTTGTACTCCTACATAGTTCTTGTGACTCTGGAATAGTTATTTCTTCCAAGGGGATTTATGGAATCTGTTCCTATACCAACTCTTCTGTAGCTTGAGCCCTGATTTCATCAAAGTCAATATCTCTCTCACTATCTCTTTTGGAGATGTTCTCCCTCTAAAAGAATATGGAATATATTTCCACTATAACCTTTTTTTCTGAGGGGTTGTATAGGTAATATCCCTTTGTTTCCTTAGAGTATCCTATAAAGGTACACTTTGTTCCTTGGAGTGCATGTTTGTACCCTAAAGAGGCCTTAACAAATGCATTGCTTCCCAAAACATGTAAATTCAAAAACATGGCTTTTTTCCACTCCAGAACTTGCATGGAATACCATTTATCAATTTATTTGGTACTTGGTTTAGTATGTTCACCATTTTTTGTAACGATTGTCCCCAAAAGGATAATGGAAGACTTGGATGACTCATCATTGATATCACTATGTCCAACAAGGTGCGGTTCCTCCTTTCGCTCACACCATTCCACTGGGGTGCATAAGGAGGAGTGAGTTGGGATAGGATAACAAACTCCCATAAGTAATCAATGAAGTCTTGATTAAGATATTTTCCACCTTGTTCTGAGCGGAGTTTCTTAATCTTCTTACCAAGCTGGTTCTCAACTTCCTTCTGGTATTCTTTGAACTTAACAAAAGAATCCAACTTATACCTCATTATATAGATATATCCATATATACTAAAATAATCAGTAAAATTTATGAAGTATGAGTATCCTCTTCTTTCTTCAATTGGAAATGGTCCAAACACATTTGTATAAACCATTTCAATAATCTCTTTATCCCCTTCACCTTTCCCACTAAATAGGGCTTTGGTCATTTTTCCTTGTAAATATGCATGACATATGCCAAGTGGTTTTAGTTCAAAAGAATCTAAATATTCATCTTGATGTAACATTGTCAAGCGTTTCTTAGTTACATGACATAGCCAGTGATGCCAAAGTTCATTGTGGTATCAGTCATGTGAAGTATATTTGTTATTAATTTCTATTACTTTGTTTGTGTAATCCAATATGTAAAGACCATTTTATAAATGTTCCATATCAAAACAAATTCTATCTTTGTAAAAGAATAAACATTAATTTCCAAACATGAAAACAAATCCATCTCTATCTAATCTTGATACATAAATAATTTTTTTAGTAACAGATGACACATAATAATAAATCTTTAACACTAGGATCATCCTTGTTGGTAACATGACGTGGTAGTCCCCGACAGCTACAACAGTGAGTCTAGCTCCGTTGGATGCTCGTAGATCTACCTCTCTTTGGTAAATCTTCCTGAATCTACTTGGTTCTTGTATTTGGATATATATGTTAGCACCACAAGATATATATAATACCCAATTTTTAGAAACATCTAGATTACATATGATAACAAACACACCTGAAGCTTCCCCTTACTTCTTAGGCTGGGTGCAGTTCTTCATCTAGTGGACCTTCTTTCCACATGCGAAACAAACAACTTCTTTTTCCCTTGACTCCCCTTTTATCTTCCTTTTCATGGAAGGGCGTGAATAATCTTTGGGCTTAAATATCTTCACCTTCCCTTTCATCTTATCCACCATAAGGAAAAAAGGTTTTTCACACTTCATATCTTTGTCTACTTGGAGAATGAGGATAATAATATCAGATAGTGACTTATCAATGTTGTTCATATGGAAATTGACAACAAATCCAAAGAAGCTATGAGGGAGTGATAAAAGAATGATATTGGTACCCAGTTCTTCAGGGAGTTTAAACCCTAAAACCTCCAAGTTCTCAATGTATCCAATGATCTTGAATACGTGAGGCCTAGCTGAGGCACCCTATCCAATCTTACTCTGAAAGAATACCTTAGAGATATCAAACCATTGTTGTCTGTCTCACTCCTGGTAAAGGCCATGGAGGTGCTCGAGCATTCTATAGGCATCCATGTTTTCATGAGACTTCAATATCTTACTAGAAATTGACAATAAAATCAAACATTGAACATTGACTACATCATTCATATGTTACTCATATACCAAGAACACTTTATCACTTGCCTCTTGGGTAGGTAGATCAGGTAATGTTGACTCCAACACATAAGAATTTTGTTAATGGAATAGAATAACCCAAAGGCATCTAAACTATTCTTGGAAGTTATTGTCAGTGAGGATGTTGTATTTATCCAGAATTGATTGTAGGTATAGTTTGGTTGAATAGATTTTCATTTTATTCTATAATTAAAATAGAATATCATTAGTACTTTCTTGATTACTTTTTATGAGAAATAATAAATTAATGTTATTAAGTCTCCCACTATTTTATAAAGTCCCAATGGCCCTCACCATTTAACATGGAATGTACAATTTCCATGAAATTCTAGAGTCAAGGATCCATATTCCCCTTCTAATAACCCTAACTAGGGTTTTTCAATCTATTTGAAGGTATTTATGTAGGAAGGTCTTTACCAACTATATGCTTGTAGCTCCTTGATCTGTTGAGTGGACTCCCCAATCCTGAAATTGTGACTTTGGATTTCTTCAACTCTTACCTCCAATATTACATCAAGTCTAGAAATGTATACTCCTATTGATGTAATATGGTTAAGTAAACCCAAAACCTTTCATAAGGGATTCCTATATAAAAGTAAGTATCCCAACAAGGGTTGGCCAAACACATAGTTTTATTTAGTTTTTTCATTAATCAAGTAGAAAAGGCTTGGTCTGACTTAATATTTTATTTGAGGGATTTTATTATCTTATGGGTGAATTGATTATTATCACTATCACATGCTTATTAATATTAATTGAAACTTACATATGTGATTAACCATATCTTGATAATATTTACGCATAATCTTGTTTTACTTTAGTTCCATCTTGCATGCTTGTTTAATTTATTAATAATGTAATCATGACAACAAATCCATACTGATAAACCATGGAACTGAAAAAAATAAAATAAAGAAAAGGTCATGATCATGAGATTTTATAATGGTTAGTTTATCTAGTGGTTGATAAAATAACCCTAACCTAGGGGTAAAACACCATGAATAAAATTATTTATTTAATTTAAGTGATCATTTTAACCTAAATAAAATTATTCCACCACTACTGGAAACCAATGTTTTCTTAATGGTTTAAAACTATTGGGAAAGGCTGACAAACCATTGGTATATGTTATACTAAAGGTTTGGAAAACCATTGGGTGATAAGGAATGGGGATAGCCTTATACCAACAGTTTCCTTGAAACTGTTGGATTAGGCCTATAAAAAATTAAGCTTCCCTATAGTTTTGGCCAACCGTTTCAATAAATAAGTACCAATGGTTACAAAACGTTGGTAAATGTAAATCTATAACCTATACCAATGGTTTAAAAACCATTTGTATATAGGTTTACTGACGGTTTTCCTCCAACTGTTGGTATATATTATAAGTAGAAATTATATACAAACGGTTCAAGAACTGTTGGTATAGTATTTTACCAATGGTTTTATGTGAACTATTGGTATAGAAGGTTTATTCAACCTTATACCAATGATATATAAACTGTTGGTATATAGAACTCCAGGATTACAGTAGCAGCCTAGAAACCTTCCCTCTTTCCTGTACAGATGCCTTCTCTCTTACCTCCCCTGTACATCCTCTACTGAATTACACAGAAACCTACATCCCCTCTTTACTCCCCTCTTCAATATATATAATTATACACCTGAAGATAAAATAAAGAGGATATATAATAAATATCGAACACCTTAAAATACATAATTCAGAAAAACATTCAGAAAAACACTCATGCCCAAGATACAATGTATAAAATTCAAAAAACACTCATGGAGGCTGTTCTACAGCAACATAGTCTGCTTGGGCACGAGCCGGGGCACGCGATGCTGAGGAGTTTCTTTTTTTTTCTTCTGAACTTGTTTTTATTTGTATTCCAGCACGTTTTTGTGTTTTCTACTTTCCATAGATACTTGTACCTGCTGCATCATTGTCATTATTGTTATATATATTTATTTCTTCTGCTGTTTAGTTTCTGTTGTTATGCATGTTGTTACTGCTTCCACTGTTAACTGTTGTTTTCCGCTGTATACCTTACCAAGTGGGGGAATAGTTTCCCCACCGACTCACCAAGGACCTCACCGCTATTCGGCAGCCTCTGGCATTCGGGGAAACGCGCTTGAGGTTATGTGGAGAACCGGGTACGGGGAACCAGTGGAGGGGCTCCGGATTCGGGTTGTTACAGGGGTGTCCAGGGGTGGGGGCTGTCGAGGGGGTAGGGGGTTGTCTAGGGGAGTTGGGGGTTGTCCAAGGGGGTAGGGGTGTCTGGGGGGGGGTTGTCCAGGGGGTGGGGCTGTACAGGGGGTTGTGGGCTGTACAATGGGGGTGGGGGTGTCCAGGGGGTGGGGGTGTCCTAGGGGGTGGGGGTGTCTAGAGGGTGGGGTGGTGTCAAGGGGGTGGGGTGGTGTCCAGGGGTGGGGGCTATCCTGTTGGTTGGGGGGTTGTCCAGGTCGAAGGGGGAGTACGGGGGGTGCTATCTAGGGTGGTGGGGGCTGTCCATGGTGGTGGGGGTGTCTAGTGGGTGGGGTGTCTAGGGGTTAGGGGTGTCCAGGGGGTGGGAAGGGGGTTGTCCTAGAGGGTGGGGGTCCAAGGGGGTTGGGGGTTGTCCAAGGGGGGGCAGGGGAGTCCAAGGGGTGGGGGTGTCTAGGGGTAGGGGGCTATCTAGGGGGGTTAGGGGGTTATCCAAGGGGGTAGAGGTGTTCAGGGGGTAGTGTGGTTCCTAGGGGGTGGAGGGGATGTCCAAGGGGTAGGGGGGTTGTCCAAGGGGGGTAGGGGTGTCTGGGGGGGATGTCTAGGGTGGGGGGGGATGTCTAGGGGGTGGGGGTGTCCTAGGCAGTTGTCCATGTTGGTGGGGGTGTCCAGGGGGTGGTGGGGGTGTCCAAGGGGTGGGGTGGTGCTCGAGGGGATGGAGGGGATATCTTGGGGGTTTGGGGCTATCCAAGGGGGTATGGGGTGTCCGGGGGGGTGGGGGGATATCTAGGGGTGGGGGTGTCCATGGGTGGGGGGTGTCCAGGGGGTGGGTGGTGTCCAGGGGGTGGGTTGGGGGGGGGGGGGGTTGTCCAGGGGGTTCAGGGGTGTCCATGGGGTGGGAGGGCTGTCCATAGGGGTGTGGGGTTGGTCAATGTGGTAGGGGAGTCCAGGAATGGGGGCTATCCTGGGGATGGGGGGGTTATACATGGGGGTGGGGTGTCCAAGGGGAGTGGGGTGTCTAGGGTTAGGTGCTGCCCTGGGGGTTGGGGGATTGTCCAAGGGAGTAGGGGGTGTTTGGGGGGGGGGTGTACGGGGGGTTGGGGGGTCTGTCCAAAGAGGCAGGGGGTGATCGGGGTGGGGGTTGTCTAGGGGTGGGGGTTGTTCAGGGGTGGGGTGGTGTCTCGGGGGTGGGGTGGTGTCCAGGAGGGTGTGGGGTTATCCAGGGGTTGGGGGTCATCTAAGGGGGAAGGGGGTGTCTGGGGGTGGGGGTGTCTTGGGGGTGGGGGTGTCTTGGGGGTGGGGTTGTGTCCTGAGGTGGGAGGTAGTTGTCTTGGGGTGGGGTGCCTAGGGGTGTTAGAGGGTAGTCAAGGGGAAGGGGGTGTCTAGGGGTTCGAGGGTGTCTAGGGGGGTTGGGGGCTATCCAGGGGGGTGTGGGGGCTATCCAAGGGGGTGGGGGAGTCCAGGAGGGGTGGGGTGTTGGGGTGTCTAGTGGAGGGGTGAATTAGTCACATAAAATCATCAATTCAAGTTTTATTATTTATAGATAAATAAATAAAGATAATGTGACCTACCTAATCACACATACATTCAGGCACAACAATCATCAAACAAAAAATGTTAGTAATATCAGTCAAAAAATGTAACAGATCAATTTCTCCCTCATCACCATCACTATCATCACCATCATAATCATCCTCACCCCTGTCTTCATCGTCATTTTCATCATCTTACCTTCCCTCCTCAATTCCCTCCTCCTCACCATCATACTCTACCTCGGCCTCCTAATCACCCTCCTCCTCCTCCTTGCCCTCCTCCTCCTCCTCACACTCCTCCTCCTCTGCCTCTCCCTCCTCCTCACCATAATCTCAATCACTACTAGAACTTCCAACTAGTGCACCATATATAGAGCACATTGACGACATATACTCATCACAAGCTATGCTGGCCTCTAGTGGAAGTGTTGGGTGTAAAACTTTCATCAGTTTCATGAATGCAGTGTTTTCCCTATCAGACTATTTTGCCATCTCTATGGCCCTTTTTTTAGCCTGTTCTGCCCGTGTCTTAACCTTCTGGAACTTAGTGGCACTACAAATCATACTTGCGGAGGGCTAATACCTCATCAAGACTATTCTCTTCCCAGGTCGGCAACGAACTCTTCCAGGGTGCTCATCTCCCAACACCAGATGTAAATGATCATTTGGCCCAGAATTGTCAGGTTACAAGGAATCAAGGGCCTCTAAAGAGTCATATTACAAATATAAATATATTATTAAGTTACAAAATAGATATTAAAATTTGAAACCAACAATTTAAAACTTACAATCTTCTACTGAGTCGGTTCATTAACCGCACTTCCATCTCTCTTCCTTCTACACGGGAAAAACAGTTTTGTTTGAGGCACACATACTTTAATATTCAATGTTTTCCACTACAATGACATTGAATGTAGGGAGTTGGGGGATTTCCAAGGGGATGGGGGATTTTCTTCAGGGTATTGGGGTGTCCAGGGGGTGGGGGTTCAGGGGGTGGGGGCTGTCCAAGGGGGATGGCACTGTCCACCCCCAAAATAGGGTCATAGAATTCAATATCTATCCAATTATAGCATGATTTCAAGCCTATTACAGATGACCCAGAAGATTGTTGGTGTAAACCATAAATATCATACACATAAATCACAACACTCCTCTAAATAATTTGATCGAATTTTATCTTCCACTCTAAATATCATACATGAATTCTAAAAAAACACACCCAATTGTAAACAAACCCGAAATTTTGAGCTAAGTATATGGATTATTGATGCCTTGAGAGGCTAGCTAAGATATAATTCTTGGTTGTGATACAAGGAGTATGTTTACTAAATTTTGTTTGTGTGTCAAATATGATCCTACGTATGTTGTTTAGGCATATGAGCCAAGTTTCGATGGGACACTACACATGGGAGTATGAGACTTTTTATATCATTAGGTGATATGTAGTTGTACCAATGTTAAATTTGTATGAGATCAATATGGATAGTGGATAAGAACCTGAGTGATATTTCTTTGTAGAGATCACTTCTTCTTGGAAGGGTAAGAGTGAGTGTTGGTATGGAACTTCAAGAAAAGTCTTAACGTGTGAAAGAAACTATACATTGGCTATATGTGATTTCTATTTTTTTTGTAGAGTATTAGAGTGGACAAACCACCCCCTCCCTGGACAACCCACACCCACAAACCCCTGAATCTCCCTACCCACCTTGTAGCCCCCCTACCCACCATGTAGCCCCCCCACCTGGATAGCCCCCCCACCCCACCTGGACAGCCCCCTCCCCCCACCCCATATGGACAGCCCACCCCCTTCTCCCAAGACAACCCACAACCCCCTCCCCCACCTGGACTACCCACCCCCCTTTGACATCTCACACCCCCTCCCCCACCTAGACAGCCCACCCACCCCTCCCTAGACAGCCCACACCCCCTCCCCTATAGCCCCCCCCCCCCCCGACAGCCCCCTGAATCCCCCCCCCCACCTGGACACCCCAACCCCACCTAGACACCCCCACCCCCACCTGGACAGACCCCCACTGGATAGCCCACACCCCCTCCCCCACCTGGACAACCCACCTCCATTACCAAATGGACATCCCCCACCCCCCACCTAGACAGCTCACCCCCACCTGGATAGCCCACCCCCTCGGAAATCCCAAACCCCCCACCCCCACCTCGACAACCCACCCCCAATAACCATATAATACCTTAAAAATTACTTACAACTCCATCAAACATACTCTGTTGAAGAGTAAATGACGGTTATTTTTATAATAAACAAATTCCTATATTTTATATACTTCACTTTTATATTGATTCTTTTATTATAGATCATTAATTTTATGGGTTTTCTTCTGCTACCATTTTTATTAGATAAACCTCTAAAACTCATCACTCCATTGGTTTACAAACAAATAAAATCATCTTATCTCTCAAATGGATAGCCCCCCACCCCCACCCCCACCTGGACACCCCCCTCCCCCACCTAGATAGCCCACCCCCATACTCCAATGGACACCCCCCCACCTGGATAGCCCACCCACACCCCCACCTCAATTGCCCCCCACCCACCAGCACCCCCCTCTTGCACACCCCTCCCCCACGCCCACCTGCACAACCCCCCCCCACCTCACCCCCAGCAGACTCCCCATGCATAGTCCCCCTCCCCCCGACCTGCACACCCCCACCTGCACAACCCACCCCATCCCCCACCTACACACCCCACCCCCTCCCCCCACTCACCCCCAATAGAATCCCCCCGAACCCCCCCCCCCCACTTGCACACTACACATCCCCCCTAAACATTCACACTCCCCTCCCCCACCCACTTGCACAACCCCCACCCCCCACCTACACCCCCCCACCAACTTGCACAACCCCCCTCCCCCCACCCCCACCTGCACAGCCCACCCCCACCCCCAACTGTACAACCCCCCCAACCCACCCACCTCACCCCCAACAGACTCCCCCTACACAGACCCCCTCCCCCCGACCTACACCCCCCCACCAAACCATTACATAAAAATTTCAAAAGGTAATTGTTGGAACTCCCTTTTTGAAGAAAGCAATTAGTTTCCAAGGTAAAATTCCTAAAAATATGAATGTGAACATGACCGATGGGTGAAAATATATTATCCCTACAAAACTAATATTTGTATAACACACCTAGAAAATTAGTGATGGTAGTGGTTCAAGAAGGTAAATTAATTGTCTATGTGTAGGATGGAGTATTTGGAACATCCCATTTTCACATTCAACAACAACTGAAAACCCTAAATGATGAGGGATTACAGTGGATGAGGAAGTAAACAAAACATGGTATATAAAAATCCAAAATAAATGTAGCCATAATATGTAACTCAAACTCACCAATTTGAAGTGGAAACAACTTGGATGGATCTTTAGAAGAGGAGGGATCACCATCTTGGAAGAGAGAATCGCTCTAGTAGGGGAAAAATCAATTGAATCTGGAAAGTAATGTGGGGGATCAGGCGTATTTAGGGAAAAAATATCCCAACTGTTTTAAAAAACCATTGGGAAACATCACTATACCCCACTATATGCTAATGGTTTTCATAAACCATTGGTAAAAATTCATATACCCAAATGGTTTTCACAAACCATTGGGAAAGACTACACTAAATCATTATATCCCAATAGTTTTCAAAAATCATTGGAAAAACTCTCTATCCCAACAGTTCAGAAAAACCATTGGGAAAAGGGATTTGGTATAAGTATGATTTATAATAGTGAATGGTATTGGGAATAATATTTAGTTAATCAATTAAATTTAAATAGAATTTAATCGAGACCACCAAAAACATTTAGTGTGTGACCCTCTAGGATTCTTTCTCATTGGAATTAGGTGGGCTTACCTAAAGTCCAAGAGTAATATCTAGAAATGGGTCAAAAACCAAAGAGAAATAACTTAATGTTATAACAATGAAATCTATATATGAACACTCACTGTGTAATATAATCCCTTTGTCTTAATATCTCATCCAGTTGGTTTCCTGATAGTGTCATCAAACTTTATGGTTGATACATCGTTCTTTGACTACATGAAATAAACTCATCGTTACACCATGGACATGGAATTTCACATGACGGTTTTGTTTCAATCAAAGGTCCAAGATATCAACTTCCATAAATGGAAGGGACAAATCTTTCCTCGACTTATCCATTAATAAAATTTCACTTGTGATGTACCCAACATACCCTACTTCTTTCCAACTATCTGTGTGATAGTTTTCTTTAGTAAATCAAAGTGCGTGAGTCATGACATGTATTAATCAAAATCTTAAAGTCTAAGGATCATTACACATGCTCATAGATAGGAATATCAAATGACACCAAAATATGATGAATTCCTACTGGCGGGTCTGTTCTCGTAATCTCTCATCTTGGATATTACTAAGTACAAACTTCATGAGAGGAAGTCTCATCTACTTACGAGTACTCGCACATAATGATCTGTATACTATGTGTCCCATTATAGTATGTCATCCAACTATAGAACCATATTTAAGAATATTCTCATAGAACATAAAGGTTTTCATCATATCAGGGAACCGGTATAACCTTGTCAATGAGACAAATACTGGAGGACATTATACACTATAGTCATACAGAAAAAAAAATACGTAATAAAATGTTTAATATTTAAATATATTAAGTTATTTCATTTAATAAAAGTACTACCAGTTGGTTCTAGGACACCAACTCTTAGAATGTTATCTTGTGGTTTAACTACCATATTTTTATCAACCTGTGATTTATATTTCTTACTAGTAAAATGGAATTTGGTCATTTAAAGTTATAACGATGTTTTATATGGTATTGTCCCATATAATTTTGTCGTGGAATACTTATTGATCAGTTATTATATTGATTCCTTGATATGTTGGAAGATATATAAAGACTGGTAAATTAGTGTCTTGATTAAATAAGGCTTGAGTAAGAAACCTAAAAGGTATTTTCCCCTATATCTTTTGAATGAAACTTTATTTAATCAGGCCTTAAAAACTTAAAATCATTATAAAATTTGATCAAAAAAAAGATGTAAGTTAAATAAAGATATAAATTAATTATTAAATGATGGTAGTGGTTAAATATATTTCTAGTAATAAAACTATTAGGTATTTTAGTTTATATCTTGTAAATGAAACCTCATTTAATCAATCCTTAGAATGTAAGTAATTTTTTTTATAAATTTGGAATGAATGAATATAAATCCTATAATTTAAAGATCATGAATCCTATTAAAAATTTGATCTCTACGTTTTTAAAAATGATGAAAATCATGTGAGAGTGATGGGAATTTTTTGACCATGGCGACTCAAAACCTTTATATACGGGTGTCTTGACCTATGTATGGGTCATTGGGGTTGTTGTTAGTTCCCATATGAATAGATATCAAGGAGGGTGTGTTGAGGTAGACCCTATATAGGTGGTGTTGTGTAGGTGATTGTGATCGATCCTAGTGAGGGTAGTTGGTAAAGATAGAGAGTTAGAATTTTGGAACCTTTTTAATGTGTAGTGAATTAGGTGGTAGGGTGTTATATCTTGATAAACTTCTTTTGAGTTTTTCCTTGAGGACTTTTGTGTTCTTCATTTGTTTAAGCTTTGTAAACTAGTGTTTGGGTAGGTAGTTCTGTGTAAATGTGAGACATTATGGATGGTGTTGGGTATACTAGATCTTGTGTAACCCTTAATTAGGGATGAGTGTTATCCCATGAATTGTATTCCTTATGGGGCTTGGTTTTGGGGATAATTGGTAGGACCTAGTGACCCCTTAGAGTGTCTTAGTTTTTGTGAGTTGAGGTATTGTGACGTGAGAGAGTAACCCGTGATAAGGGTTGTCCTAGTTATATGATTTCCTTAGAGGTGTAAAGCATGGGTGAATGTTTAAGTTAAGTTATGATCTCAGGGAGTATCATGGATTATTTGGCTTAGGCATAGAAAAATTTCCTAAGGAGGTTTATTTTAGTGAGGGTGACCAAAATAGGGTTGAATTGATATTATAAAATTATTATAGATGTATAAATAATTGGTAGATTCTTTGTCTTATGTGATTGGTGCATGTTCAGTAATACTGAGTTTAGTTATAGTCATGGTTAAGAACCCAAATTGTTAATGCCTTTAGGCCATTTTTTGAAAGTTTTGAAAATTCAGGTTCATAGCCTATCAATTGTTTATGTGATTTTCGTATGTGGTTCCCATGTAGTTAAATAACCTGGGTTTTGGAAATGATTCTCAAGATAATGAGTTGCCATTCCCTTATCCTTGACACACATAATGTGGAAGTATTCTTATAAGAGAGAATTTATGATACCTCTAGTTAGTTAAACTGATATTTCAAAATCATGTTTAATTTCTTGATCTAGCACATGGTCCTAGTAATAGTGATTCTCGAATCACGGGATAATATGTCAAGTAATTTGAATTGTCCATATCAGATCATACAACCCTTCGGTTTTAATAAGTATGGGTGCTGTGTGATTGAGAACCTATTGTTTTACTATTTAATCAATTTAGTACACACTAATCATGTTGTACTTTGATCGATGGAATAGTCCATGTGTGGTTTTTTTGGGAATCATTTGATATTTGAAAAAGTCATAGTAATGTGATTTAAATAGTTCAATGGTGATATTGGTTCATGAAATCTTATTAGAGAGTCATAAAACCATAGGAAGTGTCACAAACTAGCTCAGATACCCCAGCACCCTGATACCTAATCTGAAAATGATATGGATTGAAGGGTGTTCTCGATCCCCATGGGTTGGTAACTATCACCTAGAAACATACAAGAACAATAGGAAATGAATTTTTTTAAAAAAATAGTTGAATATAAAAGGTTACAAGTCAGTATGATCAACACTCCAAAGGGAGAAAGTACCATAAATAAAATAGGTATAAAATAACCTAAACTATTTTATCATCAAATTAATCAGTAGGTAGAAAAACATCCCAAAGGAAAAATAACTTCAATTCCAAAGGATCAAGAATATCCACTACCTCTAAGTGGGTATTTCCCTTTTCTAGAACCTAAAGGAATAAAATATACAAAATATTAAAGGAAAAGGTAGGGTGTGAGCTATAAATCCTTGTAGGATCTCACTAAGTGTTCCATAATAGATCACATAATAATAAACCAAATCATTATTTCAATTTAAATAAAATTATGCATGGAAATACACGTTCATATTTAAAACAAAAAATTATTTCATTTAAAAATGTTGTAAATCATTTAAAACATGGATTAAATAGACATTTTTATATAAAAACTTTTATATAATTCAACTGGAATAAGTAAAACAGTTCCATAATCAATGGAAAATATATTCAAAATAATCACAAAAAGCACCATGGTCACTTACATTAAAGCAAGTTATTTTATAGTTATAGGATCCTAACACTACTTATATCACTGATAATAGATAATATGTGTACACATATCCCTCGATCTTAGGCTGAATAGAACTCATCAAAAACCCATCACTCATTAGATTTGCTAAATTAGGTTTTTGTTATAGTTTTAATCATTAATTCATTTTTAGGGAATCATAGTCCAAGTTTTTTTTGTCCCAAATGACCTAATAACTACCCAAGATTTCATATTATCAATCAATCAATCAATCAATAGTGAGAAATCATCTCATTTCAAATCAATCATCATTTACAATTCAATTTCCCAATTCTCAGTTTCAATATTCCAATTTAATATCCAAAACCAAAACATGGGATTTTCATCATTTCATGACTTTTAAAAAAAACCAATCATAGGTTTTCATTATTTTAATTTAAGTTATTTTTCCCAATATAATTATAAAATAATCTCATCAATTCCATCAATTTAAAAATATTACCAGAATTATAATTCCATTGAAATTGGGGGTTTTCCCAAAAATCCATGCCATTTCAATTTTTGATTCCAAATCATATCAATTTGGGTTTTCATAAATCAATTGAAATATATTTCAAAAAATCATGAAAATAAAGTTTTTAATTATATGGAAAACCTAAAATAGAGCCACCTACCTTTAATAAAAGAATCACAACGCCTAACACCAGTAATGGGGAACACCAACAAAAAAGGGAGGAGTTAGAGATTAAGAAACCAAACCTAGAATCAAGATCTCGTCAAATGTATTTTATATCCATAAAAACAAGATAATATAATACCCTCTAATTAAGAATGAATGGGAAACTAGAATTAATTAAATGAGAGGATATTAACTTACCTAAAAGATATTGAACATGATTAATCATGCTTCAATTATCCAAGATAAGGGGTTTAAGGATCCAAAACAACTTATTGAGAACCCCATTATCCAAGGAATTCATGTTAGGTCAAGTGGGGGTCAAACAGGGGTTAAACCATGGGTTCAGGTTTTTAAAATAGTTTTTGAAATTTAAAATATATGCGTACATGGTTTATTAGAGTTCGTTGCATGGTTAGAAAAAATATGCACCCTAACCATGAACCTCTTCTAGACTCACTATCCAAGGTTCATGTTTCTACTAGGTGGTCACATGGTTTGTCAAACCATGCACTAATGGTTCAAACTATCTCCAGCCGAGGATTCATAGTTTTCACTGGGGGTGTAAGACTTGGGAAAACCATGTGTCAACCACTTACAACCCAGAAAACCTCCAAAGTTTACCAAAATTAACTAGAAAATTTCCAAAACAAGATTCAACCAAAATTGGAACCAAAAATATTCAATAAATTACATAAAATAAGTAACAATATATTACAACCTCTAAACTATAAAAACTTTATATCCCTTGAAATATTGTCAAGAATTTTTCATATCAAAAAGATGAGGACACTACTCTCTCATCAGTGACTCCCACTCCCACATCTCATGTGTATCGGAACCATATTTCCATAATAGATGGACCAAAGGTATTTCACTCTAACAATGTGCCATGTTCTTAGATTAGATTCCCAATCATCGATAAATCAGGCTCAACATCAATATTATTCCAGATAAAAACATGAGATGGATAAGAAAGATACTTTCACAGTTGAGATATATGGAACACATTATGTATTGATGTAAACTATGGAGGATGTTCTAAATGGTTAGCCACTTTCCCCACCAGCTCAAAAACCTAAAAATGTACCACAAAATAAGTATAAAGCTTCACTTTCATCCCAATTAACTGATAACCAAAACTAGGTGAAACTCTTAATAACACGCAGTCACCAACAAGAAACTTCAATTTTTTATATTGAAAATCAGTAAAATATTTATAACAACATTTTGCTGCCAACATTATCCAATGAATCAAATAAATCTTTTCTAACATTTCATGTTACAAACTCAATCCAACCGAGGAACATTCTCCAATATTCTACAGCCAACACAATAGATATTTACACAAACGTCCATATAAGGACTCAAAATGATCCATTATGATCGCAGATTGGTAACTTTTTGTGATAAGAAAACCCAAACAACCCCAAATAATCATCACAAACTCTACCAAAACTGAGGACGTAGGCATATAGCATATCCTCTAGAATCTGTATAGCCCTCTCTATTTGGTCGTATGTCTGTGGATGATATATCTAAATCAAATGGACATGAAATACCATTTCCTCCTAAAGGACTCACAAAAAATGAGAGGTAAGATAGGGATCTCTTTCAGAGATTATAGTAGATTGAACTCCATAAAATTGAAAGAACTATTTCATGTAGAGATTTCTAAACTCCTAAGCTTTGGTTGTATCATCAATGGGTATATAGTGAGATGATTTGGTCATATGATCGATCACAACCCATATTGCATTATTTGTTATAGGGGTGAATGCCAACCCAACCACAATGTCCATATAAATCTTATACAATTTACAGGTTGAAACTATAAGGGGATGGAGAAAATGTGAAGGTCAATGGTGCTCAACCTTGACCTATTGAAAAGTATAGTAGCACAAAATAATGTTTTTAATATCTCATCTCATACCTGGACACCATAATTATTATCGCTTTCCACAAAACATATTTGTGTTACCTAGGTACAAAACCCATTGGGAATTATAGAAATCCACCATCACATATTTTCCTGTTAGAAAAGGTACAATGTGCTAGTTCCGAAAACATAAAATACCCTCTATGGGGAATGAACACTAAACAATGGTCTCCCCACTATAAAGAGAGTCTCTAATGATATAGAATTCATCATCAAGCTACTACTTCTGAAGAATCATCTCAAGAAGAGTGGAGGTAAACTAAGCACAATCCAAGAAAACCTCAACCTCCTCTTTCTAGAATCCTAAATGAAACTATGTAAAAATATCCTTTAGGTTTCACTCTTTCAATGATTCTTTCATGGAGTAGTTCATAATTTTTTTACTCAAAGCATAAATGAAAACATTACCTTTCCTCTAGATATAGGCAATGTCGAAATCAAAATACTTTAGGTACTCCACCAAACTCATATGGTGGAGATTAAAATATTTTTTAGAGAAGATATGACTCAAGCTTTTGTGATAAACCATTATTAAAAAAGGTAATATCGCCAATTCTTAAGCACATGAATCACAACTAAAAGTTCAATTTTATGGGTTGGATAATTATTCTCATGGAGTATAAGCTATCTAGAGAGATAGTCATTGACATGATATCCCTACATATGAACACAACCTAATCCTAAACTTGATGTGTCATAGAAGACCACATACCCTTGGTCGGCCTCTAGAATAGTCTACATTGACCTATGAGTAAATAAATGTTTTAGCTCAACAAAAGAAATCTAACATTTATCATCCTAATAAAAATTTACCATATTCCAAGTAAGAGTGGTCATCAGAGAATCTAACTTTAATAAATCCTTTTCAAAGGGAAAATAATTCCCCACTAGAACCAAGAATAAACAAATCTCAAAAAAATATGTGGTTTCTCCTATGCCATAACAGCTTTTAACTTATTGGGTTCAACTAAGATATCATGTTCTGAGACCACATGTCCTAATAAGTCCACTTCCAAAATCCATAAATCATATTTCAATAGATTGTCATAAAGTCAGTGATTTATCAAAATTTATATAACTACTCTTAGATGATGCACATGATCCTCTATGGACTGAGAGTAAACCAGGATTTCATCCATAAATACCACCATGAACATATTAAGATATTCATGGAAAATCTTGTTCATCAAATACATAAAGACCGTCGGATAGTTTGAAAGACCAAATGGCATGATAGTATAACCATAATGGACATAACTACTCCATAATGTTTTTTTAAATGTCAGATTATTTTATACTCAACAAGTGATAATCATATCGAAGATCAATCTCTGAGAACCACTTTTCCCTTTAAACTGGTCAAACATATTCTCAATTTGTGGCAATATATACTTGTTCTTTATCGTAGTGTTGTTTAGTTTCTAGTAATCAACATAAAGGTGACGTGTTATGTCATCCTTCTTAGTAAATTGAATAGGTGTTTCCAATGTGACACACTTGAGTGTATAAAGTAATTATCTAACAGATCATAAAACTGAGTCTTCAACTCTTTCATTTCAATTGGATCCATATAGTAAGAAGACATAAATACTGGCTAAGTATGAGGCACTAAATAAATAGAGAACTGTACCTCTCATGCTGGTGGAAAACCATAGAAATCAAAAGGAAATACATTTTGAAACTAGATGAAACTCCATATATAAATAAAAAATTGATATTAATTTCCAAAACTCTAGATAATATGGTCCATCTCTACTTAACCACAGGTCTGATTCTTCCTGAAAGATATGGAACACCCCATCTAGCAGGGAAAAGGAGACCCACCTAAGATAGCAGTCAATTATATCCTTATTGGAAACAAGGCAATCCATCACTATAGGTATATAAAGAGGTTTTAGGTTGAAAACCAAATAATTATAGGTAATCTTGATATCTAATAAAGAGAAGATACAAGCAGGAAAACAGAGACCCTTCGCTCTCTTTCTCCCTCTCTTTGTTCCATGGGGTGTAGTAATATCCATCAAATAAGAAAAAATTTCCATAGGAATATTTATAAAGTTCACAATATGAGTTTTATAAATAATTATGATGCACTATTATCAAATAAAGAAGACACTGAAGATGGATCTAAAGTGATGGTACCTATCACAAAAATTGGACCAATAATTGCTTCCTATGGAGATTCATACACTACTTAAAGAAGCTTGTTCTATATGTCTGTGTCCGGAAAACCTTTTTCATGAAGTACCTGATTTTAATGAAGTACTTCTAGTTGATTATGATCCCTTTCTACTATGAGGAGAAGAAAAGATATAAAATAACTTTTGCAAGTGACCTGAGCATCCATAGGAACTTCAAATCTTGGGCGGCTCAATGAATTCCCATTTTGAATGCCCTAGACTTCCACACTAGAATAAATTCAAACAACCTCTATAATAAAAAGATTATATTTTTTATTATAATAATTGTTTGAATTGTTTTTATGAGTTTAAGATTTGTTTTAGTTTATTTATAGTTTAATAAGAATAATAAAATCATAGTGCTTAAGGGAATAAGAAAAAAATCAAAATATAAAATATTTATTATGTAGAAAAGTTTTGATAAATGTGTGAAATAAATATAATTTTTTAAGAGAAATTTTTCTCAACATAGAAGAATTTTTTTTATTTAAAACAAATTAAATTACTCCTTTTAATTTTTTTCATGGAATAAACAAAAAAATTACCAAATATTGCATAAAATACTAGAAAACATATTATTCATCACGTCTACATAATATAAATTATATTTTTTATGTTTATTTATTACATGAAAAAAAAATTGTAAATTTAAAAAACAAAATATTTTTTATTCAACACAAAATTAAACATGGGATTATAGAGATTTCTACTCAATGAATTGGAGTTTCTTAAAATGTAGTAGTTTATACCACTTCTAAATGATTAGCGTGGTATATTAAATCTATTATTTTTTTTAAAAAATATTATTAAGAAAGTATGAAAATTTATATATTTATATAGTATTTTTAAAACAATATAGTGATTAAATTATGATTAAATTTATTTTCTATTATAATGATAGTCAAAGTTATTAATTTTTTTAGGAAAGTTTTTTGGTTCACATTGGTGTTATTGTTTAATCAATTAATGATTATAGATTCTATTATAAAATTATAAAAACTAATGGTGATATATATTTTAATATATTCATATTGATAAATTTAAGTAACAAAATTCTTTATCTAAGCTATTGAGATGAAAAAAATAATAAATTTAAATATTGAATTTATAATATTTGGACTAAGACTTTCACTATGATATTAATAAATCTATAAATTGTGAAATATATATATTTTCTAATATGGATATGTTTTTTGAATTTATTATAATCATTGTTAGATTATTGTGTTTATAAGTGGTTGATAAGAAGGTAAAAAAGAGAACTGTATATCTATATGTGTTATACTTTGTTGTCAATATTGAAAAATGTTTTTATTAATTATTATATTTGATTAATATATTTATGAGAATTATAGATAATCCATGTATGTGTTAACATTTTTTATAATATCTTAATTTAAGTAAAACAATTTTTGTAAGTAGAAGAGATGATAAAGGAATAGTTGTGTAATATTGAAGGAGAAACTGAAAAGCTTTTATAACTGAGAAATCAAAATTACAAAGGCTATGTATGATTAGATTTGGGTTTTGGAAGTGAGAAGATATAGGAATTGATTTTTAAAAATGTAAATCTAATTAAATGTATTTTTGTGAGTTATAAACTGAGAAATTGTTTTTGTATAAGAGATATAAAGTGAATAAAAACATCGTGTAACCATGAGTTGATCATTTAATAAGGGTAGAGTTATGTCACAGTGGTTGTATATATAAGTACACTCCCCCCCAAAAAATTAAGGTCCTATTTAAAACCATTTTATCCTAATGTATTTACTATTTATTGATGTATTCTCAAGGGAATAAGGCATATCGAGAGAGTATAGGGGGTTTGAGACATGGATCTGAGGCTGAAATGTGATGGTGTAGCACCACTGGATAGTATGTACAAGTTACTAGCTATAAAGTGGGAAAAAATATAACATAGGTTCTATCTTGTATCCACTTAATATCCATTGTCCTAGGTCCAACTATCTGGTGGTATCTTGGGAAGAATTTTAATTAGGTTTGGCCATGTAATTTCACCAGGGCCACACCCATATCCCCCCACTAAGGATTTTCCTCTTTTTTTCAGACTTGGAGCAGTTATAGAACTAATATTTTTATTTTTATTATTTTTATTTAAATAAATATATAAATATTAACTTTTATTTTTCAAGAGAAATTAATTTATTTCTGGGTTTTGATGAGTTTTTAGCTAAATTATGAAAATTCCTTAATTCTTAAGTTTTAATAGTTTTTTATCACTATAGTATTTTTAGTATAAATTTTTTAATACTAATCCAATGTTAGAAAAAAAATTCGGTAGAGTTAATTATTTCAGGTGATTCATTTTTTCCCACTAGACTAAGTATTGAATCGACCAATATGAATCCCTAAAAATCATTCAATTTGAAAAATATTTTTTTGGATATAATTGGTATACCATCATGAAATGAGACATAACTTGGGAAAAATACTCCAAATGAGGTGATTATAATTGTATATAAAATATAATCCTTCTTAAAAATTATCCATTCATTATATTGGCCATATTAATTAATTAATTTAGTCATTGGGATCATGTATATATAGGAATTTGAAAATTATATTTATACAGAAAAAGTATCTTTAGTAACTCGGGCATAATGTTTTCACCACATTTACAATAGATCTAAAAAATTTAGAGACAATATTTAAGAAGTTTTATAAAAAATTTAATAAGGTAATTTTTAGATATTGGACCTCCAACTAGTATAAAATCAATCGAAAATTTGTTAGATTGAAAAATGAAATCAGATTATCCATCCCTCTTCATTATAATTTTTTATATCCACTCATATTCAAGGAGGTTGGTTGAAGAGAGAAATGTATAGGTAAAACCAATAGTTTTATATGATGGTAATGAATAGGGTAAAGGAAGGAATGGAAAATATAATATTTTCTCAAGTGATGCGTGTCTAAGAACTAAGTGGTTGTGGATGGCAGAAACTGAATGTCACTGTCTTTTGAGTTTTAATATTAATCTCTAATATTTTTTTAGCTTCTATAGAACTTATATTTTATAATGGAATCAATGATTTTATTTCTATAAAATATATTTTTATAAACATTTTAGGATGGTTTTCCAATCTATGGAGTAAAATAATTGATTTCACTCATTAAATTTCTTTGTCAAGGTCTTGTAAATTAATATAGTGATTTATGTTAGATTCAATTGATTGGAGGTATTCAATATGTTTAATCACTTCTAAAGAAGTAACACAAATCATAACAAGGTCATGTAATTATGTATATTCAATATTAGTTGTTCATCTAGAAGAATTTAGATGGGTATTGAGAAATTCAATTGGGAAATATTTGTAACAAGGAATAGGGGAGTGTCCAGTGGGTATATGGTTATCCAAAACTACTATTTCAGTTATGATTTCACTCTCATTTCATTTTCAATAAAACTTATTTTTTTCTATTGAATTTTTACACTATATTTTCTATTTATTTTTTGTTTTATAACTTTTAATTAAATCTCCAAATTTTTTTCTTCTAAAAATAATGGAAAAATTATAGTTTTTATAACTCAATTTACAATATACTTGAGAGATAATCTTGGGATTGAAATATTATATTCATCTAGGGAATAAATTTTTTTATTTTTTTTTCATGAAAAAAAATAGTTCATAAAATATTATATTTTTTTGGGAGGTTTATTGATTTGATTTTTAATTTTTTGTATGGCTAGAAATTCTAACCCTAACTTATTTCCATTGGATTTTGAAATTGATCAAACTTATCACTATAGGAATAGATCTCTTAGAAATCCACATATACCTATTTTTTAATCTAATATTAACACACCTAGAAAGAATTTAGTTAAACCTAAAATTCAATTAGATGACAACAAAACCTTTTCATAATTGGCTTCATCTTAGGATGACAATCAACAAAGCCCTATATAATATCCTTATATACCTAATAGGTTTGAAATTTGATATAGTTTTATTCACTAAATGCCGAAATTTAATTTATTTCTAGGTGTATATCCACATGAACATATTCAATAATTAATTTCTATTTTTTCTTAATAAGAAACATCAAGGATTAGATGTAAATCAATTTAAATTGAGGTCATTTCATTTTTCTTTAAAAGGAGTATCCAAAGAGTGGATTTTCTATACACATTCAACATTTTTTAGATATTGATATGAATTAAATATTATTTTCCTTAAAAATATATTCCCTAATTATAGAGCTAATTCTATTCAAAAATAATTTTTTTTAATTAGAAAAACTCGTGGTGAAACATTGTATGAATATTGGGAACTATTTAATATATTTTGTTTTAGATTTCCTATCCATAAAATTAGTGAACTAATATTTATTCAATGTTATTATTTAGTATTGTGTTCAATATATTGGAGAATGATTGATGAAATTATAGGAGATGATTTAGTTAGAAAAAAGCTAGATGTTTCTAGAAATTTAATTGGAAACATGAACCAAAATGCTCAAAAATTTGGGACAGAACTTTCTACATGTGAAATATTTTTAAGAAGTCCCCATTCCCTGTTCTAGAAACAACATGATTGTAAGACAAATTATTGATCTTAAAACCATGGTTATATCAATGATGTTGTCTAATACCCCTCTAAAGCCAAAAAAACCCATAAAAACATATTAAATAAATGTTTAATTTGGAATCTGTTATTCTAATGTAAATTTTAGAGACTGATTTCCACAAATGAAATATAATTTTGAAAATTACCATAATGTTTTTACTAGAAATATCCTTTAATAAAACCAACAAAGACCATTTTAATCCAACCAAAATTTCAATAAAGGATGGAGAAAACTCAAATAAAGGATTTCAATATACTGGATAACAAATAATATTTTTCCAAGGTCAATAAATTAATTCTCAACCAATATATTTCAATGATAAAGACAATAGTCATTTTATAAGAAACTTGTATCCTACCCAACACACTCAAAAGATGGAGACTAACCTTGAATAAATAATTATTATACCAGAATTAGAAATTAGATAACAAAAAGTATCCTCAAAGCAACAGTAGAACATGATAAATACCTTGATGAATCAATTGGGTTAAATGGACACTAATATTTTTATAATGAGAAATCAAATGAGTGGATTTTTAACTTTACAACCCCATGTGAATCCAATATATAAAAAAATATGAGTGATATAGAACTTAAGAGTAGGACTAGATAAAGTAACCCTCAAACTAAGAAACTCAAAAACTATTATTAAACCTAAAAATGATCAAATGAGATTTAACCACTTTAATTTAGTGTAGACACTCATAAAGAGAGTCCCTCCACTAATAAAACTGTTTTAAATTCTGAACCAATTTTAAATGAGATCACAATGTCAAAATAAACTATATTTGAAATAAATGGGAAGGATTATAAGATAATGATTGGTCTTTAAGTCTATCAAACCAGTGCTCAAAATAGTCCAAAAACATTCAAACAACCTCTGTATTAACCTTGAGTTGAACCACTAATGAAGATAAGTGATAAAAGGGAGTAATATAAGAAGGTATTAATTTTTTTTTTAAAAGTTCAAGTCAATATACCTTTTCTCTGTGATATTAAATATATTCCCCCATATGATAATTTTTTTAAATAAATGTGTTCTCACAAGATGAAATTAAAAGGAGGGTAAAATTCGATTTAGGGATGAATGTTTTCTCTATAACTCAGTATGATTTTCCAATCAAATTTAATGACCCTAGAACCTTTACCACTCCCTACACAATAGGGTAATGTGAATTAAATGCTATAATTTTTGAATTATGAGATTAAATTAATGTTATTACAAATTCTATTTACATATATTTATAGGTTATAGAGTTGAAAATCTTTATAATTATCATTATAATTACCAACTGAAGTAGTACCAAGCCTACTAGAGTTTTAGAGGATGTTTTTCTTCAGGTAAGAGTTATGATTTTTTTACTAATTTTTATGTTTTCGATATAGAAGATGGTAGGTTTAGTGAACATGAACATATCATTCATGGGAGACCGTTTTTTAAAATCACCAAAGTTGTGATTAATGTTCACAAAGTGATTTTGTCCCTTGAATTTGGAGGAGATGTTTTTCATTTGAATATTTTTCAATCCATAAAACACCACATATAAGACCATAATTTCACTAAAGTGAACATAATTGATTGGTTTTCTACTGATATATTTCCAAATTTTTCTTAGAATGAACAACCAACTACTATTTAAAAAAAGAAAATTTATTTTTTGTTAAATTTGATCACCAAGAGAATGAAATTGAAGCTTGTAAGGAGACTTTGAATTTTGAAAAATCTATACAAGTGTTCATTGTTCTAAAAAGTTATGAATATAAATTTTTTAAACAATTTAACCTACAAGTATTTTTCTAAGAGAAAATACCAATTTTTCCATTAAATATATCTTAAGAACCAAGAAAGTGCTCTATTTGATTTAGGTATTTTATTTCCATTCAAATATAAAACATCACTGAATAGCCAAAATTATGAGTATTATGGTGAAAAACATGATAATTATAAAATTTATCATCAATATTATTATTTTTAAACAAAATAGGATCTACAATTGATTTCACCGAGATATGAGAACTTTCTTTGACCAATAAAAATACTCCAACCTAAGTTAGAGTTAAAACCAATAACAAAGATCCTAAAATATTATATATTGAGAGAAAATGAACAATTACCTATAATAATTTCAAAATATTTTTCAAGATACCAATAGTACCAACTATTATCTGTTAATGAAACCAATAATAAGTACTTATTATGTTCTCTATCCCATTTAAATACAATTATTCCCTCAGTGTGTATGCATATGAATTTTTTGTTGAAAAATGATAAACCTATTAGATAATTTCAAAGAAGAATGAATCTAACACTTCTCGAGTTTTTTAAAAAATAATTCACCACCTTTTTGTAATTTATAATTAGTTTTCTCATATATTATAGTCAATGGGTGAGACCTATCTATGTTGTCCCAAAAAAGTGTGTCCTTAAAATCTCAACAAATGAATTTAGTGAGCTATTCCTTGTTAGGATTCCAAATAAATAGAGGATATGAATTGATTATAGGAAACTAAATTTTGTGACAAGGAAAGACCATTTAACATTTCCATTTCTTGATCACGTCCTTAAACAAACTAGTTAAAAAACCAACAATTATTTTATTGTTTGATTCTTTATTTATTTCCAAAATCATATGCCACCTAATAATAAATAGAAACCATTTTCACATTCCCCTCTAGAACCTTTACTTATAAGAGAATTGACTTTGGTTTATGTAATTCAGTTTGAACTTTTCAAAGATGTATTATGATTATTTTATCTAAATTTATAGAAACATGGATGGAAGTTTTTATGGATTAATTTACTCATCATATTTCATAATTTAAAAGTTGTTTGAAAATTTTGACTCATGTTATTAAAACATTAATTAAAAAGAATATTTCCCAAAATTATAAAAATTTGAATTTAATAGTAGGTGAGGGGATTGTTCATGGTCATGTTGTGTCTCTAGATAGAATTCAGTTTGATAAATCCAAAGTTGAGGTCATTTATTTATTTTTGATACCCAAAAATAGTGAGAGATCTGAGATCTTTCCTCGGTCATAATCATTTTTATAGTAGATTTATGAAGGAATTTAGTAAGATAGCACTTCCTTTATACATATTACTCAAAAAAGACACCCAATTTGTCTTTGATGAAAGTTTTAAGCATGAATTTAGGGATATGAAACAAAAAAGGATAACCCCTAACATTGTCCAACCACCAAAATGGAAATTTCCTTTTAAAATTGAGGTTGATGCTTTTGAATTTTCTCTAGGGGTTTTTTTGAGTCAATGAATAAAAAATAAATCTCTTGTGATTTACTATACATTTAGTAATAAAGATGAAGTCCAAGATAATTACACAATAATTTAATAGGAACTTTTTGTTATTACATTTGGTTTGAACAAGTTTAGATGTTATTTTTTGGCCTATAAAGTGATTATTTTCACTAACTATTCTACCATTAAATTTTTGATGTTGATTAATTATTCAAATCCAAGACTTTTTAGATGGATATTATTGTTACAAGAGTATTATTTTCATATAAAGTATAATAAAGTAAGATAAAATAATATTTCCAACCATTTGAGTAATATACCAACAATTTTGAATGGAAAGAATTGTATTTTCTCAATAATTTAAGAAACCATTCCTGATGAGGAGTTTTATTCTTATAAGAGTAAATGACCATGGTTTTCTAATATTTTAAATTTTTTGGATTCTAATTAAGTTCCCCAAAAGTTTTCTAGGTAATAAATTTGTAAATTTGTGGGTGATTCAAAGAATTATATTTGGGATAATCCATACCTATGACAAGTTGGTAGTTACCAATTAATTAGGACATGCATTTGGATTCATAATTTCAATCAAGCCTACATTTTTGTCAAACTTTGAGTGGTGGAGGAAATTTTGGACCCCAAATAACTACTGTATAATTTCTTGATTCTATTTTATATTCTCCCTCAATTTATAAAGATGATTTTGAATTTTGTAGAACACGTAAAATTTACTAATTTAAAGGTGGCATATCCAAAAGGAATGAGAGTCCTCATTAACCATTTTTATGATGTATTTTATATAAGGGGTATGGATTTCATAAGACTTTTTTATAATTATTATAGATATTTTGAAATATTGATTGTAGTTAATTATTTGTCTAAGGGGGTAGAATATATTCCCAATGGAGTTTATGATGCCAATATTGTAGCCTTGTTTTGTAAAAAAACTATTTTCTAGTTTTGGATTTCTAAAGATTATAATAATAGATAAAGTAAATAACATTTTTAATAGGACTCTGGAATATTTTTTGAATAATTTGGAGTTAAAAATAGGGCCTCTACACCCCATCACCCAAAAAAATAGAATGGTTGTGTTTTCAAACAGAAAAGTCAAACAAATTCTTAAGAAACATTACACACAAATAAAGAGGATTAGATTTCGAGACAATATAAGGACCATTGGGCCTATATGACTTCTTTTAAAACTCAAATTATAATGTAAACTATTATATTAGTCTATGTAAAAAAAATTTACCTTCATATTCTATTTGAATGAAATTCTCTTTGGGATATTAAAACATGTAACATGATCTATTTTATGTTTTAAAATAAAGAAAAAATTTCATGTAGGAGTTGTAAGTGATCTGAAATAATGCATATAAAAGTTCTAGGTTATACATGAAAAGAACCAAATATTTTAATGGAAGAATGGTTCTCTAAAAAGCATTAAGAATAGAGGTAAAGTGTATCAATTTGAATATTTATTGAATATGTTCCCAAATAAAGGAATTAGAAAAAGGGACAACATTCACAGTCAATAGGAACAAATTTAATCTGTTTGAGATAATTTTCAAGTGCTTCCAATGAATGAGATCCTTCTTTAAGAATTTCAATATAATTTTATCAAGGTTTTTTCATTCCTTATCACTTATTTTTTTATTATGTATTTAATTTTTTAATTTTATTTTCTTAAATAAAACTATTGAATAATGAGGAAGTTGAATAGAATAAGTGTGAGGGGGAGTAAAATCCTTGGTTATGATTGGTTTTTCTATTTTTGCATTTAAATATTATATTTTCTTGGAATGTTCTTATGATTTTATTTCTTTTTTCACATTTTTGATTTTACATAGAAAATTATGAGCTTAAAATTAATTTCCTTAGTGAATTGGAAACAATTTTAAATGATAATAACCAACTTCATTCATGGAAGAAACTTAAATGAATGCTAAAATGTGTTATTTTATGGATTCAAATTTTGTAAATTCATGAAAATACCACAGTCTTCTGAACTTCATGCCATGAAATTTTTCCCATGTTGAAAATCACTTTCAAATAGGGAATCTAAATAATTTTTACATATTCTTAAAAAGAACCCTACTTCTTGAGTAAACCAAATAATTCATGTTTTAATTAAAATTTGAAAGTTTTCTATCAAAACCATTGATATTTAAAGAAATTATATTAAAAATGATTAATTTAATCTATTCATGTCTAAAAGAAATTTTATTGAAATAAAATTACTCTATTTATCTATCCAACCATTTACATTTGTTCTTTGTGAGCCCTTGGTAGCCATGAACTTCCTAGTAGATAGCCACTTTGAAATCCATATTCCTTTATCCAACCCGCTCTTAAAGTTCATTATATAATTTTAAAAAATATTAATTGTGGGGGAGTTTTATTTTGACTTGTTATACCATGTTTGGCTACTTTGGGTGGAGAAAAAACAATGTCTAGAAAAACATTTATTATAATTTAAAGTTATTACTTTATGGACCTTTCTAAGAGAAAAGTATTGAAATTTGAAGATAAAATTATTATGTTGAATCTTCTAGAATCCATACCATTTTTTGACCATCATCAAAATCCTCACTGCCTTAAAAAATATAAAATCTAGAAATTTTTTGAAAAATTAGAAAAAAAATCAAATATATTGGGGGAGGTTGAGTGAATATATTAATAATGAAGAAAATAATAAGTTTTGGGTTATAAAAGAGAAATTTTAGTGATGTTTTGTATTTACTCCCTTCCAATAATATGGATAAGAATACTATTCTTAAGTGGAAAATGTAATCATGCTATATTTCTTTAACAAAGATCCAATTTGTCTCCTTTTCCCCAAACTTTTTAACATTTGAAACCCACCAACTTTTAAACCTTATAACAACTCTTTCTAAATCCTCATTACAGATACAAGTATTTAACTAAATTTGGTGGAGATTTAGAAATTGTTCAAGATTATAGTGACCCATTAATTTATTTTGATCAGAAAAAACATTTTTTAAATTAAAAACCATGATTTGAGAGAAAAATAACTGAGGTAGGAATCCTTATTCATGGAATAATTAAATAAATTGGAATGTAACATATGAAAGTAATGGAGAATTTATTTTTGAAGCTATTTAATAGGAATTATATGTTTTTATTCCTTAATACTAATCCTATTGAATTCATGACAATTGTTTTTAAATTTTCTACGATAATTTATTTTAAGTGATCACTTTTCCAGGAGTCCAAGTGTTAAGTGTAGGGGGAATTGATAGAGATACTATTTTCATTATTTTTTTCTTATATTTAAATTAATTTACACAAAATAATTTTTTATTTTAAATAAAATTCTTCATTTTTGTTTTTTATGATTTTTGAGGTAAATTGTGAAAAATCCTTAATTATAGAATTTTAATAATTTTTTATCACAATGGTATTTTTAGAATATATTTTCAATGATGATAAAATTTATAAGATTCTTTTTTAATATTACTTGGATTTTTGAATTCATTTATTCACATTGGAATGAGTGCTAAATCAACCAATGTGAAGTGCTATAAAATCATTCAAGTTGGAAAATATTTCTTCATAAAGAATTGGCATATCCTCATTAAAGGAGGCATAACTCAGTCCAAAAAACTCTAAATTGGGTGATTCAAAATTATTACTAAATAAAATTATATTTCACAAGTATATGTTAATAATATTTTTAATATTAATTCATTAATCTAGTAATTATTCTTGTGAAAATAGAGGAATTCAAACATTATTTTCATCTAGAAAAATTCTCTTTAATAACCCCAGAATACATTTTTAACCACATATATAATATATTTCAAATTTTGAGGGATAATATATATAGAGTGTTTCAAAATAATTAAATAATTGAACCTATGGATATTCATCCTCTTACTAGGATAGAATCGATCCATATTTTGATGGACCTAAAAATTAAAACATAATTTTCACCCGTCTTTATTATATATTTTCATCTCCATTTATATTCAAGGAGGTTAGTTAAAGAGGGAAGGGGATGGTAAAAATGGGATATATATGTTGTGAATACATAGTGTAAATTAAGAAATGGGGAATATAGGAGCTACTAAAGTGTTTTTTAGTTATTTTCTAAGTGGTTGTGGATGGTGAAAACTGAAGGAAACTCTCTTTTGAGTTTTAATATTCATCTGTAATCTATTTGAATTTATCTAGAACATATATTTTTGAATGTAGTTTGTCATTTTATATTTATAATATACATTTTTATAAATTTTCTTTCATTATTTTCCAATCTATATATTAAAATCATTTATTTTAATTTTTAAATTTCTTCTTCAAGGACTTATTGTTGAGCATAGTGATTTTGATCAGATTCAATTGCTTCAAGGTCTTCAATTCATTGAATCACTTCTGTAGGAAGAAAAAAATTTATAAATAAGTATTTATATTATGAACATTAAATATTATGTGTTCATCCATAATTATTTTTAGGGGCATTGAAAAATTAAATTGGGAAGTATTTAAAATAAGGAAGATGGGAATGCCTGGTACATGTAATCTTGTCTAAAACTACTATCTCAATTCTAATTTCACACAATTTTTATTTTAAATAAAACTATTATTTTTCTCTTGAATCTTATTATACTTTCTTTTCTAATTTTTTTGAAATTATAATTAAGTCCTCAAATTCTTCTTCTTAACAAAACAAGTAAATGTGACAGTTTTTCTAACTCAAATTACAACCTACATAAGAGATGATATAGGGTATTCTATATTGCATTTCTCTAGGGGAAAATTTATTTATTAGTGTTTCGTGATAAAATACATTTCATAAAGCATAATAAACAACCTTATCCTCTTATTCTTCTCCCATGAGTGGATATCCATCATTTAGTGTCTAAATTTTCTTTCACCAAAATATTTGGAGTGCCTAATGGTGTTTTTCTAGTTTCTTATTTTTTTCGATTTAGGCCAAATCAAGGAATGATACTTGATGGGTGGATTCTTCAAGGTCTAATTTAGTAGGTACTTAAACCAAACCCATAGTATCATCATTTATTCTGAGTTTATTCTTGATGTGGTTTAGTTATCCATGCCATGATTTGACCATAGTTTTACTTAAATATTTTAGATTAAGTTGTTTTAGATAAATTTCCCTTTTTATTCCTTGAAACTATAGGGAAAATAGTTCAAAGTAGGATGCTTTTACGGTGTAATTAGCCTTAAATTATTCGGTTTCCTTTAATTTATTGACTATATTTTAAGTGGTTTTAAATAGAATTTGATTTATAATGATGATTTTGAAATATAATTTCATAATCATTGATATTGTGTCTGGGATTAATGCTTATGTTGGCTCTAATGGAATGGTGGAACTTGAATTTAATGGAAGGTGGGGTAATTTAATGAAAGGTATTGATAGCATTAATTTGTAAATATTGAAATGTAAATTGGTAAATTATGGTGGCATGGTATTACTGAAATACAATTTAAACCACTAATTAATAAAATGGAGTTAAAGCGGTTAAATGATAAATTATTTTTTATAAATTTAATCATTGAATTAGAAATATTATAAATCCTTTATGAAATGAAAGGTGGGATCACATAATAACATGGTATTTAATAATGGGGTTTGATATGGTTTTAAAATTTGGTAGAAATGGTCTATGAGGAGGATCATGGGGGGTTTTGATCTTGAATGGTGTATTTCTTGATATAAAATGATTTCTTAGTAAATGAAGAATTTTTATTTGATTAATTTTGATATAATGATGGGTGGAATGAAATGGGTGTATTAATTGGATTCAGTTATAGATATTTAATGGGTGGAGTTCCTTGAGTAAGCATGTATTTTCTTAGGGGCCTCACATAAATTCATTTGGATGATTCCTCCTTGCATTCATGGATGTCCATAGATAAGTAATTTCATTAGCTACCATAGATTCCAAACTGATTCATCATTGTTACTTCCATAAAGTGGATCCTAATTAGATTTATGTGATTTATTAGATTTTTAATAACACGTATGAATGTTTTGGATTCCCTTTGGGGACCCTTTTGAATGTTGTGAGATAAGTTCCCTAGATTTGGCTCAATTATATAAGATAGAATTACTTGGGTGGGGTCCAAGATTCTAGTAAATCATATTACTCTAAATTCATCGAACACATTGTTTCTTGGATTCACATTAGATAACTACAAGGTTATATTCTTTATATCTTCTTAGTCTATATAGAGGAAATTCCATCGATTAATTCCATGAATTATTGATGAAATGGGGAGAAAGAAATGTTTTTTTGATCCCATATGGATTCCCTTACATTTTAATGGTTGTGGTTTCCTTAGTTATGCACCTTGGAACAACATTGAGGTATGAGATTCATCACACAAATTTGAGATACATCGAAACTATATGAGGTGGTTAGGCCCAACTTTAGGTGTCACCATGGATCCTAGGATTAGAAGTTTTGTTTTTTATGTTTCCTTATTATAGTATACTAATTTTTTATTAGTAGGAAGTATACATGAACTTGTTTTATAGATGGGTTATTTTAGGGATGTTGGTGGTGGTGGACTACTGACCAATACTTACAACCTAATGGGTCTTCATGTAACATGGATACTTGTGTATAAGACTTTCTATTTATAGGTTCAGGTATAGGAAAGTGTCTGAATTCATTGATAACTTTGGATTGTAATTACACACTAGGAGTGTGGTGTGGAGGATGGTACTAGGTACAACTTAGAACTAGTACGGGGTGGAGTTTTTTTAGATTTATTTTTCCCTTTGTTATCATTATGTGTGATATACCCATAGTGGATCGGTTATGGAATGTATGGAATACTTCTTTTCATAGTACTTTGATATTTTATTTATTGTTAGAACTTTCCTTAACTTATCTTTAGTTTTTTTATTATGATTGACTATTATTTTTTATCTTATTGTGAACCTGACCAGAGGGTATAGTCTCCTCACATTATCCTTATAGACCTTAACCACTAGTCAGTAGTCTCTAGCATATAGGGAGGTGTGCTTAAAGACATTTACCACCATTAGTCCAGCTACTATTCATAATGATCTAGGGAAGACCATTACGAAAATGGTATCAGAGAACTTTTTTCCATTTTGTTACTATTTTAGAATGGTATAAAGGTGAATAAGAATGTGTTGGAACTTGGTAATAAGCTTTTTAGTGGGAGTTATCAATCCATGTATCAGTAAAATCCATGTTTCTTGGAATATGATTGATTATTTATAGAATTTTATATTATAGTGGATATTATTTCACCTTGAGTGACTCTCTTGATTTATGATATTACGATTTATGGGATTTTTCTACTAACACTATGTGAAAAATAGGGTGTGTGTGTTCATGCATTATTATAGGAACATAATATTTGGATATCATCTTTATGCTAAATGTGATTGACATTTTTGTTGTCTTTGATTTATGTTTGAAGGTTCCAGGTGCAGGGAAAGTGTGCTTGGTATGACACAAAACATTAATTTTTACCATGATCAATGATTATTCCAGGATCAATATGATGATGAACACCAATCTCCACAGAATAGAATAAAAAATTTAGATAAATAAGGAAGAGTCTCAAAAACTTTAGAGAGAATCATGTGCATCATGTTTATAATTAATTTAATTAATTTCATAAAGAAAATAATATATGGATCTTTGGTACTTTCTTCATTGATGATGTTGATTGTCTGGAATGACCCTTCCATATTATCTTATTGCGCTTGCGAGGATCCAAACTAGAATCCCTCTAGTGGTGATCCTCATATTCTATAATGGCCTCTGATTGACACCACTCATTCTTCGAGTGCTAGTGTGGTAAATAAAGTGTATTGTGTCGGTCGTTCTTGATTTATTGTTCTTTGGTATTGAAGAACATCACTCATTCTTGAGAGGGGATGGAAGAGGATTCAAGAGAGAAATTTTTTGTCTCAACAAATCTCAATTTACCAGGCGTACAGTTCAATACATGGAACAATAGATGTACATGTCTATTTATTGATATGAGGCTTTAGTTACAATATTTAATTGTGTAATAACAATTAAATACTTTCATAACCTCAGAAAAAACCCATACTTGTAATAATAATAATGCATCACTACTTATGGTGCGCCAACTTGCACAAAATGAAATTATAAATAAAATTCTATATCACAAAATTATATCAGAATTATTATTGTTTCAATTTGTGACAACTATTTAAATAATTATTTACCATCTTTCAAATAATTATTTTACTACCGAACCAGCCTTGGTCTGCTCAAACTCTACTTCCATTTATTGAACACCTGAATAAATAAACATTTTATTTAAAAACTATTAAATAGATATTTATTAAATGTTAAATAAAATAAATATATTTTACTCTCAATCCAGTGAATAAATATTTATTTAATTTATGTGATCATTTTAACATTAATAAAATTATTCCACAGTCTTCAGAATAATATTTATTTCATCAATTGAATTCAAATATAATTTAATTGAGACCACAAAAAACACTTAGTGTGTGTCCCTCTAGGATTCTATCTCATTGGAATTCAGTGGCCTTGCCTAAAGTCCAAGAGTATTGTCTAGAAATGGGTCAAGGAACCAAAGATAAAGAACTTAAAGTCACAACAACATCATCCACATACGAACGCTCACTGTGTAATATAATCCCTTTGTCTCAATATCTCATCAATCTAGTTTCATGATAGTTTCATCAACCTTTATTCTTGATACATCATTCTTTGACTAAATGAAATAAACTCGTCGTTACACCATGTCCATGGAATTTAATGTGATGGTTCTATTTCAATCAAAGAGTAGATATCAACTTTTATAAACTTATCGGACAAATCCTTCCTCGACTTATCCATTAATAATATGCATTTGTGACACACCCTACTTTTCTTCAACTATTTGTGTTATGGTTTTCATTAGTAAATAAAAGTGTGTGAGTCCTGAAACTTATTAATGATAATCTTAAAGTCTAAGGATCATTATACAATCTTACAAATAGGGATATCAAATGATACTAAAACATGTGGAATTCCTACTGGCGGGTTTATTCTCGTAATCTACCTTCGTGAAGATTACCAAGTATGAACTTCATGTGAGGAAGTCTCATCTACTTATGAGTACTCTCACCCAACTTTCTATATACTATGTGTCCCATTATAGAATTTCATCCAACCAAATAACTACATTTATGAGTATTTTTATAGCACTTCAAGTTTTTCATCATAGCGAGGAACTGTTATGAGCCTGTCAATGCTACCAAAACTCTAGAACATTATTACACTATTGACATGCAGAAAAATGAAAAATATGTAATAATATGTTTAATATTTAAATATATTAAATATTCATGTAATAAATGTACAACCATTTGGTTCTAGGACACCAACTCTTTCAAACTCCCACTTGGACTAGAGCCAACAGCCTATGACTTTCAGTCTGCTAGACCTCACATGATGATAATGTTTCTATTAAGTCAAGGATTTAGTCAAGGAGTCTGCCAAATTGTCTTCTGTAAAAATACTGTTCACTAAAACTTCACCACTCTGAGAAAAATCCCTCTAGAAATGATACTTATGAACTGTGTGCATCATCTGCTCATGTGACCTTATCTCTTTTGCGAGAGCCACCACTGCAGTATTATCATAGTATAGTGTGATGGGATCTTTACTGCTTGGTATCACATCCATATCCTAGATGAATATTCACATAAAAACTACTTCTTTAGCTTCCTTAGAAGCTACAATATACTCAGACTCTGCTATAGAATTTGTGACCACACTCTTCTTTGAACTCTTCCAACTCACTGCACCTCCATTCAAAGTGAATATGTATCTTGTTTCTAACTTCATTCAATCTTGATCATTCTAGAAACTAGAATCTTCATATCCTCTTATGACTAGTTCCTCATATCCTCTATAAACCAAGAACATATCCTTATTACACCTCAGATACTTTAGATTAGTCTTTACTACCATCCAATGGTGGTCACCTGGGTCAGCTTGATATATGCATACCGCACTCAATGCATAGGTGACATCCATCCTAGTACATAGCATGGAATACATGACTAACCCAATCATTGATGCGTATGAATTCATTGAATTTATCTTTCTTTCCTCATGTGTTTAAGGACACATTTTCTTAGAAATATTAATTCCATGTTATTCTGGTAATAATATCCTCTTGGATTGTTCTATACTGAATCTCTTCAGTATCTTATCAATGTATGTACTTTGACTTAGGACAAATAATATCTTGGATCTATCCCAATGGATCATGATCCTAAGAATATATTCTACCCCTCCCAAGTCCTTCATGGAGAATCATTGATTCAATCATGCCTTAACTGACTATAAGACTGGTATCTCATTTCCAATAAGTAATATTTCATCAACATATACTATTAGGAAAACGACTACACGCCCACTAAACTGTTTTTAGAAACAAGGATCACATTCATTCTTGATAAAACCAAATTTCATTATGGCTTCATCAAAAATAATTATCCAAGATCTGGATGATTTCTTTAATCCATAAATGGATTTCTGTAACTTGCATACCTTATTGGCATCCTTTGGACTCATAAACCCTTTAGGTTGTGTCATGTAGAAATATTCCTAAAGGTTTCCGTAAAATAAGACTATTTTGATGTCCATTTTCCAAATATAATAGTCATGGTAAGTAGTAATGGCCAATAGAATTCTAATGGATTTCATCATTGCAACTGAGGTTTCATCACAGTCAATGTCTTGAGGTTGTTTGAACCCTTTTCCAACTAGTCATGCCTTATAGGTACTGACTTGTCCTTCCATGTCTAGTTTCTTATTGAATGCCCATTTGCAACCAACATGCTTTACATAAACTGTAGGATCTACCAAAATCAAGACTTGGTTTTGGTACATTGATTCCATTTCATAAATCGTGGTTTCATGCCACTTGGAAATATATGTGCCGCTTACTGCTTCCTTGTAGGTTAAAGAATCATTATTATCAACTAATAATGATCCACCATCCTCAGTAACTAGAAAATTGAACTGTTCCAATTCTCTAACCTCTCTAGTACTCCTAAAAAGTTTCTATGTCTCTAGAATAGTTCTTTCTTCCACGGGCCTTTGTTGAATCTGTTCCTATACTAACTCTTATGTACCTTGAGCATCGAATTCATCAAATTCAATCTCTATATCCATATATCTTTTGGATATGTTCTCCCTCTAAAAGAATATGGAATATCTTTTCACTATAACCTTTTTTCCTGAGGGGTTTTATAGGTAATATCCCCTTGTTTCCTTGTAGTATCCTATAAAGGTACACTTTGTTCCTCGGAGTGCATGTTTGTTACCTAAAGAGGCCTTAACAAATGTATTTCTTCCCAAAACATGTAAATTCAAAAACATGGGTTTATTTCCAATCCATAACTTTTATGGAATACCATTTATCGATTTAGTTAGTACTTGGTTTAGTATGTGCATCGTTGTTTGTAACACTTGTCCCTAAAAGGATAATAGAAGACTCGCATGACTCATCATTGATATCACCACATCCAAAAAGGTGTGGTTCCTCCTTTCACTCACACCATTCCACTGGGGTGTGTAAGGAGGAGTGAGTTGGGATAGGATCCCAAACTCCCATAAGTAATCAATGAATTCTTGATTAAGATATTTTCCACCTCGTTCTGAGCGGAGTTTCTTAATCTTCTTACCAAGCTGGTTCTCAACTTCCTTCTAGTATTCTTTCAACTTATCAAAATAATCCAACTTATACCTCATTAAATAGATATATCCATATCTACTAAAATAATCAACAAAATTTATGAAGTATGAGTATTCACCTCTTTCTTCAACTGGAAATGGTCCAAACACATTTGTATGAACCATTTCAAGAATCTCTTTATACCTTTCACTATTCCCACTAAATGGGGCTTTGGTTATTTTTCCTTGTAAACATGCATGACATATGCCCAGTGGTTTTAGTTCAAAAGAATCTAAATATTCATCTTTATTTAACTTTGTCAATCATTTCTTATTTACATGACCTAGCTAGTGATGCCAAAGTTTGTTGTGGTATGAGTCATGTGAAGTATCTTTGTTATTGATTGCTATTACTTGGTTTGTGTAATCAAACATGTAAAGACTATTTTATAAATGTTCCCTATCAAAACAAATTCTATCTTTGTAAAATAGGAAACATTCATTTCAAAACATGAAAACAAATCTATCTCTATCTAATCTTGATACATAAATAATGTTTTTAGTAACATACAACACATAATAATAAATATTTAACACCGGGATCATCCCTGTTGGAAACGTGAGGTGGTAGTCCCCGATTGCTACAACAGCGAGTCTAGCTCCATTGGATGCTCGTTGATCTACCTATCCTTGGTAAATCTTCCTGAATCTACTTGTTTCTTGTATTTGGATACATATGTTAACACCACAAGCTATATATAATACCCAATTTTTAGAGACATCTAGATTACATATGATAATAAAAACACCTGAGGCTTCCCCTTACTTCTTAGGTTGGGTGCAGTTCTTATTCTAGTGGAACTTCTTTCCACATGCGAAACAAACAGGTTCTTTTTCCCTTACCTCCCCTTTTATCTTCCTTTTCTTGGAAGGGTGTGAATAATCTTTGGGCTTAAATATCTTCTCCTTCCATTTCCTCTTATTCTCCATAAGGAAAAAATGTTTTTCACACTTAATATCTTTTTCTACTAGGAGAATGAGTATATTAAAATCAGATAGTGACTTATCAATGTTGTTCATATTGAAATTGACAAAAAAGATGGAGAGTATATGAGGGAGTGATGCAAGAATGATATTGGTACCCAGTTCTTCGGTGAGTTTAAACCCTAGAACCTCCAAGTTCTCAATGTATCCAATGATCTTGAATATGTGAGGCCTATCTGGGGAACCCTATCCAAGATTACCCTAAAAGAGTTCCTTGGAGATATCAAACCATTGTTTTCTGGCTCTCTCATAGTAAAGGCCATGGAGTTGCTCGAGCATTCTACAGACATCCATGTTTTCATGAGACTTCATGAGATTACTAGAAATTGACAATAAAATCAAATATTGAACATTGACTGCATCATTTATATGTTACTCATAGACCAATAACTCTTTATCACTCACCTCTTGGGTAGGTGGATCAGGTAATACTGACTCCAATACGTAAGAATTTTGTTAATGGAATCGATTAACCCGAAGGCATATAAACCATTCTTGGAAGTTATTATCGGTGGGGATGTTGTATTTATCCATAATTGATTGCAGGGATAGTGTGGCTGAAGAGTTTTTCATTTTATTCTATAATTAAAATAGAATATCACTTGTAATTCCTTGATTACATTTTATGAGAAATAATAAATAGATTTTATTAAGTCTCCCACTATTTTATCAAGTCCCAATGGCCCTCACCATTTAACTCAGAATGTCCAGTTGCCATGAAATTCTAGTGTCAAGGATCCATATTCCCCTTCTCATAATCCCAACAAGGGTTGTTCAAGATATATGAAGGTATTTAGGTAGGCACTTCTTTTCCAACTATAGGCTTGTATCTCCTTGATCTGTTGAGTGGACTCCCCAATCATGAAATCTTGACTTTGGATTTCTTCAACTCTTACCTCCAATATTACATCAAGTCTAGAAATGCATACTCCTATTAATGAAATATGGTTAAGTAAACCCAAAACCTTTCATAAGGGCTTCCTGTATAAAAGTAAGTGTCCCAACAAGGGTTGTTCAAACACATAGTTTTATTGAGTTCTTCCATTAATCAAGTAATAGAAGTCTTGGTATAACTTAATATTTTATTTGAGGGATTTTATTATCTTATGGGTGAATTGATTATTTTCATTATCACATTCTTATTAATATTAATTGAAACTTACATAAGTGATTAACCATGTCTTGATAATATTTACGCATAATCCTGGTTTAATTTAGTTCCATCTTGCATGATTGTTTAATTTATTAATTATGTGATCACAACAACACATCCATACTGATAAACCATGAAACTAAAAAAAGTAAAATAAAGCAAAGGTCATGATCATGAGATTTTATAATGTTTAGTTTATCTAGTGGTTGATAAACTAACCCTAACCTAGGGGTAAAACACCATGAACCTTTAGGTTTTGTGTTTACATATTTCCACATGTCCACCTATGTATCTCCTGGGATTGGTTTCATCTCAGACCCATCTTGAACCATATTCACTAGCTTTAGAGTTACATCCATTTCATATGCATTTTTTAACTCACAAATAGGTGAGGGATAAAAATGAGGTTTTACATAAAAGAAATCATGGGCACGCAGGCCCTATATATTAATGAGAAGAGATGGCCCATAGGCCAAAAATTAATTTAATAAATAAATTAAAAGGAAACCAATCACATACAAATGTCTTGGTCTGGCTCATGATCACCCACATACATGCAACGAGTCACATATTTAATAAAACTAGTATTCAATTCTTTAATCATTCTTATTAAGATAAATTGTGATTAAATCGATTAATTATTATCTTTAACTAATCAATACATTTCTAAATTTCCTTGACATTCACATCATTGTACATAAATTCACCTTGGAGTTAAGCTGGTGAATACCTGTTTGAATCTACCCAACATGTATTATACTCATATATTGTTTTACTCTTCTAACATATGGCATACATGATGCTTCAATGCATAGAGTAACAACCTGTAGTACAATTTATACCTGATAAGAAGTTCTGAACATTGCACAAACATTAAAGTTTTAACTTTGTGTAATTTTGTAAAGTACACGACATGTAGTTTCGACTACACGGAGTGTACTTCCTTAACCGTCTTTCCTGAAGTACATGGCTAGGGACTCGGTGTGTGGGGCATACTTTGGAAATTTTGAAGTACATGATGTGTACAGTGGGAACAAATTGTGTTGTCTCCGCGTTACATGGTTACCAATTGGATTAGCCATGTATGAGATACACGGTTTGGCCCTAGACCCGAAGATACTACACGTCGTGTCCTATGGGCCACATAGTGTGTAATCTGATATCTGTGTTCCTATCTATCCTAGTCAACATGTAGTGTAAAATTAAATGCACTACATGTAATAAATGTACACATCTTGATTAATTGAAGAATTACACCCAATGTGTTATACATGAATACACAAAGTATAGTCTAGATTACAATGTGTGTATGGTAGAGAACACGGTGTGTAAGTCTAAACACATGGCATGTACTTTCGTGTCAATGTGGCAGAATCTTCGGCGCTTCATGATGAGTTCTATATTTTAATTTTAATTAAAAAACATCTATTTCTGTGAAATTTGTGAGAAATAAAAATAGATCAAAAAGATCTCGAGATCCATATGAAAAGCATGATTAACCTTGAATTGACAAAATAAATTATTAAAATTTAAATCATCAATGAATTATTTAAATAATTATAAACTATGATGTAACCCCTCTGATACCAATTGAAGGTTCTGGGCACAATCGAAGCAAGGTTAGTATGACACCCAAATTTAATTTTTTCCATGATCAATGATTATTCCATGATCAATACGATGATTAACACCAGTCTCCATGGAATAGAATCAAAGATTTAGATAAAGAAGTAAGAGTCCCAAAACCTCTAGAGAGGATCTTGCACATCATTTTTATAATTAACTTAATTAATTTCATAAAGAAAATAATACTTGTATCTTAAGTAAATTCTTCGTTGATGATGTTGATCATCCATAATAACCCTTTTGGATTGTCTCATTTTTCTTGCAAGGATCCAAAATAGAATCCCTATATAGGTGATCCGTATATGGTCTGATGACCTTTGATCGACACCACTCATTCTCTGGGTGATAGCATGGTGAATAGAGTGTCTTGTGTCAGTTGATCTTGATTGCATGTTCTTCATTCTTGAAGAATGTATCTCGTTATTGAGAGGGGAGGGAAGAGGATTCAAGAGAAAAATTATTTGGCTCAACAATTCTTAATTCACCGAGCATATAGTTTGGTACTTGGCATAATAGAATAACATGTTTATTTACAGACATGGGGATTCAGTTACAATATTTAATTGCGTACCAACAATTAAATACATTAATAACCTTAGACAAAACCCATGATTTTAAAAATAATATCACATCATTATTTATAGTGCACCAACTTGCACAAAACAGAATTATAAATAAAATTCTGCATCTCAAAATAATAGCAACGTTATTATTATT